>VMOF01000024.1:52789716-53291627 GCA_011764245.1 Trialeurodes vaporariorum | reverse complement strand
GGCATTTTGCATTGGAATTGACAAGTATTTTCAAACTATCAGTGCACTGTAATGAAGTCATAGGGTGCAATTTTTGGAATTTGCTTGAGATCTACTCGACTTGACTCAAACTTATACATTCCTCCAGATTCGATTTGCAATTTAAAAACACCATCAACCAATCTACCTCAAGATTTCTTGCGGAAATTTCAGGGATGTTCAAGTAGGTAAGCACAAATTCGCAATTCAGGGACACTTCAAAATGCACAGTTGTGTGCTCAAGAATCAAGGCAAATCTCAAGGAGTTAATTTCTTGTCAGCTCTTTAGCCACCTTTAGTTGAACTCAGGATCTCTCAATAATTACCGGTTTACAATGAGCATCTCTAAATTGCAATTTTCCTCACTCAACTTGACTCGACTTGAATGTTTCTCAAGCCAAGCCAAGTTCAAGGAGATTGCAATTAACGTCTCTGAATTGCACTCGGAGTGACTAACATAATGCGGCAAGAAGTTCTGGACACTTCTAGACATTAGCTGTATTAGTTCCCATTCTAATTTGTGAAAAGCATAAGCTCTGCCAAATATTAATCATTAAATTTTTGCATCATCAAATGCTATGCAGTTCCCCTGATGTATATCTGTTCTAAATTTTAAAATGTCTTCTTGTGTTGTCAGGTATTTGCCTCAGAGTCAGCGTGGTATGTTACAGACGAAGCCATCCAAATTCTTGGAGGAATGGGATTTATGAAAGATACAGGCTTAGAAAGAGTTTTGAGAGATCTGCGTATCTTCAGAATCTTTGAAGGAACCAATGATATTCTTAGATTGTTTGTTGCATTAACAGGTTTGTCATAGATTTCAACTCAGTTTCCGTACATAGTTTATGTTAAAATACTTGATCGACCGAGGGTTTAGTGAAATAATCGAAATTTGACCAATATGCTCAGTTGCAATTTTTTTGGTAGTACAGAAAAAAAATGTCCACTGTAATTTTTTCAGCAACGGTCGCAAAAATTCAGTGAGCTTCAATTCTACTAAAAACTGGTTTTAAAAAAGAAACAGAAACAATGAGTTCGAAGGTAATAAATCAATTACGTGTGTAACAAAATTGCTTGCTTCTTCTCTAAACTTTTTTATTTCTTTGACTTTAATTGGGATGGATAAATGTCAACATTGATTTCTGCGTCTAGATTGCCTGAACACTAGTACTTTCATCCTAAACTAATTTCAGTTGAACTCATCAAAAATTTTAAATTTAAAAAAAAAAAAAAAAAAAAAAAGAGGCAAAACAACAAACCAAGTGCCTGTGAAATAACTGAAATATGGCTTCCTCCTTGGTGTCTGAAAAATTATGCTCCGCAAGACCCCCTCCATGGTCAAAGCTCTTTAAAAAAGTTCATTAAAGTTCATTTTAAAATAAACCCCCAAAAGCTTTGCTGTGTTAATACCCCCCATGTATTTTTTACCTTATGTTACAGAATTCAGTATGCTGGTGGTCATTTGCGTGAACTTCAAAAAGCTTTCAAGAACCCCACTGCTAACTTAGGTCTTATCGTCGGTGAAGTATCAAAGGGAGCGTTAAATAAGCCGGTCTTGGCTCCGTTCCGTCTTTAGATCAATATGTCCACTCTAGTTTAAGGCCGTCTGCTGCCTTGGCTGCAAAGGGTTTAGCCTTTTTTTTTTTTTTTCCCCCAACTCGCAAACGCTTCCCTCGTAAACCCTGAACTATAATTACGGTGCCTACTCTTAGGTGAATTTTCATTAGGTAGCTCTGCGTTTGACCATCAAGCTTTTTAAAATTGATTACCAAACCATTTCAAATCATTTTATCACCATTTTACTATCATCAAGTTGACTATTTTTTGAGTCAGTTGCAAGATTTTGTTGTCAGAAACCCAAAGGTTTTGGTTACTTTTTTTGGGAGGTTATTTTTTATCTACTTAAAAGAGTCCCCTGATTCCTTCTCTAAGTCACTTCAGTCTATTATTTTGGTCTGATCGCCCCAAATTTTTTTGGGGGAGGAAGGCCATTAGAGGATAGATGCGCATTCTGAAAAAATTTTTGAGCAATTCCGGTATCTTCCTTAACTTTCGGGGAATTTTCAGGGTATCTTCCTGAAATATGCTTGCAGGTGCTAATGTTCCTCAAATTTGGGTTTTTAGGGAAAAATTTTTTTAATTTTAGCCGCAAACTGTTAACTTTTTGAGCAGCACGATGTTGTGTCTACATTTGGAAATTTAAATTTACCCTGGAAAGAGACCTGAAAAAAAACGCGGTCGCGAATCGCGAGATTTTTTTTTAAAAATCGTCCTATCGAGCGAGACCCGTACCTACATGATGCTGGCAACCTGCTGAATCCAAAACTAAAAAAAATTCAAAACGCGATTTTCGGGATTTTTGGCTGAAAACGCGAATTTCGGGTCAAAACGCGAATTTCGCGATCTAATCGCGAATTTCACGACTTCTAACTGCGAATTTCACGATTCAAATCGCGAATTTCGGCATCATCAAAGGCCGAGTTTTGAAATCATGAATAATCGCGGCAGGCATCCGAACGTTATCTTTTCCGCGATGTTTTTTTGACGTGGCAACATTGTAAAAAAGCAGCTGGCGGCTCGCACCGTTAAGCGGCGTTGCCACATGCCAATCAAAACCTAAACGCTTCACTGGGGGTTTTAAAAAGTTGCCGCGACTCCCGCGGCGCGCCGTAGTTTCCCCAAAGAGAAATGAAAAATCATAATTTTTCATTTCTCTTTGGCGAAACTACGGCTATCAGCTGATGATGCGCTGGGTTTAAAACCGATTTTCAGAGATTTGTGTTTCTTCAACTTTTACGTGAATCCGCGGTTTTTTTAAGGGACGTGAAGGAAATATGTGAAGTTAAAGTTGTGTTTATGTGTGCTTGTTTACAAAAAAAATTGTTAAATCATGCCAAACAATAAAGTATCAGCTTATGATAGAGCTGCCCAGTTTCGCGCTTCGGGAGTTTATGCCACCGATTTTAAAACGATTTTTTTTAAGTTTTGCAACAAAAAATTTTAACTGGGAGAGAAGAGACTCTGTTTTAACATGTTTTGCCACTGAGTCTTGCCTCTCCCAGGTCAAATTTTTGCTGCGAACTTTACAAAAAATCGATTTAAAATTGGTGGCATAAACTCCTGAAGCGCGACTTTACGCGTGTCAGCCACTAAACATAGGTTTCTGACATAACTTCTCTGTAAAGTCAGGTTATTTCACTTAAAAAGCACAAAAACAACTGTTTCAGTTGTTTAAAAGGTAGATTCAGGAACTGATACATCATAACTTAATTTGTCACTATAAAAAAGAGGTTTTTTTACGTAAAATGAAAGTACCGCTTTTGGGCCTTTGAAAACATCAATTTACCGCCGATTATTGCCCTTTCAAAATCACGCTTTTTTCAGGTCTCTACCCTGGAATCATCTCAAGCAATTAATTTTGATCTAAATTCATGTGCAAATTAATGCCCCCCCCCCCCCCATAAAATCCTGTGTTAAAAAATTGTGTACTGCGATACTCACGGTGAAGGAATAAATTAATTCAAGTTAGAGCTGAATTTTTTGCATCCACCTCTCATTTTAATTGACCTAATGTTTGACATTTCTTTTCGCAGAGTACCGTCCAATTTGGTGAATCTGTAGAGTATTTGTTAATTAAATACGGACGTGACATTGTCAATGAACAATTCCTATTAAATAGGCTGGCACAAGCTGCTATTGATACATATACCATGATGGTTGTCCTTTCCAGGGGTAGTGAATCTTTTAAAAAAAAATTTGCCCTCAGCGGGTCATGAACGCCTCTTGACAGAAATCTGGTGTGCAGAGGTAAGATATGTGGTTTATACGCTTTATTTGTGGATTTTGTTCCGTACGTAGTGTCGAACCATCAATGATTAAAATTTTTTGTTATCTTTCGGAAAAGTACGCTGGTTTGTATTCTTCTCAACGTTTAGACAATCTATCGGTGAAAGGTTTAGGAACAAAATTAATTAAAATTAATTTATAAAATTACCGAGCTGTACCAATAAAGGGGCTAATCTGTGTGATGTGTCCTATCCTTAGAGAAGCAGCGTGGGCGATCTGTTTCTGGTTTGTTTTCCTCAATATTGTCCCCAGGGTTTATAAAAAATCGTTTGCCCAAATACCCGTTTTTTTTTTTTAACAAAAAAAATTCCACGATTTTTCACAAGGGTCGCAAAAATTCAGTGAGCTTCAATTCTACTAAAAACTGGTTTTAAAAAAGAAACAGAAACAATGAGTTCGAAGGTAATAAATCAATTACGTGTGTAACAGAATTGCTTGCTTCTTCTCTAAACTTTTTTATTTCTTTGACTTTAATTGGGATAGATAAATGTCAACATTGATTTCTGCGTCTAGATTGCCTGAACACTAGTGCTTTCATCCTAAACTAATTTCAGTTGAACTCATCACAAACTTTAATTAAAAAAAATAAATTAAAAAAAAAAAAAAAAAAAGGGCAAAACAACAAACCAAGTGCCTGTGAAATAACTGAAATATGGCTTCCTCCTTGGTGTCTGAAAAAGTATGCTCCGCAAGACCCCTCCATGGTCAAAGCTCTTTAAAAAAAAGTTCATTAAAGTTCATTTTAAAATAAACCACCAAAGCTTTGCTGTGTTAATATGCCCCATGTATTTTTTACCTTATGTTACAGGAATTCAGTATGCTGGTGGTCATTTGCGTGAACTTCAGAAAGCTTTCAAGAACCCCACTGCTAACTTAGGTCTTATCGTCGGTGAAGTATCGAAGAGAGCGTTAAATAAAGCCGGTCTTGGCTCCGTTCCGTCTTTAGATCAATATGTCCACTCTAGTTTAAGGCCGTCTGCTGCCTTGGCTGCTAAGGTTAGCCATTTTTTTTTTTTTTTCCAACTCGCAAACGCTTCACCTCGTATAGCGTGAACTATAATTACGGTGCCTACTCTTAGGTGAATTTTCATTAGGTAGCTCTGCGTTTGACCATCAAGCGTTTTAAATTGATTACCAAACAATTTCAAATCATTTTATCACCATTTTACTATCATCAAGTTGACTATTTTTTGAGTCAGTTGCAAGATTTTGTTGTCAGTAACCAAGGTTACTGGTTACTTATTTTGGAGGTTATTTTTTATCTACAATTAAAAGAGTCCCCTGATTCCTTCTCCAAGTCTTTTCAGTCTATTATTTTGGTCTGATCGCTCCAATTTTTTGAGGGAGGAAGGCCATTAGAGGATAGATGCGCATTCTGAAATAATTTTGAGCAATTCCGGGTATCTTCCTTAACTTTCAGGGAAATTTTCAAGGTATCTTTCTGAAATATGCTTGCAGGTGCTAATGTTCCTCAAATTTGGGTTTTTAGGGAAAATTTGTCAATTTTAGCCGCAAACTGTTAACTTTTTGAGCAGCACGATGTTGTGTCTACAGTTGGAATTAATTGACCCTGGAATCATCTCAAGCAATTAATTTGATCTAAATTCATATGCAAATTAATGCCCCCCCCCCCCATAAATTTCTGTGTTAAAAAAATGTGTGCTATGATACTCACGGTGAAGGAATAAATTAATTCAAGTTAGAGCTGAATTTTTTGCATCCACCTCTCATTTTAATTGACCTAATGTTTGATTGTTGTTTTTTGCATTTCTTTTCGCAGAGTACCGTCCAATTTGGTGAATCTGTAGAGTATTTGTTAATTAAATACGGACGTGACATTGTTAATGAACAATTCCTATTAAATAGGCTGGCACAAGCTGCTATTGATACATATACCATGATGGTTGTCCTTTCCAGGGCTAGTGAATCTTTAAAAAATAATTTGCCCTCAGCGGATCATGAACGCCTCTTGACAGAAATCTGGTGTGCAGAGGTAAGATATGTGGTTTATATGCTTTATTTGTGGATTTTGTTCCGTACGTAGTGTCAAACCATCGATGATTAAAATTTTTCGTTATCTTTCGGAAAAGTACGCTGGTTTGTATTCTTCTCAACGTTTTGACAATCTATCGGTGAAAGGTTTAGGAACAAAATTAATTAAAATTAATTTATAAAATTACCGAGCTGTACCAATAAAGGGGCTAATCTGTGTGATGTGTCCTATCCTTAAGAGAATCAGTGTGGGCGATCTGTTTCTGGTTTGTTTTCCTCGTTTTTTTTTTTTTTTTTTTAACCTTAAATCAAAAATTGTAAAATTTAATGGAAATTTGTTTGAAATGAAGGTGCAAGTGTTTTAGAGTGGCTATCTGGACACAGAATTTTAATGCAATTCTCCAGGTGAGAAAATTTGGCTTGTTTGAAGTCATGTGTCAGTTTCTTTATCGTGCAAATCCTTCCAGAAAAAACAGTCATATCAATTTCTGTATCTAGATAGTACTCTGAAACACTCTCACTTCAGTTTAAAACCAATTTCAAATGGATTTGTTACAATCTTCTTCTTTTTTTTTTTTTTTTTTTTTTTTTTTTTTTTTTTAACTTCAAAGGTTAAAAAAAATGAGACAAACAAACCAAGCCCTTGTGAAAATGTCCACAAGAGATTTCAATCATGGCTGCCTCCTTTGTGTTTAAAAATGTGTTTAAAAATTAACCATATTTCCTCATCTTGGACTCAATGGATAGAAAATGAGCTGATCTCAGAGCTGCCATTTTGCTCATATTTAATGACATTTTTCGATTCACCGATGATTCCACTGGTTGAGAAAAGATTACACGATGCAGTTCAGTGTATGACTGTAATGCACGAGAATACTCTGATCTGTAATCTTTTCTCAATCGGTGGAAACAATTTTAATTAATTAAAATATATCCGTAAGTTTTTTAAAGTCATCAACGACTCCACCAGTTGAGAAAAGATTACAAATGCTAGTTTTTTTTTTGGTGCATTACAGTCATACACTGAACTGAACTGTGTAATCTTTTCTCAACCTGTGGAATTATCTGTGATTTGAAATATGCCGTTTATTATACGCAAAACAACAGCTCTTGCTGATCTTTAAAAAAATAAACGGTTTCAATATCAGACAGCTAGTTTGTTTACTTTTGAAGTTACAACATCAGACTCGGTACTTTTGGGACACCTGTGGTTGTTAAGTAATGGTTAGCAGACAAATAAATACTTTCGGGACACCCTGTGTATATTAAGTAATGATTAGCAGATAAAGTAAAATACTTAGAGTTACTTTAAACACTCGCTGCACTGAAATATAAAATGAAACTTTCAAGTGCTTGTATCTCAAAACATGTTTTTTTTTTTAACGAAGTGCCCAATCTGCAGTCTATAACGAACGCCTAGTACCTGTGCTGAAAGTTTACCCCAGTATAATTTCTTTCTGGCTTTTATTTCCTTGCAGCGTCTAGTAGTTTGCTAAACTAAGTTCTCACCCTTGTTCCCTTCTTTTCATTCGTCTGATTTTCCTCTCTCAATTACAGGCTTCGGAGAGAATAGCAAATAATCTGGGCGCCCTAAAATCCAAACCAAAAATAGATCTCTATGGCAAGCTTGGTCAAGCAGCGAAGAATATTTGTGCTAATGGTGGTTTCGTTCAACAGAATCCACTCAATATTTAAATGGTTCCAGTGAATTTCAAATGTGTACAAAGTTTTATCTGTAAATTTCTAATATCAGGTTTGTATGATTTAATACTCATTATAAGAGTGGAGACTAGTGTCGTTGCCATAGTATGTTAGTAGTTATTACAGTCATAAATGGTGAATACAGTATTTACTCGAATATAACACGCACTTTTTGTTACGATTTACGGCGGTCAAAATCGGGGGTGTGTATTTTATACGAGGAATTGCGCAACCCGCAACATTTTACCGGGACAACAACACTTGGCCACTGACAGAGGCCGTAACCTATCTATCTCCGTAACCTGATTCTTAACGCTCGAGGCTTGGCAACCTTTTGTTTTGTTCTGTGATTTATCGCACGCGTCTTATCAATTATTCGTTTATAACCTGTCAGTTCATGTTAAAAACCTGTTTGTAAAGCTCGAGGCCAGGTAACCTTTTGTTATATGATTTATTGCACGCGTTTTCTCAATTATTTTGAATACGTGACTTTTTTTTTCACTTTTTCTCGCCCGAAATTTGGGGTGCGTGTTATATACGGGGGCGTGCTATATTGGAGTAAATACGGTAGCAGAGACTGAGTCTGTTTTCATTCATTGAGCCTCAAATAATTGTTACTCTTTCTTAATCACAGAGGAAATGCCATGAGCTTTTGTTGTTTCCATCAGTTTTCTCGTAACATTCTACTTTAGAATCAGGTATTTCAGGCTTTACAGCAAAAGTGCGCAACAGACCTATTAACCAAGGTGCAGCTTGATGTCATACACTAAAATATGTTGACTGTCGAACAAAGGTGTTGATGTCAGTAGCCCATCAGAACGAAGCATCATTGTTTCGGTCGCTGGTCAAATATCAACTTAGGAGCCGTTAGATGTTGGTCCCCATGTTCTTTTGTTCAGTCCCTGAAAACAAAGTCGTCCACTGCGCAATAATGATAATAATAATAATGATGTATTCGTATGTCAAGCAATTGCAGCTGTATACAAGTCAATAACGATCAAAAGTACAAATTAAGTAAATACAGGTAAACTTGACAAAATCAGGCACAGACAAAAACTTATGCAAGGTAAACAACTACACAGGATTTTACCTGAACTCATCAACTAAGAAATAGGGTCTTTTTAATAATTTGGTCTTCAGAACCTCAATAAACATCACTGGTCCATCGTTCTCAAAAATAACCTCCAGCAAACCTGAAAGGGAGTTAAAATAACTATTGGCTTTATCTCTTAACAATTTTGCTCAACTTCTCGCCTCCACACCTATCATGAAAAATATGGCGAGTACAATAACTGTGAGAGGGTCTCATGCCCACCCTACGGATATTTTCAGATCTGATAGCTCAGCCGTTCCCAACCGGTGGTCCGTGGACCAAATTTTGGTGGTCTGCGAAGACCTCTCTAAACTTTTCCCGTTTTTTTTTTGCCCGAAAGTGGCAACGTTGAATTTGTGACGAATATTTTTTTATGTAGCAGGAAAAATAAAATTTTGTCGTTGCTAGGGAAGTAAGTTATCATTTAAATGAGTCATAACCTAAATAATTTGTATAAGTTGATAAGTGACAGAAAAGTCACAGAGAAGTCACAGCCGCAACGCTCCCACTAGGGCAGGTCAGTTTTTATTCCCCCCCCCCCCCCCCCATTGTGCAAAGAAAAAAAAGAAAAAAAAAGTAATCGATTTTTCATTTTTTCAAGTGATGGTACGCGGCCTCCACCGATTGCCCGATTGGTGGTCCACGACCAAAAAAGGTTGGGAACCACTGTGATAGCTGCTACTACCGGCTCATAAATGTACAAATTGAAGATCAGCTAGTGCTTGGTCTCTGTTGTCTCTAAACAGGATCATTGACCAATCACTGAATCATGCTAATTCTAACCATGAAAACTGTTCAAGGTCACCTTTTCATACTCTTACTTTTTACACCATTCATTAATCATTTGTTTCAGGCTGAAGTACCTAATCCAAAAGTAATCCATCTGTAAATAAGTGGTATCCATGTTTTGAGTGTCTTCTGCAGAGGGGCTTCTCATTGAAAGTCACTGTCCAATCAGCACGTGTCAAAGTGACAGTTATCTGCAATGTAGAAAACAAAAAAGAAGAAAAAAAGGAAAAAGGAAGAAAAAGTGCCTCTTTATCACTCTTTTTCACTCTTGCTAGTTAAAATAATTTTTTACCATGTTCAAAACTTTCATCCGAAATGTTGTTGTTTTTTAAGCGAAGTGTTTTTCTATCATTTGAGTAAACCTTTATGTTGTGAAAGGCATGGCTCACTCATGACCTGTGTTATGAATTTTTTAAATGAGGTTTCTCGGCAAAAAAAATTTGATTTCTAAGTCTCCACAGATTGTCTGGAGGACCTTCTAAGATTTGGAAAAGTTTTGATTCGTTCTGAAATGCCTTTTTTTGACCTTAGAAAGGTGATTGGCAAAAAAAAAAAAAAAAAAAATACGAACTTATGATCAAACCCTTTTTTTTTTTTTTTTTAAACCGGATTGTGTTTAACTTTTTTTTCAATTTTAAATAATTTTTTTTTTTCTGTAGGTGAATAAAGTATGTTTAAACCAAGATACATACTTCTATTCCTGAGAGGCGAAGGATTTTTATTTTTTGGAATTTTTCTAAAAATTGAGTCATTAGTATTTTTCACATGCTCAGCAGGAAATCTGCTCGCTTGAAAACTTTGGTTGATGTATGTAAAACTTGAATCCTCTAACTTTTGCATGGTACGTCTCCAAATCGAAAAATTTGCACGCACAATTTTTTGGAGATTTTTTGGGGCAATTTTTTGGTCTCTCAAAATCTTTCCTCTTAAACCTTTCCTTCATGCATTTTGAGATTTGAGTTTTTTATTAATATTTTATCAAATCTTTGAAAAGAGGACAATTTTTTAAAAACTTTGATGGGTCACACATTTTTTGCAAAATCTCCATTTAAATTTCATTGAATCCAGAGACAAATTGAGACGGAGCACTACGCTAAAATGCATAGGGAAGATTTGAGACAGACTGAATTTTCAGAGATTTAACAAAATAACGTGTAAAACAACAGTCAACACCTTTTGATGTTGCATGGTGTTGAACGGTGATTTTCGGAGAACACGGGGAAATGGGCTGGGAAGTGAAGTGAAGCGGAGGGTGCTCACCATTCAACACCATGTGACATCAGAAGGGTGTTGACTGTTGTTTTATTGAATCCGTGAGAATTCAGAGTGCCTCTGCTGCAGCCAGTTGGTGATTTGTCTCTGATTGAATCCCATGTTAAATGAAGAGGAACAAAAGGTGTACCTCCTGTCCTGAAAGGGTGAAAGGGTTGTCATTTAGACAGAAAAATAAACTATCTTGATTTCTGTGACTATCTCCTCCCCGTTATTTCTTTCAAATTTTAGAAATCTTATTTTTTAAACATTCTTTGCACAAGACTGATGTGCTGACTCTTTTTCCTCTAAATTATTAAGCTCCTGTCCTTTGAATATTTTTTGCACAAGACTGACATTCTGAATCTATGTATCAATAAAAATTCTAGGTTCAGAAAACTCATCATAATATCTGTCCCTCTGTGTCATGTGCAGTTAGATTATTTGAGTTCTTTAGAATTAAGTAAACAATTCATGTTCTTTTTTTTTTTCATAAAACGTAAGCCAATTTTATGTTTTTGTAAATAGGTGAAACTACTGTATGTACCTGTGCAGGAACTTGTTATGTTTTAGTAAATTTTTATATTTTCTTAATTATCTTTTCAATAATCATGACTGCTAAATTCAAATGTAAGTGATGCTTTTTTTTAAAAATGAGGCTGTATCAGGTATCATGCATTGCTGGCTATAGCTTACGTTACCAATTGGATAGATTTACCGTAAAATTACCCGACTTCGGACCACCATGGGGGAGTTTTAGTTTGGTTACCACAACTAAACTGAAACTCCCTGGTCTTTTCCAAAGTCTTAGGATTTTATTGTATGTAGAAGAGAGGTAACTTTCCAGTTGTGAAACCCAATAGGAAATCCACAGCAGTTGGTTCCGTTGATATCCGTTTGTATAAATCTGTCCGATTATTCGATGAGATTTAATGGGGCATTATACTTTGTCTGAGTGTTGCCAGATTTGACTAAAGAGTTCGCATATTTACTCCTCATTGATTTGAATGAAATGTGTTCAAACTTTTTTGGTCCAATCCGGTAACAATACTATCGTGACAACAAACTGTGGCGAATTGGACGCTGTTACTTAATAATGGGTTAAATCACGCGCAGGCAGTTTTAAGAGACGAGGCCATGAAATTGTGTGAGGTTAGCTCTTCTTCAAATGGCTATAAAAATGCAAAGAAACGGAACTAGCCCTTTACTGTTTCCTTGAGGTTGAGGCGCATAATCTATTTCTCCCTTTTTGAATTCTTGAAAGTTGAAAAATCATTTTTTCTGTCTAGTCACGCTTCAGCAGGCCGATCTTTGAAATCAGTGGATAAAACTGCGGTAGACTGGATAAATGAAGGGCTGCTATTGGTCCCTCTAAAGTGTTTATCGAAAAATATACCTCTGTAACCAAGTATCTCTCCGCTACATTTCATAAGCTATCGGGTTTTATTGGCTTGTTTCAAGCAGCCGATAGTTTATCGAATATAGCGGAGGTATACTTGGTTACAGAGGTATATTTTTCGATAAACACTTCAGAGGGACCAATAGCAGCCCTTCATTTATTCAGTCTACCAGTTTTATCCACTGATTTCAAAGATCGGCCTGCAAGGCGTGTGAAGAAGCATACCTTCCTATTTGCTCATCCCTAATTTTTCTCTTCCATTTTGAGTTAAAATTAATAAAAATAAATAAATAAATAAATAAATAAATAAATAAATAAATAAAAAAAAGACGATTTTTCGAATCAAAGAAAAAACTATGTTGTATAGGGTCAGGGTCATTTTTTTTTTTTTTTTGCATTTGAGTTTTTTAGTAAAATTCTTCTTGTTTGTCATAAAATCTAAATTTTTATCACAATGTGTGTCAACCCCCTATTTTAAGTGAAACTGTCCAGTCATCAATCTAATTTTGTTTGTGACCCTTTTATCTAAGAAATATAAATGGTTCTGTGCCATGGTTTCTGTTAAATTTACTTAACTGGCAAACTTCCAGTTCAAGGTTTCAATCTGAGAAAATAAATGTTGCTATTAAAATAAAAGAAAGTCATGTGTTTGAAAATTTTGTCTTGAGCTATATTATTCTTTCATAGACTTATCAACATACCTATGTCCACGGTCAAAGATTTCCAGGGCAAATTCGTGCAAAGTTTTGAATGGTCGCCATCTTGGATTGAAACATGTATCGAATTTTGGTTTATGCCATTTGGTTCCTCTTTCTAAGATTTTTCAAATGAGGGTCTTGGTAGATTCCTATTTAATTTGAGACATAGGTATCTCTCTGTTTCCATACAGAAATTTAGAAACGAGACGGGAATCTTCCAGGATACCTGGGAAGCTTCTCCATCATGATCTTGCATTTACAGCTGTTTTCTGAGTTTATTACTCAATGGCAAACTATTTTAGTTTAGTGAGATTTTCATGACTGTCTCTGGTTTTTACATCAGATTTAATCATTTATATGCTTAAAGCAAAAGTTTGCAAGAGCCCCATTATGTATAATCTGGGACAAACAGAAAGTCAGGCTCCTTGAGGTAGACCTCCAGCAATGCTTAAATTTATTGCCATAAGTATTGTGGGTGGACCACTTCAAGGAGGCATTTGACATTATTTTAGCCCCTGACTGTACATATCAACATGGATTAGAAAATAGGTTTCGACAACTTTACATGAAGAGGTTTGAACTGAATATCTTTCTCATTGAAATTGCAATTTCAAAAAATAAACAAAACTGTGGCGATAGGGTTCAGGGGAGGGGGGGGGGGGGGTTTGTCCCTCTGGCAGTGAGGAAACACGCTGCTCAGTGGGTTCAAATTTTTTTGGAAAAATGGGTGGTCGTAGAAATTAATGAGCCAGCCCTCTGTGCATCGAAAACAGTCAATGTTCAGTGGATGTAAACCGCCTAAGGAGAGTCCCCCTCGGAGAGCGGGTAGTTACCCCTCTAGCTGGGTGGAACCTCGCCACTCAGTGGGTGTAGTTTTCAAAACCCTTGTACATATGGGTTGTCCAAGAAATTAACGAGCCGCCCTCTATGCGTCGAAGGCAGTCATTATTTGGCGGAGATAAACCCTCCAATGGGAGCCAAAAAGGAGAAAGAAAAAGGGAGTCGGAAAAGTTAACCCTCCAGCAGGGCAAGATCCCGACGATCAGTGGGTCCAAATATTTAAAAATTGGGGGGGAAAAAATTATACTTTCGTTTTAAAAATTAGAACCAACGAGCAATGAAGTACCTACCTGGTACAAGCATAGCCAAAATCCTGCGTCAACGATTCGACGCAACCCGCATTGCCTACACATACAAATTAACGCTCTCTTGTCTTTCTCTTCCTTTGTTCTTTTAAGACTAAGATAGGCTCGGGCTACCTGAGTACGTGTAGTCTGGCGACGAATCTTCGACGAGGGACTAATGGCTCTGCTTGTACTATACATGGTAGGGAAGTTATTTCGGTACAACGGATGCTCCGATCGAGCCGGGAGTCGTCTCAATCCATTCGCCGGACAATTTTACGTCGGAGTAGACACCTCTAAAGTAAATCCAAGACGAAAAGTCTCGAAAAAAAAATTTCGCCGAAAATTTCGACGATGTAACCCCTTTCGTTTTTTTCAATTCTGAGTGGGGAAAAAAATTTCGAGTTAGCGGTCGATTCCGACGTGATTCGACCCAAGGATTCGATTGAGACCGGTCCTGGAACGATCAGACTCGCGGTGACCGAGTTATCGAGGTTCTTCGGTACATTTTGGGTGCCTTCATTCTGGAAGAATACGACAATTTCCACAGATCGTGAAAAATGCGATATCTCGAGAACGGATGCTCCGATCGAGCCGGAAGTCGTCTCAATCGATTCGCCGGACAATTTTACGTCAGAGTAGATACCTCTAAAGTAAATCCAAGACAAAAAGTCTTAAAAAAAAAAAATTTCGACGATGTAACCCCTTTCGTTTTTTTTCAATTCTGAGTGGGGAAAAAAATTTCGAGATAGCGGTCCATTTCGACGTGATTCGACCCAAGGAATCGATTGAGACCGGTCCTGGAACGATCAGAGGTAAGTCTGCCGTGTGGTGGAGGTATTTCATTAAGTTCTGGGCGTCTTCATTTTGGAAGAACGCGGCCAGTCCCACAGTTACATAAAATACCGATATATTGAAAACGGCTGCTCCGATCGAGCCGAGAAGCCTCTGAATCATTTCGCCGCATCATACTCCGTCGAATGGTCTCATCGTGACTCATTCCAAGAGAAAAGTCTCAAAAAAAAAATTTTGTTAAAAATTTCGACGATGGGTTAGATTCAAATTCAAAGAGAAAATAAGAATGAGAAAACAAGATAGGGTAATAGATACACCATGTTAAGAAATGCACATTGGTTCCTCCTAATTGAGGCGGTTTTTTATTTAAACTTTCTTATCAATAACAAGACTTTAACAAAATAGAAAGGAAGTAAGAATACAGTAAAAGTAATTTTAATGGATACAAATCAAACCGTACAAACAAAAATTCTACTCAGAAAGTATTATGAAGAATATTACAAAAATAAATAGAATAAATAAACAAAGATTGGAGAATAGAAAAGCAAACAGGTATTGTCAGATATGCAACGGCTTCGTTGAAACTGACTTCCGTTTGTACTAGACGGAAACTTTAAAATCTGATGCCTGGAGACAACTTAGGCTTTGTAGTTAAAAGCTAATGACCAAAAGATAAGCTCTAAAGTTAACATCATTCAACGTTCCGACCCAATTTTGCACAATCTTTTCGCAGAGTGGCACATTCAAATGCATTGTACTACTTGTGTCTCCTGAAATTCTTTCACTCTCAGACTCACAAAATGACTTTAAAGGTTAAGGTGTGATGGCGGAACTATGCAGGTACCATGGGAGATTTCTATCTAATTTGAGGCTGTCCTTCATATGTTTCTATAAAAAGAGTGACAAATTAGACAGGAATCTTATACAATACCTGTGTAGCTACGCCATTTAAGAGCAAAGATGGCAGAGCTATACTTGTATCATTGGAGATTCCTGTGGAATCCACCACTCTATCTATAATAGCACACAGATGAAAGCCTTCAATTAGATAAGATTGGCCTGTTTAGTGTGACGTCACGAAAAAAAATTGGATCCAAACAAATGCTCCATCTCACTTGCTCTCTTGGGTTTTTCCCTAAGAGACAAGACCCAAATTTTCAAATGCAAATTCGTGCTGGTAAAGAACAAGTTCCCTCAGATTTTATAACACTTTTGGATTCCATGTACTTTAAAATGCAAACACACAACAACAACGATTTCGAAACATCACCAATTTTTCCTTCTTTTTTTTTCTTTTATTTAAAAAAATATTTCAATGCTGTGATTGTAAATTCACTTGTGATCTTTCAGGGATTATGTCAGAGGGAAAAGATACTTTAAGGTACAAGGAAATTAATGGTGCAATAAAATTTAAGAAAACTAGCTGTTTACTAGTATGAATTTGCAGTCGAAAATGTGGATTTAATTTCTTGTGGGTAAATCCACGCGAGTGAGTGAGATAGAGCATTTGTTTGGATCCAATTTAATTTTGATCGTGACGTCATCACTTAACAGGTCTATCTCCCATGGTACCTGCATAGCTCTTCCATTTTGCCTTAATTTTCAAAGTAATTTTGTGAATCTGTGAGTGAATTTCCTATATTTTCAAAAAGCTTATCGTGATTTGCTCGATTTTACTCAAGAAATCTACCTATTCAATTGCTTACAGCAAAAGTTAGCAAAAAAGAAAAGAGAGAGATGGAAAATTTCTTTTCTACTTAGCATAAATACTTAGCAACAAGTAAAAACCAGCATTTTCATTTGAAAGTTATCTTACTGAGAAAATTACAATGAAATATGTTAGTAGAAATGGCTTACTATCCTATTACTGAAAGTCTACCAATAATTTCCTGGAAGGTTTACAAAATAAATTGGTACCTCAAAACAGTAATGACGGGTAAAGGGAGTACCTACCAAAAAAGGATAAAGAGATGGAGAGGGGAGGGGAGAGGGGAGGGGAGAGGGGGAGGAGGGCAAAGAGGGCCCGGAAGCCTAATTAGTACCGGGGCCCGATAGTAAGATGTGACAGGCCTGGGTGGTTAGGAAAGTTGTTTCTTACTGGCCACTTCTTGATGGAGTGATGGTAATTATTAGATAGGAATCTCCCACAATTAGTGCCATAAGCCGCCATCACGCTTGCACAGTTAAATGCATTTAATGAGTTTCAGAGAGGATTTCTCTGAGTTTATACTGCTACCATCGTTATTTTGGTTGGTTTTTGCATTTGAATCAACCTTCAAATCGCTTATAACAAAAGTGTGCCACAGCCCCATTGTACATGCAATTAATAATTGGGCAAATGGCATTTATTTTTTTTCAGGTGGCTTAAGATTTTTTTTTTATTTTCTTACAGATACATGTATGATAATGATAAATCTACACTGGGGAGGGAAATGCAACACTTTTATCAATTTCATTTCTTGGAAATGATTAAAACTGAATTGGATGATCAAAATAGGAAAATTGCACTATCTTCAAACATTGCTTTTAATAATCACGATTATAACCTTTGAAACTGAATATGTGGTCAGAAAAGGAGTGAAAATTAATCTTTAACTCGAGTCTAACCTCAAAAAACTCCAGCTTGTACTACTGTATCACAGAGAGCGGAGAGCAGAATTACTTTTATGAGAAAAACTGACTTTATTGTTTCTTATGCAAAAATTATACCAAAGGTAAAAACCTCCATCAACACCAAATTTTGAGCAATTTTCCCAAATAATAAACTTATTTTAACAAAAATATACCCAAGGGTGGAAGCAACAGTTGGTAATTTTTAGGCGTGGAGTTCACAAAAAAAAAAAAAAAAAAAACTCAACGCAATTTGTAGACAGAAACTCAAAGAAATTTTTCAAACCATGGGCTATGCATCAGTTTCACACGTCACAAAAATTTAATTTAATGCCGCTGAACTGATGGTAGTTTTTATTTTTAAACAGCACTGACATTGCACTGAAACTGAAAAATTTCCAAGGCCAAAAAATAAATAAAAATTTGAGCGAATAATAAAAAAAAAAAAAAAATCACTCTACTCAAAGTCACTTTTTGCAGAAGATGGAGGTGTAACTTTACGAGTCAAAATTCGAAATTCTGCCCTACACTTATTACAATGGGGCAGTTGCAAGGGTCTGAAATGTTTTTTATAAAGAAAATGAAAGTACTTGATGAGCTGAGAAAAAAGATGCCTTTGGTTTCTAATTAAGTCCCACTGTTCTGGAGATGAGATTTTGGCCCAAAATACATTGTTTTAAATGGGAATTCCGCGTAGTGACATCACTACACCCACGATTTTTTGCAACTTTATACGATTGTATCTCCAAAACCAAGACACCTAGAAAAAAACCAAAGGCACCATTGTTTTCAGCTTATCAAGTACTATCATTTTCATTATAAACGACAAATTTTAGACCCTTGCAACTGCCCCATTGCAAAAGTATTTTACATTGGTTCTATCTTAGGGAATAGAAGACTTACTTGATTAGTTTGGTGCACTAAAGACCCAAGAACGGCATAAACTTAAAAAATCAAGTACAAGGATGAAGGTATTGTGGAGCTAAAATATCACAAATTTATAGAAAATCATGGAACGGCGTAACCATGAGGTTACTAGACTTTATGTGTCCCCCCCCCTATCATCGATAAGATACACCACGTTTTTGCTTCGCTTTTCCTTTAAAAAAAAAAAAAAAAATCTGATCATTCCGGTAATCTTAAAACTTTAGCATTACAGCATTGAAAGTTGAATTTTCACCATTTGGGCCTTTTGTGCTTTAAACGCCTACCTTTAAACTGTATACTTTTCAAGCTGACGAGCAGAAAGCTTTTCAACTGTTCATTCACTATGAGCTGACTCCTGCTTTTGATCGGTGACTTACTCTGGAAAATAGCACGCCGAACTTGCAGTTCTCAAGTGGCGGGAGTATCATCAGAGACCTTTTCCCATGAATCCGAAGCTACTATTCTTAAAACTGAGTGTTCTTATACAATCCTGCAATCATTCTTCCGGCGTTCAGTAACATTTCGCGTCGCGACACACCAGTGTAGACATAGTGCCATTCGTTGGGACTAACCTGAAATTCAACGGAAGACAGAAAGAGAATTAGAATAGAGATCGGTAATATTTATCTGGACTCAAGACTCTCTGAGTTAGAGCCCATCAGTTTTTGAATCTAAGGGAAGGAGATAAACATTGTAGCTAGCAGGGCTGCAGTTTTGCGTAAAGTCAATGCTATTTTTCAATTCACCAATGATTCCACCGGTTGAGAAAAGATTACACAGTTCAGTTCAGTGTATGACAGTAATAAACTAAAAGACTTGCACCTGTAGTCTTTTCTCAACCGGTGGAGTCGTCGATGACTTTGAAAAACTTGCGGATATTTTAATCAATCAACGGAGTTACCACTGATTAAGGAAAGATTACAGATCTGAGTATTTTAGTGCATTACAGTCAAACACTGAACTGAACTGTGTAATCTTTTCTCAACCGGTAGAATTATCGGTGAATTGAAAAATAGCATTGATTATACGCAAAACGGCAGCCCTGATAGCTAGAATGGCAGTCTGAGAGGTAACATATGTACCCGACATGAGGGATTTTTAAGTTAGGAAATCCAAATAAAAAAATCCTGACTTACAAATTACACTATAAATATGGTGTAATTCATCCTATCAGTTCCCAAGTATTCCATTGCAATCTACTTGATAAAGTCCAGCGACCCCCGTTTCTTTCCCCATCTGATGCTCAATTGATCCATCAGTGATCGTCTTAGATTCTCACAAAGCCATTTCTCTCAATTCAAATAGCCCTTAGATGCATTTCATCCAATGCTCATCAATCCAGCGGCCTCTGGACACCGATTAGACCAACTGGATAGGCTTTTTTGTGTACTTCTATGTTACAAATACAAATGGCCAATTTCCTGGCCGCTTCAATCTAAATTGTACGATCAGAAATTATTGATAGAAAGTAGAAACGTTTTAATGGATTGATGGACAATCTGCACACGGTCGAAGAAATTCCCAATCGATTGGTGCAGTTAGAATAGATTGGAACAGAAATGCACCTTTCATACTCTTTCATATCAGTTGCGCTGAAGGTGACAGGTGGAAATGTCCTACTTAAAATGTCCAATGTACTAAATGTTCAATGAGAAATATCCTTCGCAACAATGTCCACTATAAAATGTCCAATTCAAAAGTTGTCCATAGTAAATGAATGTCCAAAGTAGGATTTGTCCATCATACATAAAGGTCCCTTAAAACAATGCCCAATCGTAAACTGAGTAAGTGCGCAAAATCCATGAGTTATAAATTTTACCTCAAGTTATAAATAAAGCAAGAAATACTAAGTAATTACATTCTCAGCTGTTTTGAACATGATGGCAAGTTATGGTTTTGTAACTTATGTTGTAAGATGTAAAGGGCCAGATTCGCGCAGCTATGTGAAAACTTATGTTCATTCCTACTTTTCTTTGTCATTTCTAATTTTAGCAGCCTCCTTTGGTACATTAAGCACCCTGAGGTTTTTAGTTTCATGGACAAAATCTGCTGTTGGACCTTTTTCAGAGACATTTATTTACCATGGACCAATACTGCATTGGACATTTTAGAGCGGACATTGTTGCCATTGGCATTTCTTGTTGGACATTTAAAATAGGAGATTTCCACTGAGCACCGCGCTGAATACCATCAGACTGTTGCTCTGTATTAAAGTTGACTGAATCAGTCTTTCAGCTACAAATAAACAACATTTACACAATCTGCTTGAAAGGCCTGTCACTCACTGAACATTGCAGCTAAACAGTTGAAAATAGGTTTAGTGCACAAAATACTGGTACAAACTAATTACAAAACTATAAAGCAAGGTTTTGACTTGATTGATAGGAATAAAAAAGTACATAAAAAACAAAAAATGCTCATTATTATTGTTATTATTTATTTAATAATTAAGGTGATTCCAGGGTTGATTTGTTCAAACTGTTAACATCAAGTCGCGCAGTTTGCTCATAACGTCAACAGTTTTTGGATAAAATTGATGAATTTACGCAAAAAGTACAAATTTGAGGAAGATTCACCAACATTTTCAAGCTAAAATACTCAAAAATAAAGCCGGAGAAATAAGAAATTTCCCATAAGCCTCGATGAGTGCGAGCGAGGCAGATATATTACAGCTTTAATCCTAAACCAATTTTGCTCGTTTTGGACTCAAAAAATCCATAAAAAAATTTTGTTGGTGCTGACGTTGTTGGATTTTCCGATTTTTCTTTGGTTTCACTTTAAGTGCCAAAAACATGACTTTCCCCCAAAAGCAACTAATGGCGCCGTCCATCAGATTGAAATCTGGAAAAGTTTCTACTGGAATCACCTTAATAGGATTTTAATTCATATTTTTTTTAAGTTATGGGTTTTTATGTAACTTAAGGTTGCATGCAGCAACCTCAAAGTGTCGATTTATCATGGTTCATAAAATCTGAGAGCCAATTAGAAATGGATTCAGAAATAGCGTAACACTGGCAGCGTACAGGGAGGAAAAAACCTTCAAAATTGATATTACCTGCAAATTATTCGCCATCAAACTGCCGATAGTCACAGAAAATCCAGTTGAAACATCTTCATAATCTTTGGGAGTGTCTTCTTTGGCGGTGCTTACAATATCTATAGGTAATGGTGTGAATTCTGTGTATGTTTCTAAATTTATCCCTTTCTCCATCTCATTCAGCACAACAAGTCCGGCATCAAACCATCTATAACACGTAATGTCAGTCGTTATAATCAGAATGGATACTTGAGGATTTTTGTTTCAACAATGGGGCTCTTGCAAACTTTTGCTATAGGGGATTGAAGAGTTGATTTTTGCATAAAAACCTGTAAAAATGACAATGAATACACTAAAAAATCATGAAATTTGCTCTCAGAATCGGGCTTAATGGCGGAGAGACGCAGGTATCATGGGAGATCCCTATCTAATTTGAGACATATCTCTGTGTTCCCGTAGAGAAAGTGACATAATTGACAGGAATCTCCCATGATACCTGCGTCGAACTGCCATTACCATCTTGCCGTTATAGCAGTTATCTGAGTTTATCACTGAATTTTAGACTTTCTTAGAGTGATTTTCTTGATTTCCGCTGATCTTTACATAAGATTGGACTATTTATTTGCTTATAGCCAAAGTTTGCAAGAGCCCCATTAGGAGTATTGATTCTTCCTTGATAAGATACAAAAATGAAAAGAAGTAACTGAAGCTCAACATCACCAGAATAGGGCTCATGCAAGGTAACATGTCATCCGGTGTAATTAGGCAGTTATTCAATGCAAACTTGATACATTCTAATACATAAAATGAAGGGATGGTCAAAAGTTTAAATTTTCTGAATAGATCTTGATAATGGAAATTATAGGGTTTGCTGAGGAGAATTCTTAAAGATTTTTTCTGTTCTGTAAAGGCAGTTTCTGCGAAGGAACTCCTTCCCCAAAGCGCTATACCATATCTAAAATGGGAGATGATGTTTGAATGATAAAATATTAGTGCAGTATTTAAAGAGACTACTAGAGATGTAAGTCAGATTGGGAAAGCCTCAACTGTGAAAAGGTTAATCGAATGACAGAGAAATTAATACGGAAGAAACAGTAAAGTAGTAGTTAAGTCCAGCTGGCCAAACACGGTGGTTCATTACGCTAATGTTCCACAGCAAACGAGAGATAATTAGGGAAAAAACCTAATAAAAAAACCGAGCCAGATAAGCGACTGATATTCGTGCGACTTACTTTCCTGGTGCTGCTTCAATGATAAAGTTTTCAATGGCAACGACTGGACCATGAAAACTTTCTTGCTTGCGAACATTTTCTATACGTGAACAAACGGCTTTATTCGCTGCTTCAAACCCGACTGGCTGATTGGCGATTCCTAGTGGTTGAGTCGGAACACCTCTGATGATCATGGAAAACAAAATTATGTAAACAAATCAATAAATCAATTATTTCTAGAATACCTTGAGAGGCGTAAATAAATTAATTAATAGTTTTGTTCCTCACTAGAGAGCAATGACCACACATGTTTCTGTCTACTTGGTTTTATGATTAAGATTATTTGAAAACTCTTTGTTTGAGGAAAATGGGTGCAGATACTATAATTGTGTACCATCGACGGATCAAAGATCGTTGCGAGATCTTCACGAGATAGGAAGTTTCGCCTTCAAGGTTTCGGTTCGGCCACTTTTCATACTCCTCACACTTTGCAGGCGAGAGGCCAGTGCGGTTGAGGCGCCAAATCCGTTGCAGATCAGTCCCACACGAACATCCATGACTGAAAATGTGGGAAAATCTCGCAACAATCTTTAATTCGTCGATCGTACAGTCGGGAACAAAAAGAATGTCAGACGACTCCTTGAGATAGGCCACCTGCAATGCTTACATTCATTGAGACAAGTATCGCGGGTGGCCTACTTCAAGGAGACTGGCATTCTTTCCGTCCCCGACTGTACAATCTCATGCTTCATTCAAATCAACAATTTTTTAATGAAAGGTATTATGTTTATACAATGGAGCTCTTGCTGACTTTTGCTATAGGCAATGGGGCAGTTGCAAGGGTTTGAAATGCTGTGTTTTTTAAAAAGGCAATGATAGTACTTGATGAGCTGAAGACAGAGGTGCCTTTGGTTTTTTCATAAGTGTCACGGTTTTGGAGATACACACGTGTAAAGCTGTAAAAAATCGTGAGCGTAGTGACGTCACTCCACAGAATTCCCATTTAAAACAATGTATTTTCGGTCAAAATCTTATCTCCGGAACAATAGGACTTGATTAGAAACCAAAGGTATCTTTGTTCTCAGCTCATCAAGTACTTTAATTTTCTTTATAAAAAACACAACATTTTAGACCCTTGCAACTGCCCCATTGAATAGATAATTCTTGCGAAAAAACCAGCAAAAATGACAAGTATACTAAAAAATTACAAAATTCACTCACAGACTGACAAAATGACTTTAAAGGTTAAGGCATTGTGGCAGACCTACGCAGGTACCAAGGGAGATTCCTATCTAACTTGAGGCTTTTCTCTGTATGTTTCTATAGAAAGATAGTGATGAACTATAGTCTGTTCGTTCTAACTTGAGTCCTGAGCGGGCGATAAACGAATTTTGGAAAATCGAGAATGGCAACACTTCAATGGGCTGGCATAGCCCGAGAGTCGGGCAGCAGCCCTGTTACCTCGGCTGACTGACGAGGGTTAGCACTCCTACGTTGCCACAGAAGGCAAATCTACCTGAATCTCCAGGCCTCAAGTTAGAACGAACAGACTGTAGACAGGAATCTTCTATGATACCTGCAAAGCTCCGCCATCTTTGCTCTTAATTTGCCATCTGTCAGCAAATATTTCTCTTGAACGAAGCAAATTCTTTTGGAAAAAAACTTAAGCAGTACACTTTTGACAACTCTTGAAAAGATGAACGAGTTGCACAATCTTTGCAACGTCTGAAGTCCTTTGCGACAGCGTGAATTTTTCCTTTTCATTTGATATTTTAATGATAAAAAAATATTTCAAGAACTGATGGAAAATAACAGAAAATACTGAGACGATGAGTTTTGCACTGACCTCACGTTGACGTTCCCAATGATACTTTGAAAGGCTTCGCGAATTGGAGATACTTTCACTTCCTTGTCGGAGGCAACAATGATTTCAACTTCATCGCCCGAACCCATTGCTGCTGAGAAGAGAGAGAACACATTTGATGAAAGAAGTTGACAAAACATTGTTCCACCACATGCAAGAAATCACTCTGGATCTTAACTTTTCATTTTATGAGGGTGTTGTCTCTCTCCCTTTTATGGAATCAAGTAAATGCCTGCGCACTTACTATTGTGATCGAAGCAAAGACTCTGGGAGAATCTTCAGCGTATTGTACTGATTACTGCCACAAGAGAGCTACCGTTCTGTTAATGTCAAATTACAGGCTGAAAGTAATTTAAATGTCAAAAAATAGAAAATCGGGTATGTACTAGATAACCATCTGAAGAACATCTCCGAGAAATATAATCTACTTTTGGCCTGTTATTTGACATTAATCTAACAGTAGCACACTGGTTGCAGGAATTGGCACGCACCTCAAATAGAAAGAGGGCACCGCTCGACTTGAGCCAATTTTACTGCGAGAGACAAAATTCAAAATTTCAGATTCATTGAGGGTCAGGAATTTTCTTGAAGTTGTGATTCATTTAACGCTGTTGAAAGATGATTTGAAAAAGCTGACAGAGAGACACTCACATAGGAATTCTTTCATCTGAGGATCGAGGGTGGTGATTACGGAGTCGACAGAACTTTTCGCCTTCTCGGCAACTTTCGACAGCAAAGTTCCACCTTTGCTGCTCACAGTGTCTTTCATCCAACCGAAAAGTTGAGCTGTATTGGTTGAAAATTCAGCAACTGTAGAGGGAATGATTTTGTCGTTATTCCGATCATCCTGTGATACTGGGCTACTTCCGTCTGATTTACTGGCAGGAAAAACTGGGCTGCAATGGATATCAAACTGTTACTTATTAATAAAAATATTTAATTTTTACATTCAATCAAATATTTTGAAAAAATACAGGAACAGAAACTTATCCAGCAAAACGTTCCTAAAGGCCTTCGTGCACACTCAAACAGGTTTGATCAAACGTCATCGTTTGGTTTTTTTCGTTTGGCGGTAATCACCGCCATTACGGTCTCGCGTTTGAAAGCATTTTATGAGTGTGGGAGTGGATTCCATGATTTTTCAGTGCGCTTATCATCATTATAACAGGGTTTTACCCCATAATCAACTGTTAATAAGCCTGTGGAATTATTAGTATTGATGCATGATTTGTTTCTTTCACAAGAGCTGTTATCTGCATGAATGATTCAATGTGAATAAAACCTTCCTCTCCTCTCCTATCCCTAGAACAATGAGAACAATGATCTCAAACAAAAGCCCTTATCTATAGCCATGATAAGCTATTAGAAAACAAACAGCAAAGTGAGTCTGAATAATCAAAACATTATCAAATCATTATTACAAACTTTCATAAGTTTCTGTAAGGGATGAGGAAGGAGAAGTTTTGATCCCTGGAGCAAAACTTTTCCAGCAAAAATTTAACGGATGAACTCTTAAATAATATAAAGTAAGTCTACTACAGGAGGGAAGGTTGTACCAAAATGTTGACCGCAGAACGGTCAAATCATTACATTCTGAAATCTAGAATACATGAGTGGATAGAGAGAATCAAGAAAAGGAATCTTAGTTTGGATTTTTTCTGTTATATTGTGTTCGACTTGTATCAGCTACAAAAAAGCTTATCCATTAAAATTGCAAGATCACCCAGGCATCGAAAACCCGGCTTGGGCTTACTTATGGATTTTTCTGAATTACGTAAATGAGTATAGTCAGTATATATATATATATATATATAGTCAGTATATAGTCATGTATAGAGTATATACAAGTATAGTCGGGGGGGGGGGGGATGTCAGATGACTCCTGGATGTAGGCTACCTGAAATACTTATCTCAATTTAATTTTGAATTTTTAAAAAAATTTATTTGATTCATATGATTTTTATCTATTTAGTTTTTATTGAATTTTTCATAGTTTATTAATTTACTTTTTTATCGTGTATTTATTTAAAATAATTTTTTTTCTACCTATTTTTTAATGTGAAACTTGCCACACGAGTCAGACTTTAGGCAAGTGGAGAAGTTATTTTCATTGCTTGTACAAATTTTCTTCTTTGCAATTATATAACTCTATCTAAATCTATCCATTTATCTAAATCTATCTATATAAATCTATCTATCTGTTTATCTATACATCAATGAATTTAAGCATTGCGGGTGGCCTATCTATACCAAAATCCAAGGAGTTGTCTAACATTTTTTTGTCCCCGACTGTACACTCGCAAGGCTACATCAATTTTCATAACGGTTAGTTCAAAGAACAATTATAGATGCTTTTCAAAAAAATTAAAAAGTTCTTTGAAAAAAAAAGCAGTGGTAGTAGTGGTGAAAACCAGCCAAATATAGAGCGATTTATTTTTCTCTTTCGTCTTGCTACGATCAGTATATCTATCTCTTTTGTCTTATGGTTGCTCCTTTCCATTAATTAAGAATTCAAGAGAAGGCTTCGTTTTTAAATATCTTTACAACAGAATTATCATACTTGAAACTTGATTGATGAAACATCTGAGGCTGAGAAACAACTGGAACGAAACTTGGTAATGCTGATGGAGGTGGCACATTTGAAAGGAGGGGGCTCTTTGAAGCATTCGGCAGATTGCTGGATTTACCTGGCGCTGAAACTAAGAAAAACGACCATTTAGTGGAGATCAGACTGCTTCACCTGCGCACAAGAACTTCAACAACCACAAACTATAGAATTCTATGCTAACTGACAGCTCACTGATCAGTGGCGTAGCCGGGGGGGGGGGGGGGGGGCCAAAGGATCTCGACCCCCCCCCTTTGACACCAAAATTTGTCCTAAAAAAACGTTTTTTTTTGGGTTTTCAGACAAATTTGACCAAATTAGTATCTTTGGACCCGGCCCCCTTGACAATTTTCGGACCCCGGACCCCCCCCCCCTAGAAAAATTCCTGGCTACGCCACTGTCACTGATGCATTTTGATGCCTTTCGGAGACAGGCACCACTACTTGTCAGAAGTCTACATTTAAGATGCTTGAGCTTTGGGGAGATGTTTTTTCTTTTTTTTTAAATTCAGTTCAGGGGCGTCATTTCAAGTTCGGCTTGGGGGGGGCAACAAATCTTATGACAATTTTTTTTTTTCTCTCATCAATATAATTTTAAAGCCAAAGAGCCGTCTTTAGGGGGCAAAAATCGGATAACCTTTTTTTTTTTTTTTTTTTTTGCTCATCAGTATAATTCGTGCCCTGACTTCAAATCCTTGGGGGGAGGGGGGGATTGCCCCCCTGCCCCTCCCCCAAATGACGCTACTGATTCAGTTCTACATATATGGTTTCCAGATAGATCTTGTGCGATCAGGTACTTTTAATTTTCTTTTTTCAGAGGTTATGGAAGACATGCAAAATCCAAAGGAGCTTTTACATGCTAAAACAGGGGAAAATAAAATCTGGGCAGAGAAATAATAGTAAATTTAAACACGAATGATATAACAGAGCAGATGCATTTTGGGCACTAGGTTCTGCCAAGTAATGGTGCCTGTGTTCGGAATACGCCAAAACACATCGGTCAGCAGTTTATTAGCAACGTGACTAGACTCTAGGCTAACCAAACTCTCACCAATGAGTTTCAAAGAAATTTCTGTAGCTCAACACTTCTTGACAGGACCTAATACTCAGGATGTGTAAACTCTAGGCTGAGACACTAGAGCACACTCGAGTTAAGCTGGTGACAGATTAAAAGGTCAACATAATTGAACGATGACTTTGGACAGATTATGAATCTCAAACTCCTTCCAGCATTCAATTAGGGCTGGTTCCACATAAGGAAACAGATGACAACTGACCAATTTCCAGCGCAGTCAGTGCAGACATGTCTGCACATCAAAATCAGAGCACGGAATCTCGTGCACTGCGCAATTAAACAGACCGTCATCAGGCATAATCTGTAAGATAAGCTCTAATTACTGCAGGCTGTCTCAGATAATCAGCTTTCCGCGATGGTTGAATAGAGATTTATTGCGCTGAAATCAACTGTGTTCGCAAACTACTTCTTTAGTTTCTTCTCTAGGGTAAACTTTATCATCCTCTCATCTCAGACTCTGCTTTCTGACAGAAATTGCAGACAGTCACATTTTAAAATTGTCACAATTGATAAAGGCTTTGATACCAAAACATAATTGCCTGGAAAAACTACTGGCGTTGAAACAAAGAGAGTTATTGTCCAGCAGCTACTTATGAATTAAACAGCCTCTTGGGCCTATGGCTAGATAATTAGGTACTGATCATTTCAACAACAAAAAATCAAACAAACAAAAACCGATCCTGAAGGAAGCTCATCACAGATATATTAAAAGGCAGATATTTTTCTGCCATTTATCAAGAATATCACTTCACACGATCACTTACCATCATTATCATCACTTGCATCCAATGATTTTCTTTCGATGAACTCGAAGGTTGATTCAGAGTTTGACGTATCTTCTTGCATGATTAACCTTTTCTCAAAAGCTAAGTAGAAAAACGAAAAATAAGATAAACGCAATTTCAACAAACAGTAAACCGAGTTAACTTAAATAATGAACCAAGTCCGCTGGGACGAGAGCAAGACGAAGAAGCTTGACAAAGCAGCAGCAGCTCCTTGCAGAACGCTGATACGTAAAATAGGTAAACACGGAAAGTGTAAAAATAAAAACATCAACAGCTGTTGCAGAGAGTGTCAAAATAACACAAAAATCCGAAATCAACAACCATCAAAATGGCTGAGTTTAGTGAATTGTGGGATGGAAATTCGATAGAAATTAAAACGAAAAGTATTGAAAAAACTCTTCTTCCGTTAGTTAAACAAGTAAGTAAGCATTTGTTTCACTTCCACCGAAAATAATTAATTTAAAAGACCTTTCTCTTCTTTTTTTCACCCTTTACAGAGGTTCAATCAAGCCAGCTCCCTTGGACGACACACCTCCAAGTATTTATTTATTTGCTGGAGCTTCCTTTAAATAAAAAAGATTGTATTAATTACTAACTTCAACCCCGTGCAACTCAAATTTTTTTTATTGCATAATTGTTCAACTTCAAGCATCGTCATTAAATTTTCTGTGTTTCTTTTTTTTTATTTCAGTGTGTTTTTAATTGGAGGTTATCACATGAATCTATTTTTGTTTTCGGCGTTTTTACCTCTTCGCTTTGTAACTAGATGGCGTTACGTGCGCGAAAGTAAGATAGCGCTGTCTAGCGCCATCCCTTATCAACAAAATTGTGCGCTTTTCAAAATTTTCGTATTGATTAGTTTTGCGAACGCTTGCGTGAAGGGATCTGTGGTTCCTATTATAGTTGAAATCCCCGTCAGCTTTAAGGCATCCTCATGTACCAGTCTTCCTAGTTCTGTTATCTTCTTCATTTTTCACAAATTCCACTCTGACATATGTATCCTTATTAAATCAGTTTTCCGCTTGTTAAATGGCCACTATGTTATCTGAAAGATATGATACTAATGTAAGTTATGTGAAACTTGAGTTAATTCAAGTGTTTGTTTTAGCTGACTCATTTGAGATCTTTAGTTTACTCTTTTTAAATCAATCCTTTCCTCTTTCTTGCACTGATCACTAATCTTTCTTTCATCCGGATTATGAAGGATTCGGAATGTATTCTGCTGCTTTCAAAGAATGTCCCTCGGTTTTCTCTGTCCTTGTTGGATGTGCAGCTGCCAATTATTCCGATCGCTCAGTGTTCAAGTTTAATTTACAAATCTGTTTTTCAATGATTCTGCGAAGAATTTTCAGCAGTATACTTAGTTGGATTATTGACAGTCGTCACAAACTGAACATTTCTTTTCTGTTAAACTGCCTCATTTTTCAGTTCCTGTACCTTGAAAATATTGATTTCAAATGACCTCTCAACTGTCAAAGTTGTTTGAAATGAAGCTGTCATATAGCCTCAGGATTTGTTACAACTCATGTTGTTCTGCCTTAGTCCTTCTTTTCCTTTCGCCTACTGGTCTAATTTAATTCAACCTATTATCTAATATTTTTCCAGCCCTTTCAAGCCTTAACATCAAACGAAGTATGCTCTTGCATCATGTTTAAATATTTCTCTAGAGCATTGTTTTTGACTTGAAAAACTTGGTTGAAGGATCAAATCCAAGGCCTTTGTTTTACCTACAGTGTGCCTTTCAAGCGTTGAAAGATGCACTGAGAATCAACTTGAAAGCTTACCATGATTTGAAGTTTAGAATATTTTGGTCTCTGCAAGTATTTTTTTTTTTTCTGAAGGATCACCTATGGACTAAGTTTTAAAGTGTATGAATGTCTAGAAATTTATGAAGATCTCTTTTATCTGAATTTTAACGAGCTCTCTATATACTTGTTGGTGACTCCTATCTCTTCTTTTTATCCACTGAGGTTTCTATGCTTTCCCCTTGATCTAAGAACATGCTTTTTTGTTCTTCAGGTCGTTCCACCCAAGGCAAATTCATGAATGCTATCCTCAAGGTTAACCTTGACTCAATTTTATATTTTCCTGCTTGCTATGACCTTAGATCTATGATTCGGATGGGTAATCTAAACTGGCTTTCTTTGTTTCAGATCTCTACGCTAATCAATCATCGGGAGCGAGGCTACTGCACAGAACGATCCATTCGTGCAGTGGCTCGCGTAGGACAAGCTGTGAATTTTGCCGTTGAAAGATTTGTTACCGTAGGCGAAACCATTGCAGATGATAATCCAGAAATCAAGACTGATATGTACCAAGCGTGTAAAGAAGCAAGAGCAGCAGGTATGATACTTCCTTGAATTTTACCTTTGATTTCGATTCTATTTTTTTTGACGATATGTCGTTCACAGAACATATTTGCAATCAATGCGCTCCAACTCAAAGATTGATGTGATCGTGTACATCAAATCAGCGCGTACAGTGTCTGAAGTTGGTGATGACTACAGCAGCTGCGAAATTGTTTTCTATAGAAATTGTGAATGTGCTGTTTGAATTTACTGATTTGTAAAAGGCATTCACGGCTAGATGAGTGAATTTGAAGACTCTGCTTATGTTCATTGGTTTATTTGGGTTAAAAGCAGAGACAATTTATAATAGAAACCGCACACTATCTATCTTGCTCATGTTTGCGCGCGGTGGCAACTTTTTTTTTGGGGTCTCAACAGAACACTGCAAACATGGTCCATACGTTGACTGATGAGAAAAGTCATTGAGATTTTTGTCTAGTGAAACCGAAGCACCGAAATTGCATCAGTCAATTTATGAACCTTGTTGGATGGTGCTCCCTCATGCTCCCTGTGTTAATTTCTGTTGAGTTCCGAAAAATACTTAAGTCAGCCACCGTGGCTCACGGCTAGTGCGAGGTCTCTATTATTTATTGTCTCTGGTTAAAAGTCATGGGAAATCATGCTTGGTATTGCTGTAGCCAGACTTAGGCGAAAGTAAAACAAAACCAAGTTGTCGAAACTGTCCGGCGAGCAACTAAATTAATTGTTAGTTGCTCAGGTTGACAACTAGAGGTTGTTATAAAAGTGTACAGGAGTACCTAAACCGATAATCTTTGGAATTTTTCGACCTTATTTCTCATGATACAAGGTGAAAATGAATGAAAATAAATTTTGAAATTTGGCTGTTTGTTAAGAAACGCTTTTAAATCAAGAGGATAAGTTGCAGGCAAGTTTTGTTTTGATTCAAAGGAATGAAAATTGAAAATTAGCCAAAGATTATCGGTCTAAGTGCGTTTACTTTTCTGTGACAAACTCTATTAAAATTGTCTGAAGTTAGTTGTCTACATGAGCAACTAATGACAGTTGTTCACCTGAGCATTGAGGCAGTTACAAGGGTCTGAAATGTTGTGTTTTTTATAAAGAGAATTAGATGATATGAGAACAAAGATCCGTTTGGTTTCTAATTAAGTCCCATTGTTCCGGAGATGAGATTTTGGCCCAAAATACATTGTTTTAAATGGGAATTCCGCATAATGACGCCACCATGCACACAATTTTTTACAACTTTACTCGTGTGTATCTCCAAAACCGGTACACTTAAGAAGAAACGAAAGGCACCATTGCTCTAAGCTCATTGAGGACTATCATTTTCTTCATAAAAAACACACAATTTTAGATCATCTGCCCCATTAACAACTATTTAATTGCGTGCTGGAGTATTCAATAATTTAGTTGTTTTTTAATGACTTAGTTATAGATTAATTTTGCCCAAGTCGGGCTGTAGCAAAAGTGTGCGGAAGACCCATTCAAGGTTTTTAAGGTGTGTGAGAAACTGATTAAATAAAAGTACAGCGTTGCAATTTGTTAATTATTCATTTATTTCTTTGTTAATTGAGGAGTCCTTGATCAATAGGGTGGATAAAACAAACGGTGTGCTCGATCTCCAGAAACCTGATTTCAAACCTGATGAGATCATGAAGTGTTGGATTTGGTTTTCTTAATCAGTTAAAGATTATAGACTGTGCACTCTGACTGTCTAGTAATTCAGTGAAATTTTCCTCATCAGCAGAAACATTTTGAAATCAGGACTTTTTAGTACGAGCAGACCCTCTGTTTTATCCCTTTTACCAAAGTCTCCTCAATTTATTTATTTGTCTTCCCCCCTCTTCTTTTTATTTAATTCAGTCGTTTGCTGTGAAATGTCAGCATAACAAACCGCTGTGCTCGGGCGGCTGGACTTTACTACTACCACTTCTTTCTTTGTTCATTCATGCATCCATTCATTTCATTCATTACTTTTTTGTTCACTTGTTTGTAAAGGATCAACAATTGAGAAATTATGCGAAGCATCAATCGATGATTCTCTAGCTGACCGAGGTGCTGTTGTTCGAGCAGCTCGTTGTCTTCTTAGTTCTGTCACCAGAGTGCTCTTATTAGCTGATATTGTAGTAGTAAAACAACTTCTTTTAGCTAAAGACAAGGTAAGAGTCCTTCATTATTTATCTGTTAGCTTGAGCTGCCCTCCGTTAAATACTTTCAATTGAAGACCTTGCTAGAAAATGGCAATTCACCCTAATATTTTGTTTTGAGAAAAACGTTTTTTAAAGTTACATCGTATTTCCTCACCCCAATTATCAAAGAAACAAGAATATAAATGGTCAAATCAAAATGGAATGGAAATTTTCATCAACCGATGGATGTCAGACCGACCATCCATCTGCATTCAGGAAGATGTATCCTTTTCCAGACTAGTGTCTTTCTGTTCTCCTATTTTTTTTTTTTTTTTTTTTTTTTTAAACCTACGAAAACCGTATTTTTTCTTAAAACTTACTGGATCTTGTTTTCCCCTTTATACTTATTTTGATGTAGATGTATTTGTTGAGAAGTACATTTAAAGTCAGTCATGATCAGAAAAGATTATCATTTTAGTCGACTGATGAAAAAAGTAAGTAAGTAAAGTCTCTTTGGCATGGCTTGAGTTGCGAAGCAACAAGAGGGGGGGGACTAGATCAAAGGGTGGCACGGTCAGAGGGGAAAGGAGATCCACAAGGGCCTTAATAATTGATAGGATGAGACAAATCAGCCCTCAATTATATTATTTTTCAAGGCTTTCAATCAACCTGAATTTGTCTCCCCTTGATTCTGCATGATCTCGGACATTAATTGTAGAGTTTGGGGGAAGAACGATAAATGTCACAGAAACCCATCTTTGTTTTTAAGCTGAAGGAAAGGGGGAAGTTACGTTTAAAGGCCATTCTTTCCCCCGAAAGAATCGATGTATTTCCACCCACCAAAATTAATTTTCTTGGGCTTCTGTAGGTCCCTGTTCAATTTGTCCTTTGATACCCTGTTAGATGATCATGAAAACATTAATTTTGATTCTTGTGACATTTTCATTTATCCCCGAGGACTCTCTAGTTAAGATGGGGTGTAGAGAGGGGGAGGGATAGGAGAGTGTAGTTAGTGGAATGAAAAGTCTCCATAGTTCTACTCACCGGGGGGGGACAGCCTCACCACGCTGTGCTAATTTAAGGCCTTGAAAAGTTTCGATATCCTGTTTCAGCGCTCTTTAGCATTGCTTTCCTACCAATCAAGGTGCTCTTTAGGTGCTCGGTTATTTATCACCACTCACATTAGAAAACTAACAGTTTAATAATTCTCAATGGTCTGTGTTTCGAAATAGGTACAACATAGTTTAGGCAGGCTAGAAAACGTTACGAATTTCACAGAGTTTGTGAAAGCTTTCAGTCAGTTTGGTAACGAAATGGTGGAACTCGCTCATGTGACTGGAGATCGACAAAATGATATGAAGGATGAGAGGAGGAGGGCGCAAATGGCAGCCGCGCGGCAGGTCTTGGAAAGATCCACACTTTTACTCCTAACATCTTCAAAGGTGAGATGTTCGTTTTTTTATTTATTTATTCCCAGGTGCACAAGCACCCTGCCTCAAAATTTTACCGTTGAAAAAAATGCCTCAACAATCAAAAATTGTTTAACTTTCATAAGAAATAAATTGATTGATTATCTGGAAGAGTTTTTCAATTGAGACCTAGGTCCAAATTTTGTCATGTCCTCGTGAGCCTGTACGCCGATGATTGGTGAGCACTTTCAGCCATTTAAAACCCCAGGTAACTGCTCACCATCGAAGGTCTCTTGAGGACTGGCAAGCCAAGACAAAATTTCATCCCAGATTATTTACTTGAACCAAGTAGAATTTAATATTACTTTCTGAGAGGTCCCATCTAATCTGTACATTAATAATATCAACATTGCTTACAGTTGATTAATGAGTGAGAGAGGGATAGGGTAGATTTGATTAAACTCTTTGTTTTTGCAAAGGTTTAAGTTTAAAAAATTGGAAGTACCTATGTAGAAATCAGTTAATTCATTAACATTGCAGTTCAAGTGATTTACAAAGTTTAAGACAACATCAATCTAAATCATATCATATCATCTTTAATTATATTTCAGCGCCTCCATTGTTGGTTGTATTCTACATTGAGAAAATAATGTAGGTAACTTGACAGTCTATTGTTAAAAATGGTGAGTGCAAACTCATGTGTTGATTTAACTAAGCATTTTGTTGATTTTACACTCCGATTTGTTAAATCAACAATCCGATTGATAAATAAACAATCTCGATTGTTGATTTACCTTTCTAGCTTGTTGATTTAATAAATCGGATTGTTGATTCAACTTTTTCGATTGTTGATTTAACAAATCGGATTATAAAATTGACAAAATGTTTAGTTAAATCAATAAATGAGTTTTTACTCACCATTTTTAACAATAGACTGTTAAATTACCAACATGTTTTTTTTAGTGTACCTTCAGTTTTTTATGCTTACTCATATTTCAGACTTATCTGCGTCATCCAGACAGTGACTCATCCCGACAGAATAGAGACACTGTCTTTTGTCAAATGAGGAGAGCTATGGATTTGATCCACTACGTTGTGAAAGATGGGATATGGGAAGGAGGAGGCTCGTACACCGATCCAGAAAACGAAGGTCAGACGCTGGCGGCGACGCTCAGACATTTGGACACTCTCATCGAAATGACAAGTCTCACGCTAGCGCTTGGAGAAAAGGAGAGTCTCAATCATGCGCTCGACACAATTGTTGAGCGCACGCAAGATTTTACTGACAGTGCTTACACCTCTCATAATCATCGTGAAAACATTCTGGTCCTCTGCGAACGTGTAAAAACACAACTTGAGCAATTAGTACGAGTCGGTATTGGTTATGTAAGTTTTATTTTCTGCCATAACTCACGAACTATAGCCTTGAGGCTAATATTTTTAACGGAAATGAGAGAACACACTGGAGTGTTAAATTTTTTAACTGCGAATAGCCAGCGCAGTTTGATTGTTCCATTGAAACCGAATGAAACAAAGCAACCACCCTAAGTTGTTGGTTTTCCTATTGCTGATACTTTCATTCAAACAAGAGTAACCAAAGCAAGGCCTCTCTATGGCTACAGTTTGTTGATGCTGCTTTTCAGGTCTTACCATGAAATTTGATTATCTATTAGTTACATGTATGTGGCTTTTCTGGATACATATCTTAATTTTTTTTTTTTTTTTGACTGTTGATATCTTGCCTAGTCCCATGATTTTTTTTAACAAATCTGCCTTGTTTGTGTATCTTTTGAGTGACAATCCAACTTTTCTAAAGTATTCAAAACATAGTCAGATTTCAGCTTTGTATCCAACAATAATCAAACCAAAGGTGACTGTACACTCTGTAGAAAATAAATTAAATTTATAAAAAATTATTGATTTTTCTTTCTTGTTTTTCTCAAAGGAAAATGGCGAAGATTATGCATCGAACCACGAGTTGAACATTGCTATTGCCAACTGTTTAGACGCTACGAAAGAACTGCGGCAAGAGTTGTGGGAAACGGCCGAAGAACAAACGAGTGAGCTTCCAAGTGTTATTAAGTCCGGGAATGAATTAGTTGCTCACATTAGGAATACTGCTTCAGCGTCCGATCAACAACGATTGGAAGAATATGCGGAAAAGTTCCAGGAAGTTGTAGATCATATCTTAGAGGTCAGTCCGAATTTGTATTTTTCTTTAAGATGAACGCACCCGTAATTGACATCCGTTACGTTTTTCTCCCTTCCATGATATTTATCTCATCTATTTGCGAAGTACCAAGAAGAGAATTTACCTCCAGTTTTTTGCCCATTTTCTGGATTATGGAGGTAGTGAGAGGAGACCGCAATGAGATATTTGCTAAGCCAGTGAACAGTTGGTGACGAAAAGAATCTCAGACGACTCCTTAGAGGTGGGCTTAGGTAGACCACTTGTAATGCTTAAATTCACCGAGATGTGTACTGCAGGCAACCTACCCTCTAGGAGTCGTCTGACACTCTTTTTGTACCCAACTGTATATCTCATGAGTCACACTGACAATTGCGGCTCTTGCTAACTTTTGCCATGAGGGGTTGAATAGCTACGTCTTGAGTAAAATCCAGCAAAAATTCCAATGAGCACTTTAAAAAGTTACCTACAAAATTCACTCGCAGACTCACAAAATGACTGAAGTTTAAGGCGCAATGACGCACAATGGGACAAAGTTTGAAATGGGTCTGTTGCAAACTTTTGCTACAACACTACAAAGTGATCAATCTCATGTAAAATCGCGTGAAAAGTCCATTGGTGGCAGCAGAAAGTCATAAAATGCAATAACAAACTCACCGGAGGTATTTAACTGAAATCCAAGATGGCGGTAAAATATCAAGCAACCTGTATGCAAGCACCATGAACATCCAACATGGCCAACCTCACAACATCGATCACAACCAATCACAACGCAAACAAACTCATAACCTCCGATGCTGTGAGGTTGTTAACGTTGGCCATCATGGATGTTCACGGTGCACGCACACAGGTTGCTCGATATTTTACCGCCATCTTGGGTTTCAGTTAAACGCCTCTTGTGAGTTTAATACTGCATTTTATGACTTTCTGATACCACCAATAGACTTTTCACGTGATTTTACTTAAGATGTAACACTCTTTATTGCTGTAGCAAAAGTTTGCAACAGACCCATTTCCCGGACATTTATTCATGGACAAAAATCAAGATTATGAGAAATTAATGTCAAGATAACTAAAAACTGAGTTTAATACACGATTTCACAGCTTAAAACGATTCTAACTTTTTGAAGCCAAAAACGAAAACTTTTATGTCCGGAAAAACTCATGTTTTGTACCAGTGTGTGACGGAGCTACGCAGGTACCGCGGGAGTTTCCGATCTGAAATGAGAATTTTTCTGCCAGATTTCTTAGAGAGAGTGACGATTTAGACAGGAATTCCCCATGACAACTGCGCAGCTCCGACATTCAAGAGCGAAAACGGCGGAGCCATACAGGTATCATGTAAGATTCTTATCTAATTTGTCCCTCTCAATAAAGATTCACTCAGAGGAAAGTCTCAAATGGTACCTGCGAAGCTTCGCCTCAATGCCTTTAACTTTAAAGTCATTTTGTGAGTCTGTGAGTGAATTTTGTTATTTTTTAATGTGCTCATCGTAGGTTTTGCTGGCTTTTATGCAAGAAGTAACTCAATTCAATTGTATTCTGTACAAGTTAGCAAGAGCCCTGTTTGTCAAAATTCAGGATTAGCGAGTTACATTAATTTAAGGTGACTGTGTAACTCTTGCTTTTTTTGCAGACATTTTTTTTTTTATTTTTGTCTATTTTTTAAGAGTTATTGCTGTATTTACTCGCTCTTCAGAGTAATGGCTCTTTCCATCTTTGAAACTTATTTTTTATCGTTTCTTTATTTATTTTGTTATTTATTAATTTATATATTAACTGATTGACATGTGATTTAATTTGACAAAAGTTGCTAGGCAACAATGCTTATTCGTTCATTCTATGCATACGGCGCACCTAGCGGTGAAACCGCGGAAGTAGAGTGAAGCGAGTGGCGCTATCTATCGGTAAATGCCGCAAGCTCTTTAACTCGTCGTTCCGTTGCTGTGAGATCGCCAAATTGGCGGTATGAATTTCTTCAGAGTCATGACGAGTCTGACTCGTCTATAAATGGCAATAGGTTAAACAGGACAAGCCCCCGGACAAGATAACAAAACATAGGTAACAATAGGCAGTACACTGGGTACAACACGTATTAAATATTTGAATAGTGATTAAATAAAATGAGAGAAAATGAGGTAATAAGATAAATGAAATTAAAATTGAAATTGAAGAGCCAAATTATGAATGTTTAAGAATTAGTTGCTTCAAGGAGGTGCCGTAGGTGGTAAAATTAATACAGTTAAGATCGAAAAAGGGTGTAATAAAGTTAAAAGAATTAGAAAGACGGTGCATAACGAATCTGTGTAAGAATTTGGAGCTAAGGATAGGAGTCATAAAAAAGACATCACTAGATCGCAAAATACGACCAGGAACACGAAGATTAAATTTAGATAAAAGCTCGGGAGAATCTACAAGAGCTCCCCAAATTTTAAAAAGATAACACAGATCTATAAATTCTCTGAATGACTGAAGAGTACAAATATTAAGTGACTTATAAATAGGGGAGTAATTATGATCAAATTTATCCATAAAAAAAATGCTTTAAAAATAAATGGCTTTTAAAATGAATTAACCGATTAATTTTAAAAGCGGCAAATCTAAGGAAACGTTGCTGAATTTTCTCTAACTGAATAGAGTCAGTATCAAAAAATGGGTTTCAGATTGTAAAGCCATGGGTTTTCTAATTTTTTTTTTTTTTTAATTTGATAGTGGTTACAATTCAAGCTGAAACATCTGAACCGATTTAGTGCGCTATCTAGCTTTTTACCCGTTTCCTCCAATTTGTTCTCTCTTTGTCTAGTTTTGGCGTGTTTGTTCTTTGTTCTTTATTTCACTTTTAATTTCATGTTTGTCAGCTCACTCAACTTGTGTGTGTTTAAATTTGTTCAGACCTGTAAACTCATGCAGCACATGGCGGTAACGGAATCCTTGCAAGTGACGTCTCGACATGTTGAAATCAATCTTAGAATATACGCTCCCCAAGTTGTCACTGCTGCTCTGACAATTGCTCAACATCCTACCTCAAAAATTGCAAAAGAAAATCTTGAAGGTTTGTAAATGTATCATTCTGCTGCTGAACCTAACTATGTATCTTGGATTTGAACTTACCTTAATTTTAACTGGAGGTGTTTGAGTATTGAAATTTTGGGTCGATTCAACTTTTGTCTATTTTTTTGAGTTTCGAGTCAGAGTACCTAATCACAATATTGTAAAACAGCAAAATTAGTTCTCTAGAACTGAAAGACAAAAAAGATCTGAAAATATCAATACTGCTCGTTATTTTATCATTCATGAATTAATAAAAAAGCAAGGGACAGAAAAGGGAAGAAAAAAGTTCAATATTACTTTTAGTAAAGGTTTGATGCTGCTTTGGTTGGAAAAAATTAGTTAACTTTGAGTTTATTGAAGTTTTGCTTCCAGCTATCTCCTTATTTGCTTTGAGTTTCTCGAATTCCTCAAATTTCTTCGAGCTGTGTCCTCTAACCTCAGTTTTGGAACAGAATTGTGGATTTTGTGTTTTAGGCTTTAGTGTTTCACTGACTGTCAAATCTTCGCAAAATCAGCGCTAAGAGATGCAGAAATTCAGACGGGATTGTATGAAATTCACGAACTCCGATTTTTAAAGCGCAAATATGATTTTCGAAGACTCAATTTTTAGTAGCCCAATTGAGTAGCACTTTTGAGTATCTGAAAACTCAAAAATAGGGTATTTATTGGGTACTCTAACACCTCAATTTATATTCTATTCTAAAGAATATTTTCTAGAGGTGTTTGAGCACTCAAAAAATACTCGAATTTCGAGTATTCAGATACTCGAAAACTCGACTCGAACGAAAAATGAATTCGAGTAATTTTTGAGTATTTGAAAATAACCATATTTGCGTGTTAAAAATTGGAGTTTGTAAAATTAATTTTATCCCGCCGGAATTCGTGCATATCTTTCCACTCATTTCGCGAAGACTCCACAGTCTGTGAAACACTGAAAAACAAAATCCACTTCTCCTTCCGAAATTGAGGTTAGGAACACAACTCAAAACAAGATGGCGTTTGCAGTTGCTTAAAATGCGGTTGGTAACACGGGATTGAAGTTTGTTTACATTTCAACTACGTCATTACCGGAACAGGTGAACACTGAATTAAATCGCTGTCCTCCGTGTTTTCTGTTTGTTTGATAATCATGTTTCTAATCGCGATTTCGGGTCCTTTTTCTTCCCTTCAATAATGAATAATGAATGGGGCTATAACGACCAGTATAGGTATTTTCAGCTCTAGATAACTTTTCGTGCTGTTCTGCATTTTTGCGATTCCTCGAACTCAAACCTCGAAAGAATAGGCAAAACTCGACTCGACTCGAACCAAAAGGGGTTCATTCAAAATCGGCATTTTTCGCCCACTGCTTGTTTTTGACGAAACTTTGGGGATCGATTAGGGTTACTATTATTAGTAGATCCTGAAATTTTCGCGACCTAAAACCAATTTTCAGAGGGGGGGGGGGCGGGGGGTCAAAGTTGAAACCTTCAAACTCAAATATCTCGCTAACGAATAAAGCTTTTGAAATGTGGTTTGCGCGAAAAAACGCGAAATAAAATTTCCTTTCTTTTGACTACCCACATGATCCACAAAATTTTAAACAAACACTTGCAATTTGCAATTTTTTGATTTTCAGGCTCCAAATTTTTTACAAATTTTGAAATTCTGAAAAAACGCATTCTTCGATTTTGATTTCTATGAGATATGTTATTCTCTATAAAATTTGCTACTATTGAGTCCAAACCGCATGTTGGGGAAACTTTTCGTTTCTGAGTTATGAATTTTAAAAGTTTCAAAAATCGCTATTTTAGCGTTCTCAGTGACAGCGACGAAACCTAAAAAAAGAATTTCTCCGCTTCTAATCAACAAAACTTGATGAAAATTGGGATTTGGGGGTTTTGAAGGTCGTAAAATTCAATTCTGCTATCAGATTTGAAGAATTTTGAAATCCAAGATGGCTGCAAACCCATCTGCTTGGTAGCCATCTTGGATTTCAAAATTCTTCAAATCTGATAGCAGAATTGAATTTTACGACCTTCAAAACCCCCAAATCCCAATTTTCATCAAGTTTTGTTGATTAGAAGCGGAGAAATTCTTTTTTTAGGTTTCGTCGCTGTCACTGAGAACGCTAAAATAGCGATTTTTGAAACTTTTAAAATTCATAACTCAGAAACGAAAAGTTTCCCCAACATGCGGTTTGGACTCAATAGTAGCAAATTTTATAGAGAATAACATATCTCATAGAAATCAAAATCGAAGAATGCGTTTTTCAGAATTTCAAAATTTGTAAAAAATTTGGAGCCTGAAAATCAAAAAATTGCAAATTGCAAGTGTTTGTTTAAAATTTTGTGGATCATGTGGGTAGTCAAAAGAAAGGAAATTTTATTTCGCGTTTTTTCGCGCAAACCACATTTCAAAAGCTTTATTCGTTAGCGAGATATTTGAGTTTGAAGGTTTCAACTTTGACCCCCCGCCCCCCCTCTAAAAATTGGTTTTAGGTCGCTAAAATTTCAGGATCCACTAATAATAGTAACCCCAATCGATCCCCAAAGTTTCGTCAAAAACAAGCAGTGGGCGAAAAATGCCAATTTTGAATGAACCCCTTTCAATACTCGAACACCTCTAATATTTTCTGCCAGATAAATGAAAATTGATTTTTTGGTGCTTGGATCTCTTTTGTATCTTTACTGAGAGAACTTTTTCTTCTCATTTTATCTATCTATCTATCTACCTAACTATTCGATCCAATAATCCTCTAAAATTATTTTTGGTTTCAGTTTTTACAAATATGTGGCAATCCCTAACAACTGATATATCCAGTATTTGCCGTGAAATTATGGAGAAACAAAAAGTTCCTGAGAAACATACGTATATGTCACTGCCAAGGCCGGGAGTAAGTAAAACTGTAACTTTTCATCATTCAGCAGAATTTTTTTGACTATTGTTTTACATCTTGAGTTTTTGATAGCATTATTTATTTGAGGCTTCTCAATTTTGGACTAACCAATTTGGGTTGGGCGTAACCCAAGTTGAGATGCGCGCTTAAATGGTTTGTTTTTGCTTTTTTTTCCTATTACGCTTTATTGAAAAATGTTTTGTTTTTACAAAAATATTTACGCGAAACGGGTCAGCCTCAACAGTGGGGTTATCAACCCACAGCAACAGTATGTTGCCAAAACACAAATAATTTTTTTTACTTTTTCTTTCAATTTGAACTTAAAATTAATTATACAAAAAATGGGTTCCATCACCTATATTTTCCTTTAAAAACAGGTTCAGGCAAACGGGTACTAGGGATCGATAGATCTACTCTTTAGCTATCATCATTCAGAAATTGGACCCACCTTAACCTCAAAAATCTGGATTCACGGTCCAAAATATCAATAATAAAAAAAATCGAAAATATCAAAGGTCATTTTAATTGTTCCTCAGAACTGCTTGGTATCTGTAAAAGCAGTCATTTTCAATTAAACTTTTTTTCATAAAATTTTTCCTAATCAAAACAATCATCTGTTTCAGAAACATGGTACAACTAATAAACCCCTCAAAGCTGTTAGACTAGACTTGGAAGTAAGTATTTTTAAACTTTTTGCTCTATTCACGCCTGTACTTTAAATTAACTTTTCACTCTGTCGAAACTATTTTCTTTGAAAGTCCAAGTGGAAGCTTATTGAAAAAATATAATAACTGCACACTGATTCATAAGAATGCTGCACTTTTCCTATGGCGCATGCATCATAGTTCAGATGTACCTACTTTTTCTTTGCTGTAATCAAAACTCGAGACCATTCTGAGCAAAAGTTTCGAGAGGCCCAAAAATGTCCATATCATGTTTAGGCGCTGTTTAAGTTTGAAAGTTGAACCGAAACGCTGCCTGAATTCATTTTTGAGCTTATCGTATTCTGGTATCAGTTCGCTGTGAACCCTTGACAAATGATCTGATCAAAGCCAAGGAAATACTGGATCTCAAAGAAATTGAATAGTTTTGATTTAAATTCTACTCTTATGTAATGAGCCTGTAATGGTTATTACCTTTTATAGTTGATCCAATCATAAGCTGGACTCCAAACGGTCACTTTTGTCGTGCTTCCTTGCTTCCCCTGGTTTTTTTGTTTTTTTGTTTTTTTCCAATGAAATGAAATTAATTGGATTTTTCTTGGAGTCCAGTGATTCTGGAAACACCTTCAAAATGTCTGGAAAATTTTCCTCATGATGCTTCATCTAAGGCAACTCTATTCTTACATATCTTTGTAACTTTAAGATTTACAGAGAACAAAAGACGTTTCATCATCAATTCAACTTTTACTTTAACAAGTTGACTGCCGTAGGGTTTTTTGGTATAGTGCCCCACCTACCAAAGGGTATTTTTTTTTTTTTTTTATTTTATTTCTGTCTCTTCATTAATGGTTTTTTATTTTCTTATTTTTATTTCCGTTATTTCCATTTTTTGTTTTCCGTGGTTGTTTCCCTACGCAGCGCCGTGGAAACTCCCAAGTGTTGGGCCTATGAGCCCAACGTGGCAGTCAATGTGTTAACTTTCGTTGAAGAAATAATGTCATCCAACTGACACATCACGGTACAATGTTTCACTATCATCCCTTTGTTTATTTTCAGAATGTTTTAATTTGTGTCCGAATCCAGCTTACGAGTTTTTTAAAATGTTTTGACTCGTTATAAATTGTTTATGTGCCTGCAGGAACAAGAAAAGATAGCCAAGACAGGATTAGAAATGAAGTTAGCGACAAACGAAATGGAAGCAGAAACAGAACGATGGCAAGATTGTGACGAAAACAACGACATCGTCAAGAGAGCGAAAAATATGAGCAGCATGGCATTTAGCATGTATCAGTTCACTCGAGGGGAAGGCACGTTGAGAACTACTCAGGATCTTTTCACACAAGCTGAATACTTTGCTGAAGAAGCGAATAGACTTTACAAAGTCGTTAGACAATTTTCTTATCAGGTTCGTTTTCTTCTATCTCAGGGCCCAATAAATGTACGGTACACACAGTCCTCGGCCCTAAGTACTTCAACAAGCATCGGCCACCAGCCAACAGACCGCATCGGACCGTTTAAAAATGGCGAAACCACAAAATTAACCTCAAAATAGCACTTAGGGTGGATTGGAGAGGCTCTAGACCCGCCCCAAGTAACGTAAAGTTGGGAGCGCTCCCAACATTCCGATGTGCCGTTAAAGAAATGTGAGGTTAGAATCGCCATTTTTAGGTACAACCTAAAGCCTGTTTGTACCGTACATTTATTGGGCCCAGGTCTATTTTACAAATTTTTACCATCTTCTTGTGTTCTCTAGTCTTCTTTTGGGTCAGTTTGTGTTTTGCGACTGAGCCTGGTTCAGTTTTTTTATTCCAACTACATATATCGGTTATGATTTTTAGCTAATATGAAAAGTATTGCAGATTAATTGTCCATCATGTGAATACAGAGCAAAGGGCTCTTGATTTTTTTTCGCTACGACGGTTTGAGTGGTAAACTCTTGAGTAAAATCCAGCAAAAACTACGATGAGCGCATAATATAAAAATTCCGAAATTCACTCACAGAATTACAAAACTACTTTTAAGTTTAAGGCGTAATAGGAGCTACGCTAGAACCCCGGGAGATTCCTGTCTAATTTGAGGCTTTCCTTGGTGTGTCTCTGTAGAGAGAGAGAGAGAGAGAGAGAGAGAGAGAGAGAGAGAGAGAGAGAGAGAGAGAGAGAGAGAGAGGAGGGAGGGAGGGAGGGAGGGAGGGAGGGAGGGAGGGAGGGAGAGAGAGAGAGAGAGAGAGAGAGAGAGAGAGAGAGAGAGAGAGAGCCAAATGAGACAAATGAGACCGGAATCTCCCCCCCTGCGTAACTCTGCCATTTAAGAGTGACGATGGCAGAGCCAGATTCTATCTAATTTGTCTCTCTCTGTGGAAGCACGCAGAGGAAAGCTTCAAATTGGATAGGAGTCTCTTTTGGTACCTGCGTAGCTCCGCTGTTATGCCTTCAACTTTAAAGTCATTTTGTGAGTCTACCAGTAAATTTCTTAATTTTTATTTTCTTACTAATAGAGAAAGTATTGCAATGGCGCAGAGATTTTCAAGGTATTTTGTTTCGATACTTGGTCCACTATGACTAAGTAAATCATGATAATTACAAAAAAATTGGCTCTCATCATGCTTAATACTATCCTAAAGAATTTTCATCCATGAAGTTTCAATATTATTCAACCATTTGCCGCTTGTAGGTGTGAATGCACCAACATTCTGTGGCGTCTGTCTGTCCGTCTGTAGCCATAAAACATGAAACCCAGCATAACTTTTTAACTATTGATCCATATGCATCCAAATTTTGTGGAGATGTTACTTGTAACATTTCCCAGAGGAACTTTTTTTTTTTTTTTTTTTTTTTTTTTTAAATTTTAACTTTTAGGTTAGTTATGGATGAAAAATGGTTTCCATTAAAATCAATGGGGAAATGGGTCAAAAAAAGGAAAAATGTCAATTTTTTAAAAATGGATCTTTGGATCTGGATAAAAATGTCAAAGGGGGGTCTGGGGGTCTCTTCCAGAAAATAAAAGGGGATATGGGGGTCTCTCCTAGAAAATGAAGGGGGATCTGGGGGTCTCCACTAGATTAAATTTGATGTGAGAAAGTGTTCGTAGGGTATTCCGGCTATAGTTCATTTTTTTTAATTCAACTGCATGATTTCTTCAGACTACCAAAGTTGTCAGGAAAAGAAAAGATAGTTTTAGGACTTGTGAGAAAGGGCAAAATTTAGGAGACAGATCTGATCGTAATTTTTAATGGGATTTTTTTTTATTTTTCAGGTTCCTATTGGATCGCAAAAGAAAGAGCTTCTCGAACAGCTGGATAAAGTGCCTACTTATGTACAACAGCTTCAATTCTCCGTTAAGAACCCCACCGTTGGTAAAGCGGCTACTTTCAACAAAGTCGATAGTGTTATCCACGAAATCAAAAACCTCATGAGCACTATCTCTAAAGTTGTAACGACTTGCTTTGCTTGCGCACAAAAGGTAAGAGCATCGCTGTATACAAAAACCTCAAAAAACTTTGAATAATTTAATAGGTTTAGAGCAAAAATATCAAATTTCAATCTTTGTTTTGATTGGAGGAGCATAGGTCAGTAAATCATCACTGATTTGATGTATTCTCTGAACCCTTTGACCGCTAGGTCAGGAATTTTCGGAATTGTCCTCACAAATCGCACTCTCCGCAGTCTACATTCGACTTTTTGCGTTTACTGCAATATTGCCATATTGTGAAGAGATGCATGAATTCAGGCAGGATAAAACAAATTGCACAAATTCTGCTTATTAAATATGATGCTTCACCGCAAATATGATTTTTAAAGACTCAATTTTTTCCCCCCGAAAAAAAACCTAAAAAATTAATCAAATTTTTTGTTTGTTTGAGTAGCACTTTCGAATATCTGAAAACTCGAAACTCGGGTATTTTTAAAACACATCAAATTTTGACCACTCAAAGTCGAAAGCTTTGTTTGACTTGGGCTATTCATTTTACAGTGCAGTTTAGTTGCGAATAAAATCATTATTTCAACAAGAAAATTTCTCTGGTTGCTACTTTTAATGTCTTTTAGTCCATTTAGAGGGGAAACTTCCGAAACTTCCTGGTGACACAATCTGTCCCCCTGTCACCCTTTACGCACTCTTTCTCATTTCAATTTATTTTCTCAAATTCTGTTACATTCTCTCATCTCTGTAGAAAAATGTTTCCCTTCCAAGATATTGTTTTCCTTCACGTCCTTTCCTTGTGGAAAATTTATTTACTCAAAAAAAAAAAAAAAATTAAAAATTAAAAATTTCAAATTTATTTTTTAATTTATTTTAATTTATTTATTAATTTATTTAGTTTTCATTTTTTTTTCTTTTAATTTTATTTTGGTTTTCTTCTTCTGTTCAGTTTTTTATCATTTAATTGAATTTTGCTTTTCAGTTCTCTTTATCAATGCCAATCAGAATTGCCTGGAGTGCCACTTTAAATAATCCAAGACATATTCGTGCTCGCACATTGCCACGATAGTATTATTTTCATCACCCGGTATTTTTTCCTTTTTTTTTGTTTTTGTTTTTTCCTCATTATGGTTTGTTTATTTTAATTCACTTTTATTTTTTTTTTTATTTTTCAAGTTATGAGCCAATTGTGAACGGTTGTATCTAAATGAAATGGAACAGCTTTACATCAGACTAATTTTTTATTTGTGAAAAATTATGGAACAGGAAATCAGAAATTAATTATTTAGGATCCAACATGATATATTTTTGTCCCGGCTTTGATGGTTATCAGTCTCAAGAAGATATGGTTAATGGGGCTCTTGCAAACTTTTGTTGTGAGCAAATAAATAGTCCAATCTAATGTAATAACCAGCAAAAATCTCGAAAGTCACTCTACGAAAGTTTAAAAATCAGTAATAAACGCACATAACTGCCAAAACAGCAAGTTTCAGAGTGACGGTTCAACGCAGGTATCATGAGAGATTCCTGTCTATTATTTCACTTTCTCTAAGGAAACACAGAGACGTGTCTTAATTTAGATGGGAATCTCCCATGATACCTGCGTCTCTCCGCCATTAAGCCCGATTCTGAAATTTTGTGATTTTTTAGTGTACTCATCGTCATTTTTACAGGTTTTTATGGATGTATCAACTCTTCAATCATCTGTAGCAAAGGTTTGCAAGAGCCCCATTAAATAGTTTATTTGTGAGTCAAATCCAGTGAAAACCTCCATAAACACGTGGAAAAATAACGAAATTCACTCGCAGACTTACAAAATGACTTTAAAATTAAAGGGGTAATGGCAGAGCTAAGCAGTTAGTATGAAAGATTCCTGTCTAACACAAGATTTTCCTCTATGTGTTTCTGAAGAGAGGGTGGCATTTTTGACAGGATAACCGCGTGACACCTGCGTAGCTCCGCTATTTTAGAGCAAAGACGGCGGAGCTGTGCTGGTATCATGAGAGATTCCCATCTAATTTGTCTCTTTCTCTATAGGAGCACGCAGAGAAAAGTCTCGAATTGGATAGGAATCTCCCATGGTACCTGCATAACTCTGCTATTACGCCTTAAACTTTAAAGTCATTTTTTGAGTCTGTGAGTGAATTTCATACCTCTTCTTTTGAATGTGTTTATTACTCATGAATCATCTATTGAATTGCTTTTAGCAAAAGTTAGCGAGATCCCCATCGGAACAAAATGACCATGGTCGGGTATATTTGCGGGCTACTGCGGCTGTAAAACGCAAAGTAAAACTTAAAAACAGTGCATTTTATGAGATTATGCTGTTTTGGTCGGAAAGATCCTTACAATTGATTGTCCCTTGTATCTGTAGTGCTTCAAAGTGCATTTACCAACATACAACTGTTCACGATTGGCAAGCTAATCATGTGTTGCTTTTCCTTCTTGCATTTCCTTCTTTCCTGTCTTGGTTGGTTTTGTGTTTAGATAGTCTCCTCTTTTAACAACTCCCATTCCTACACCCTACATTGATTTGTGTTTGCATTATTTTGATCATGGAGAACAGATACGTAACTAATCAATTAGAATGTTCAAACTAACAACATTTTTGGTTGATCTTTGAGCACCAATGGGGGGCTCTTGCCATCTTTTGATGTTTGGGATTGGAAAGTTAATTCTTGTGTGAAAACAATGATGATTAAAATATTAAAAAATTGGAGATTCTCTAGTTAGGACTCAACAAAATGACTTGAAAGTAACGTTAAAAATCAATTTGAAAAACAAAAAACAAAAAAACAAAAACATCAAGCTTCAAAAAATTTAAGCAAGGAAGTTTAATACAGTTTGATAGATGTTTTTAAACCAGATTTAGGTCTTAAGAGCCAGTAAATTTTAATTGTAAATTATCCTTCCTCCAAGGAGATGTTCCAACAGTCATCTAAAGATGATTCCAGGGTCGATTAGTTCAACCGTAGACACCACGTCGCGCTGTTCAAAACGTCAACAGTTTTAGGCTAAAATTTACGAATCTACTCTAATAACAAAAATTTGACAAACGTCAGCACCTGCGAGCATACTTCAGGAAGATACCCCGGAAGTTTCAAGCTGAAACACTCAAAAATAAAGCTGGAAATTATGAAATACAAATATTTCCACAAGTCTCAATGAATGAAGTAGATTGCATACTATCTTTTGCACTCACTCTCACTCACTAAGCTTATGGCGATACAAATTTCATAATTTACGGCTTCAATCTTAACCAATTTAGCTCGTTTTGGGCTCAAAAAATCAAAAAAAAATTTGGAGGTGCTGACGTTATTGGGTTTTGCATTTTTTCTTCGGTTTCAATTTAAAATGCCAAAAACACGACTCCGAAAAGCGACTATCAGCGCTATCCATCGGATTGAAATCTGGAAAAGTTTTGCCTGGAATCACCTTAAGGAGAAGAAGTTCTGAGAATGCCTCCTTGAGCTCTGTGAAAGCCTAAAATACAGCATCCAATCAGGAGTTACACCTCTTATGGCAAGGTTTTTTAATTTACAAGGAGTCTAGTTTGTATTAGATAATGGTTCAACGGATAAGTAGGATAAGATACTCTCTAAGTATAAATGTCTCAAATCATACTTTTATATTTCTCAAACACTAAAATTTTTCTGTTTTTTTTCCACTCCTCCCAACAGTATAACCTAGATTTTAGCGGCCTGTCTACGCGAGGCGGTTCTGTGAGTGGTTATCGAGACGGAGAGGAAGGTGGAGGCTCAGGCACAGGTGGAGATTCCGGAAAAATGGGCTCAGGCTCCGGATCTGAAGGGAGCATGTGACAGTTCGGGATGGCCCGGAGGGGCAGAGGAGACGGTAGACGAACTCGTGTCTCTTTCCTGCTTTTCTGAGCCATCAAAGTTGGTTTGTCTCCATGTATGTCCGTAAATAGAGTTTCATATCAGATTACTTTGCATCATTGCTCTAGTCTTACTGTTTCGGTAACGCCTAATGTAAAGAGGAAGCTTTTGACTGTTAAACGGTCTAATGTTACCGCAGTAGGTATATTTTCCGTTGCTCACACAGCTTATCTGAGTCTTTTAACTTTTCAAAATGATTATAAGTGTTGGGTGTTAATATTAATAATGTAAGCATTTTTTACTGTCGTTGAGAATGTGAATCTGATGAAATGGATGTTGATGTCATTTCCTTTCCTCATTTTTACTTTTTCCAGAGGGAAAAGTATGGTACAATTAGCGGCATTCCATACTCATAAGTGATTTTGGTGTCTGCCAGAAATCATGGTCAATTTTACCAGATGTTAGGTTGAACAAAACAATCAGTTGCCTAATTTTATCACAAGTTGTGTTTCGTTCACAATACTCCAGTAAAGTGTGCCGTATTTTTCTGCAGGAGTTAAAATCACCAATGAGTATGGTTACGTGTACTGTACTTTTTTTGTACCCTTGTTTCAAGTTAGACCCAATTCAACATCAGAATTTTTGACTTTCTAGAGATGATCAGTTGCAGCCTTGTTATAGAGCTATTTAATATATTTTGCCTCTGATAATACTTACCAAAGAACATTCAATATTTCAGAAGTATCAGACGATCAAGAAAGTAATGTTAAACTTGATAATTATAGGGTAACCAACCCACCAAGTCCTGCTCTTGAGTCTACAAGGAAAATTCTTTTGTTGGAAAATCTCTAACCTTTTTGTGCAAAGGGCCGAAGTTTTTCATGAACTGTTAACTATAGTGCTTACAAGTACTTCTTTCCTGGTCATCTGATTTTAACTGTTTTATTTTTTAATTAATTTTTTTGTTTTTTTTTTTGTTTTTTTTTTTTTTTTTTTTTTGTTTCAAGGACAATTTTGTCTCTGAGTCTATCTGATCATGTAACTTAACTTATGTAAAACTTGTCAGCGATCTTATTAATTTTAATGTAAACAAAAAAAAAATTGAAACAGAGTTCAATTTTACCAAGCATACGGCCTTATGTTAGCAGCCTTCTAAAAAAATTTCAATCGGAAAAGCTTTTATCAAAATCCTAGGAAAAGAATGAAATCGAAGGAAAAATCTGTGACAATGTGCATGTTTATTTTTCTTTGTTGATTTATTTTCTTAAAATTATTGATGCGTTAACACTGCTGATGACAGGTATTTTGTCAATCAGCAGCAATCTCTATTAGTTTCATTCTGATGTATAATTTTTCTCTCTGCAAAGTTTGGCCTTGGTTCTTATTTAGTTCTTCCTCTCTAGAAACAGTAGTTTCAGGAACTGACAAAAGTGTTAAACCTACTTGCATTTCCCTTGTGAATCATGTTTTTACTGACACCGTTCTGTCGCAAGATTTTGCACTCGTAGTCATCTTTGTTTGTCGCTGCTAGTGATTTTCAATCTAATTCTAATTTTTTTAACGGGAACGAGATGAATGGGAATCTTAGCTAGTAGGGTTCGGAGTGCTTCACTGGAATGGGTCTGTTGCGGGGTTTTGCTATGTTTAGTTAATACTTTACTTATATGGGATTGAGTAAGGAATGATTACCTACTTATACGAGATCCAATAATGATTTTTATCAAATTATACAACTGAAATACATACCGAAATTTGAGCGGTTTTATCGATTGTGAAGCCAGATTTTTCTTCTTTCTTCAATTTGTAATTCAGGCACTTGTTTCTGGTGTTTTCCTCATCTTCTGAGTCTGAATGCATTTTATCAGCTGTTGTATTTGTACTGATCTCTCTAGAGGACGTTGGTAAACTTTCGCTATCACCTTTTCTTTTACCCATCATTTTTTACGGGATTCATTTAGGAAAAGAAATATGACAGAAACAACGAAACAGCTACGACTTGAACAATAAATAAAACAGGAACGGGTAAAATGTTGAAATTCAACCTAAATTGGCGAGGACGTTTCGGCTCAAAGCGCAGCCATTTACAAGTCAAAAAATTAAAATAAAATGAAAAAACAAATTTTAAAAGGTGGAGAGAGCCACCACTCACAAACCGTAAACACGGGAATGAAAAACCGTTTTGTCACCGTTTTGTCATTGTTGATTGTTGGAGTTTCGGTCCGTCGCGCTTGCACAAAGCGCAGATGTTTTCATTCCTATGTTTAAGGTTTGTGACCTTAAACAACCTTAAACCACAAACCTTAAACATAGGAATGAAAACATCTGCGCTTTGCGCAAGCGCGACGGACCGAAACTCCAACAATCAACAATGACAAAACGGTGACAAAACGGATTTCATTCCTGTGTTTACGGTTTGTGAGTGGTGGCTCTTTCCGCCTTTTGAAATTTGTTTTTTAATTTGATTTTTATTTTTTGAGTTGAAAATGGCTGCTTTGAGCCGAAACGTCCACGCCAATTTAGGTTGAATCCCAACATTTTACCCATTTCTGTTTTATTTCTTGTTCAATAACGAATGATTACTTATACGGGATTCCATAATGATCTTTATTAAATTATACAACTTGAAATAATGAGAGAAACGAAACGGCAAGGTGCACACTCTTAGGTGGATGCCACCTTTATGAATGCCGTATCAAACTTGCTCTAAAAGAAGAATTAATTGATTCCGCTGTAAAATGCCGCTAGAAAACCGATAGAAATAACAAAAATTCCTGAAACTTTGTCTCTGATAGAGAAAAAGCAACTATAAGTTGAGAGTTATTTTCAAAACAAATTTGCAAATGTCAGTAATGGCGCGAAACTGCGGACCGTGCAATAGTAATCTGTGCCAGTATTGCTAATTGTAGATTAATTAGTCAACATTACCAGAATACAGACTAATTACACAAACCGTTATTGGAATGATAACCTTAAAACCCAAGACTTAATCAATGGTTGCAGTGGCACGCAAATGGACGATTTCTGGATACCGGTCACCAAACGTCTGATACCATTACGCAATTGCCAATTTCCCGCCAAACGCAAACCTTTCTTAAATCGCTCAAAATTTGTGCAACTTTGAGATCGTTTTAATTCACAATCCTGTGGTCAAAAAAATACTGTAAGTTCCTTTCATCTAGCAATAAGAAAATGAAGTAAACAAATGGTTTGCAACAGACCCATAGAAAGGAAAAACTTAACCATTCTGATTTGTCGGTTTGACGCTCATGGTAGCTTTTGACGAATCGAGACAGAACTGAGAGTAACTCGTTCCATCTTGTTTGCGGAAAAAAAATTAAGCTTGTAGTCTTTCCTTGACTCTTGATATCCTCTCTTAAGTGAAAAAATTTGTCACTGAATGGTGTGAATTTTTTGCAGAATTGTTGTTTAGAATGTTTTAGAAATTGTTTTTGAGATGGGCTGAACAATCAATACGGACAATCTTTTATATTTAATTAGGACTCTGTTTATGTTTAATACAATTATCATTTTATGAATTCACTTTCAACCTCATTTTAGGTTTGTAAATCATATCTAGTTCTTTTCCTTTGTTCCATTAAACTTTTTTTTCTAATTTTTTGTATTTTTCAGATGTAGATTTTATACTCTTGCGTCAAAGTGATATAACATATTTAATTTAAAGAAAAAAAAATCACAGTTTTCTTCTAGTCTTTGATGTAGCCAATTGTGTGCTCAGTCTGTTTTGTCTAATTTAGAATGAAAGATTCCTTTTTTTTTTTTCTCTCATTTAAATGGAAATTCCAGGAATAATCTCCTGAAATCAGGCAATGCTGTTTTTATTTTTAGCCCCACTGGGTTGTTTTTTGCAAGCTTTTTCTAAAGCAATTTTGAGCATGAATGCCTTTGAAATTTAAGTAAAAAACTGATGAACTTAATTAGCGCCTTCAAAATCCTCTTGCAACGTCGTAAATGTCTTTGTAAAATCTGTTGGTTCTTACAGTTTTTAAAAACTTTTACAACCATAAATGAAAAACTATATATTTATAATATCTTTGGTTACTTTCAACTCAAGAAAATGCTTTCCGTGCAGTGCTGTGTTCGATGATTGAATTTGGTTAGCAGTTGCTCGTTTAATATTATAGAAATTGCAAGCGTGCTCTTGAATTACCAGATTCAAAAAAAAAAAAAAAAATTTACAACTGTTTGAGCGGATTTTGAAGTCACTTGGTGTGTTCGTAAGTATTTGTGGGTTAACATCCATTGGCATCCATGTTTCATATTGCTGTAGCAAAAGTTTCTAAAAGATGCATTACTCAAAAGAAGGGTCTCTCTCAGTGCAGAGCTTTAAATGTTTTAAAGTACCATGCTTATCCCAAAAAATTTAAAATTCTCGCCTGGAATTTGGTACGAAAACTTAGCTTTTCGAAAAACAAAGTCTTGTAGGCCCCTGCTTAATTTTGACGGAAACCAGACCATATGGCTTGATTCAAAGCCAAAGATTAACCAAAGATTATGAATCTGCCATACCTATTCATTTGGAATGGGCTCCCTCTCTTTTGAGTCTTTGCATGTGGCGCTTTCGGAGTTGAAAAAAAAAAAATAGCTCAGTCGTTAGGAGATAGACATTTGCTCCACTGCACTTTTTAAACTTTGTGCTTCCTTACAAATTTTGTCTGCGCCATAAGTTTCTTCAAGATTTCAACAATGTTTTAAAGTTGTGACCATGAAGTTAGCTTGTGCTGTAACTTGGACCCGTTCCCAACGGGGTTTCACTGTGTTCAAATATTTTCCATAGTTTGGTTAAAAAATGCTGAGCATGGTAAGTTATAAATAGAGAGCCCTCTTTCCAAAGAAAGCATGACATTTTTCCATCTGTGTAAAACTCACGTCTGAAATTAAATTTTTTCTTGATTCTAACTAAAAAAAGGAAGCAATGAAAATTTGATAAATTTGTGCTTGGAATTTCAATTTAGTAAATTTAATGCAATTCTTCTTAATGGATCTATTTACCTTCTTACCTCGATTTTTGTCCATTTACTCTCCTTTTCTCTCCTCTTTCAAAAAACAGCTGTCAAAACCCTTTCCACTCTGATGTATTATATATTCGACAAAATATCAGTTTCGTTCCACTCGAATGTCATCCAACAAATGTCAGCACAAGAAAAAAAATTAAAAAATTAAAAAATTGACAAATTTTAAAAAAAAGTCTCACAGTCAAATATATCCGACATCGGAATAGAATGGGTTAGTTACTGAGTTCAATTTGAGGTTCTACCCCTATCTGTCATTTAGTTTTAAAGGGAAGAGGAGGTTCAAACTTAAATCAGCTTTGACTATGTAATTTTTGTTTAGAGTATGTACTCAATAATTAGAATCAGTCTAGTTAACAGCTGTAAAGTAATTAATTATGTACCGGTCATCTGATCGCATATCAGCTGTATTTTTTTACAGATAGTAAAATGCTATCAGTTATTTCTTCAAACAGTTTCCTCTATCATTTAGAATCATTCAAAGGGTACACAGCAGAAACATGATGAGTCTGTTGCCTTGTTGCGCGGATTTTACGGTTTACCCTTCATTTGCCATGGCACCAAGAAATTCTTTAAGATCTTTTGTAATGTACTTACTAAGAGTGGCAAAAGAATCTTCCACATCGTAGCAAGAGGGGAAACATTTCTACCCTCTCCAAAGCAAGGAAGATGGCAGAGGTGAAGTGCGAATCTGCCCTCGGCTCGTATTGAGATAACAACATCCGTAGCACTCGCTAACACTGACTCTATGTCTCCGCCCTCCTCTCAATCATTTGGCAGTGAGACGATATCTCTCACTACTGAAGTAGTTGTAGGGGGGTAAGAAAATTTCCCCGCTCGCCGTGTGTGTGTGTTTTGCTGGCTTTAGTCCCTTATCGGGGCACTTGCTAACTTTTGACATGCGTCATCGAATAGTGTATTCTTGCATAAAAATCAGCAAAAATTACAATGAGCACAGTAAAAAATTACGAAATTCACTCTCAGACTTACAAAATTACTTATAATTTTAATGTGTGATAGCTGAGCAATGCAGGTACCATGAAAAATTCATATATTCATATCAATTCATCTAATTTGAGACTTTCTCTTGTGTGTTTCTATACACAGAGACAAATTAAGAGGAGAAGGAGGTCCTATTTTCAACAGTGTTAAATATGCTTCACTTCTGGTGCACTTTCCTCAGGAACTATTTGACCTATAAGGCTGCAATTTTGCGTGAAGTTGTGTATGAGTGTTGACTGTAAGTGGAACTAGGATTTTAAAAATTCATTGAAAACTTTTTTTTTTTTCAAAGTTGAAAGTTTGGTTGATTTTTTCACTTTTTTTTGAGCTTTGAATGTCTAAAAAAAAAAAAAAAAAAAGCAAAGGAGTTACACAGAATATCCTAGTTCTACTTATAGAGCTTTTTCTGAGGAAAATTTTAAAAAAAAGTTCATGAAAATAGCATCACTAGTTCCTGAGAAAAATGCAACAAAAGGTAAAAAAACCAGGTTTTTCAGTATCGCAAAAAGATAAGACTAAAAATCAGCTGATCTGATAAGGACTCTTCAACTTCAAAAATTCATAAAAAACTTATTTTTTTCCAAACTATACAATGTATCATATCATTTTAAAGCTGAGAACGTCCTCTTTCAAATAAAATTAAAAACAAAAAAATCATTTTTTTTCCATTTGGGACCTCCTTCTCCCCTTAAATAGGAATCTCATTTATTACCTGCATTGCTTCGCCAGATCTTAAATGGTGGAGCTACGCAGGTGTCATGGCGAATTCCTGTCTAATTGGGATTGCAATTGAGGACTTTTCTGGAAGAAGGGCCCATGAAACAATGGGTGTGCTCTTCCTGAGAATTGTGCATTGTGAGTAAATGGAGGTTTTTAGCTGAAGAGCACACCTCTTGTTTTATGGGCCCTTCTTCCGGAAAAGTCCTCAATTGTCATTCTCTCTTTAGAAGCTCTCAGAGGAAAGCCTAAAACTAGATAGGAATCTTCCATGGTAGGTACCTACGTAGCTCCGCCATTACGCTTTAAACTTACTTTGTTACTTTTTTAAAGTTACTTTGTGAGTCTGTGAGTGAATTAGGTAATTTTTAAATGAGCTTTTTATTAATTTTCTTTGGATTTTCTCAATTACTAACTATTCAATGCCTTGTAGCACAAGTCAGCGAGAGCCCCATCGTGCTAAGGCTCAAAAATTTCTTTCTACGATAGATTAACACTATTCTCTTCCTGAAAGCTGTTTTATCCCAGTCTCTTTTTTGAAGCGTAAAAGGAGATAATTTGTTTGAAAAAACAGTCTGTTTAGGGTTTTGGAGAAAACAGATTTAGTTCTAATGAAAAAAAAAAAAAAAAAAAAAGCTTTCCTACGTACCCATATCTTTGTGCGACAATCGATGAATAAATACACGGTAATGTTTTTTACTAAAGTATTACAATCTTCTTAAATCATTCACTTTCATAATCATTTTTCAATGTTCCAATTATTTTTATTTTTTTGAAATATTTAATGCAATATTTAATATTGTTCATCTATTTTTATTTTCCTTTATCCTGCTGTCGGAACTTTCCACAGTGTTAATCAAGTTACGGAAATTTTATCTCGAAGCTCGAAATCATCAAGTTCTATTGAACTTTGAAAATCGTTTTCTTGGGTAGTGAAATTGTTGAATATTTTTCTACCTACAAATTTGTCAGTCTTTTGTTTGTCTTTTACACTTCCAATCTGCTGAACTTTTCAAAAATGTAATGAACGTAAAAATTTAGCAAGCTCTATCAAATGTCTGCGCATTGTCGGATTAATTTGTCAAAATATTTTTGTCTTTGAAAATTTTTACTTTTGAAGTTTTTACAAATGATCACAAATTATTTATTGATGGAACGATCCAATCGACCAACTCCCACCAAAAACATTAGCCTTGCAAGGTGTGATGAATCAGTGTTTGTATTGGAGTCGCGAGTGATGTAGATGCTATAACCAGCAGAAGAAAGTACCCTGATCGTAATTGTTATAGTTAAATTTTTCTGTTGTTTTAAATAGAATTTTCAATTTTTAAAGATGCAGTTTCAAGTGGCATTTTACTTACCTAGTTCTTAAACACTTTCAAGATGCAGAACAGTTTAAAGGTGGTTGAGATTTAAAAGAGTAAAAATTATGACCAGGATACTTTCTTTTGCAAGCTATAGTACAAATAGTCAACGCAGGTTGATGTTTATAACTTTTCAAAGCCCGTAAATGCTTAATTGTTACAGTGTTCTAAGTATTATTTTACACTTAAGTCAAGTATTTCAGTATTACAGTGTACTCAACAGTATTTACGGAAGAAGCAGGCAAACTAAATAAATGTGTGAATATTTTTGTTTTTGCGATGTTAGTCAAGCTAAACCAAGATCGTTACCATCATTAGTATAGCTAGATGATGATCCTGATCTGAATACACTTTGCCTGCATCTCACGCAATAACAAATATAAATTTATGTAAACCTTTCATTTTTTTTTTTTTTTTATCACCTTGAATGCATCAGGTTTGCATCTCCAATCATAATCTAATGGTAGTGAGCTTTATTCAAATGATTCCCTGGCAAAGCTTGTAGAAATATCAGTCGGATAGTTGGTGCCTCTATTCGTAGTTTGAAATTTTGTCTCTTTTAAGTAATTTGGGTGAAATAACATGTATTCTTGATAAACATCGCAAAGTGGGCACCTCTTTAATTCTTATTCTAATTTTTTGAGCCATCAATCAACGGGCTTTTTGTAAAACAAACTAATAAATCAGTAAAAATTCAAGGGTCAATGCGTTGCCTAATTAAATGAAGAGAATGTTCGGAGAAAGCGTACTTTTTTTTCATCAAGGTCAGAAAATTTGTTGCTACTTAACTCTTTACAACTCCATTGAGAAATTTCTGCAAAAAAGGAAGAAGTTACTTGTTTTGGACTTTTAGGTACTTTGAACTTGAATTGTTCCATAGCTCAAAAAGGGCATTTATGTATAAAGTGTTTGAATAAATGAAAAAATGAGTAAATAGATAAATAAAATAATTCTACATATATATAACTAAATAAATTAATACATTCAGTAAATAAATACAAATTTCTTGTAATTTCAGCTGTCTGCTACATGAGTACAAGAAAGACCAACTTTTGTTTTTCTCGGATTAAATTAGCAGATCGATAAATCCTCCGCAAAAAAGGACATCATTATCAAAATCACAGAGGTACCAACATTTCGATATCTGGCGTAAATTTTTGTTTTTTCATTCAAATCACTCATTAAAGAGGAAATTGATGGCAGTGCCTAGTGTTGCTATCTATCGGAGTGAAATCAACGAGAGTTATACGTGGATTTTATCTTAAATTCAGAAATGTCTGGGTCGATATTCCTATTATCTTTTCTACTGTAATTTTACGGATTGTAAATATGTGATTTTGTATTTACACAATTATTTGTTTGTTATTCAATCTATTCATACCATGGTTATTTTCCAAGTTTTATTTTCGATTTGGTTTGCCCGTTTTTCTGTTTGTCTTGTGAATCATTAATTTTTATCATTATTTGTATTAGGTACTTCGAGAAAATCTTTTCTGTCTGTTTATTTACTCAATTTATACTTTTTTCTTTAAATATTTTTATTTTATTTAGTTGTTTTGTTGTCTTTTATTCTTTGTACATCAATTTTATCCGATGCGTCTTTTTTTTCTTCTTCTTCCCTCTGAATTCCACAGCAATTGATGAATAAGAGAAGAAACTCCTGACACAATAATTAAATGGTCTCTTTGTTGACCTTGTCTTCCCCGTCTGTTAAAGCATTTTTTTTGTTAATGTAATTATTGTATGTAACGTTCATCTTTCATTGGATAATATCCCATTTTTTGCATAGACGCTGCAAATTTTGTTCCTCCCCCCCCCTCTCAGTTTTACAATGAGTGGTCACGCAGAAAAGCCTCTGACACCTATTTACCTGCCGATAAACCCCAGTATTATTAATACAATCGTGCTTTTGCGTATACGCCAATGAATAACCATTTTGTTTTTCGGTCTTAAAGAAATGAAAAAAAGAAAATACCTTTGTTTTGCAGATAAATATACTGTTTGTAATAGATACGAAATAACTTTCTTAAAGTCAGAAAGGATGCAATCTTGAAAAGCAGCAAAAAAATTGATAAAAGAGCACACATTTTGTTTTGTGTGGTCTCTCGCTGACTCCGCTGTCTGATTATGGACAGAGGCGGATTCAGGAAATCGTCTTCCTCTCTCTGAGTCTAATTGAACGTATTTGTTAGAAAAGGACAGTGATCAGGAATCAAAGGCAAGCAGAGGCCCCTTAATCTATCTTTTTTTACAGCTTGTTTGAGATGTGGAGGCGGAGCTCAAGCAATAATCTTTGGAATTTTTCAAACGTCAGTATTTTTTATATTTCATGATGGAATTGAATGGAAATGGATTTGAGCCTCGGCTTTTCAATGAAAATTTAAAATTGATCCAGGTTTTTTTTTTTTTTTTTTTTTTTTTTTTTTTTTTTTTTTTTAAAGGAATGAGAAGTAAATATTCAACAAAGATTATCAATGAGCTCTGCCTCTTCTTCTGAAACGAGCCCTAACATGTGTTCAATGGGACTCTTGCTAACTTATGCTAAGGTCGATTGAACAGTCGAATCTTGTGTAAGGACCAAAATTATCGATGAGAATACTAAAAAATCACGAAACTCACTCATAGACTTAAAAAATTATTTTGAAGTTTAAGGCTTAGTGGTATGATGCGTTTTTTTATTCTCCGGAGTGCGCACCGGTGCAGCTCCAGTGCTCCGGAGTGTTTTTTTATTCCGGGGCTCCAGCACCGGTGTGCACCGAAGTGTTGTTTTATTAGCGGTGCGATGCGCCCGGAGCTGCTCCGGTGCAAGCTCCAGTGTATCGGAGTTGAAGACCGATGCACCGGAGCTGGAGCTCCGGAGCTTCAACACGTGACCGGTGCTGCACCAGACAGCTTCGGAGCAGCTCCGAAAACTCCGGGTTATTGCACCGGTGCGGATTCCGGAGAATAAAAAAACGCATCAGTAGAGCTATGTAGGTACCATGGGAGATTTCATCTAATTTAAGGCTTCCCTATGTGTGTTTCTCTAGAGAGAGAGAGACAACTTGAGTAGTTAATAATGAAGTACATGCCATCATTTATTGCAAAGATTGTACATCTTCTAGGTTATCTAAAATACTGAATGTGTTCACCACAGTTGTTTTTTTCTGGAAATAGTCACTTATTTAGGGAGAAATTCAATTTGAAAATTTTGTTTCAGTGAACGTTTTGGGTAATTTTTTTGGACAGAAACAACTGCTCAATCTTTGCAATGTCTCATGACTCCTCACTAACAAGGGGAGGCTCAGAAGTCGCCGCTTCCGATTTTGAAAACAATTGCACGAAAATGTAGCTAAAGTAAAACTATTAGACCCGTGTTTCTCACTTTTTGCCAATGGGCCTTCCTAAAGCGTCAGGATTTTTTGAAAAGTTGCCGAAATTCACGTAAAAACCCGATCGGAGAGCGTTCCGAATATTTACGTGAATTACCGCAACTTTCAAAAAATTCCTGACGCTTTATGAAGGCCCATTGGCAAAAAGTGAGAAACACGTGTCTAATAGTTTTACTTTAGCTACATTTTCGTCCAATTGTTTTCAAAATCGGAGGCGGCGACTTCTGAGCCTCCCCTTGTAAGATAGGAATCTCTTATGATATCTGCACAGCTCGGCCATCTTTGTTCTTTACTGGAGTAGCTACTCAGGTGACATGGGTGATTCCTGTCTAATAAGTCACTCTCTCCATAGAAACACACAGAGGAAAGCCTCAAATTCGATAGGTATCTCCCATGGTACTATGACTTTCCAAAGAAAGTATCCTGGTTGAAATTCTCGTTGTTACATTTTTTCATTGTTTTTAATAGAATTTGTGATTTTTCTAGACATACTCTAAAATAGGCATCCTGCTTAATCCTTGGAACACTTGGAAGTCACAAAATTGCTCAAAGCTTATTGATATTTAAAAGAGTTAAAATTTCGCAAAAATTTCAACCAGGGTACTTTTTTTTAAAAGTCATAGTACATACCTACCTGCGTAGCTCTGCTAATCACGCCTTACAGTTTAAAGTCATTTTGTGAGTCAATGAGTGAATTTCATAATTTCTTAAAGCGCTCATAGTCATTTTTTCTGAATTTTACTCAAGAATTAACTAATAGTACAAAATAGCAAGAACCCCAATAGGCAAAGAGAGAAAACAAGCTCCTGAATCGAGTATTCCACAGTCTTGCTCTAAATTTTTTGCAATCAGTTATCACGATCACTAAGCAATCATAGTGCTAAGCTTAGTACCTAGCAACGAACATGTTAATGATAATGACAATTATTAACTTGTAGGCACTTGTTCGACTGTTTTCTTTTTTCTTCTTTTTTTTATATATATTTAAAAAAACATGTACTTTTAGTCTATACAATACGTATGTAGACTAAAATAATGCAGCTGTAATTCTATGGACAAATTTTTTTTCATTCCTCGAACAATCAGTATTTTTGAAAACTTTTAAAAGGAATCATTCGCATTTTGTGGTTTTATGGATAGGTTAAAGATTTACTCTTATAGATTTTATTTGTTCATCGACTTGATCAGCAAGAAGTTTCAAAGGGAATGTAGAGTAATGTGAACATTGTGCGTGGATTAGGTTGTCCCGTACATTTTCCGAATCTGCTGTTTCCTCGTCCCTTCACCGTGATGCTGGCTCTAGTTCATACTATTGCCATTTGAGTATACTCGTTTGTTTATTCCAAGCCACTAAACGCACATTTTTAGGTGCGTTTCAGAATTCAAAGCAATTTTTAGGCTTAATTAACTACTGTATTTACTTTATTTCAAGATGATAGAGGCTGTTCAATTTTATGGCTTTAAGACCTCCTGCATTTCTTATCATCTCTCAATAGACTGAAAATTTGCGTTTCTTCCGTAAGAAATCTTCATTTGAAATAGTATAACAAGTCTTTAACTATGCTTTTTCTGCGCAAAATCCTCAAACTTCAAAATATACTGCGTCGAAGATGGATAGATGGGTTTTGCTGCCAAAAAATGTCACGTCTCTTAACCATATCCACTCGGAACTATTTCAATCTGACACCCCCCCCCCTTAACCCCAGGTCATAATTTAGGGTTGACCCAACAATATTTTGATGTCTATGAGGGTCATCTTTCGGATCCCACCTGCCATTATATACCTAAATAGACGTCTAGATGTTGTCAGGTCAGCCGCGATTTACGACCGAAACGTGATTCTTGAAATGTTAGATCAGCTCCAGTGCACGACTAGAAAGGATTAAGATGAGCTTATATTTCCTCCATAAAGCATGATGGAGGCTGGTCTCAGATATTCTCGGTTAGTGTAAATTAACCGTAATTGGTGGACCGACTATTCAGAGTAGTTGCCTTGTTTCGTTCAGTTCAGATGAAACACTCGAACCCTTCTTACTATCCCTAATATGACAGTGCAGTAATACATATTCTTCTGGTTGAAAGAATTAGCATAGTATCACTTGCGGAAACTTACAAGCCACCAAGATGGAGAGCCTGAGAAACCAAAATAGTCGCTATCAATACTTACTGAAGAAGTTCTTGAAATATGGGAGAAAAGTATTCGCAGCAACCTTTCCGTCTGATCCAAAAATCTGAAATGGATCTTAGAAATTGTTTTGTACTGCTTAGAATAAAATAAGAGGGTGTCCCATTGGCAAATTTGTGAACCAAAGCTGAAATCACTGGGCCTTGGCTCGGCAATGGATTGGATTGCCTTGTATCAATTGCCACTTGAACTTTTTTTTTGTGTGTCATTTTTCTGATAAAAGTTGAATGAAGATTTTCAGAAAACATCTATTTTATTATTTTCTACTTTACCTTTCCCCCCTTTATAATTTCAAGTAGCTCTTAGATGAATTGTTTGTAAAAGACTTAAGTTTGTGTGCTGAACTATTATTGATAGAATTGTTTTAACAAAGTAGAATAGATCCAAAGAATGGACATTTTGATGAGCTTGATTCGAACAGGTCTCTAGCTTTGAGACTTTTAAACTTGTTGGAATTTTTAATTATAGTTTAGTTTTTGAAATCCTTAATTGTTCAGAGTTACCTAGTTGATAAGCGACTGTTATACAACATATCTGTTAATTTTTTAAATTCTTAAGGAAGTTTATTTAATTGTACAGCACGATGTTGTCATCACAAAAAGTAAAATTTAAAACTTTGTTTTTGAAGAATTTATTCCTTGTTGTTTTTATTGTTATTCATGAATTTATGATATTCAGGTACAAGTCCTCCTAATAATCGTTCCCTTTTTCTTTAAAATATAAATTATAATAAAAACCCCAAGAGTTGTAATTAAATTTGAGAGTTGCCGGAGCTCAAATCTTATTTTAAACATCGTCACCAGACAGGCAAAATATTGAGAGCTCAATTTTTACCAAACAGTGCTGCCAGCTATGGCAAAAGAGATACAAATTCCCCATATGATTAAATGTAAAGTGTGTATCTTTCTTGCCAAATCTAGCTTTCGTAATCTTTGCCAAATCAAAGATTACCTGTAGTATAGGTAATCTTTGTCCCAAACATACAAACAACTATTTAAGCATGGCAAACTTGTCCTTTAGTGCCAGTTGTCAATTTTTCTGAAACCTGCATGAATACAAAGATATTCACGGAAGTTTCGACCATCTGTGTGCGAGTGCAAGTAAGATAAAATACATAGAGTACTTACATATCATTCACACTTGTTATAACAGTTGGCCAAAACTTCCGAAAATCTACAAGTCTCTATTTCTCAAGCGATGTTGGTGATCAACAGCTCGGAAAACAATAAAAACATGACGAAGCTTGCTTGACAACCAGAAACTTACCTATATATTTGGTCATAAATTCTATATTTTGGCCAGAAATTTATTTTTTATCCATTACAGTCTGTTACCTAAAGCAAGAGGTTTCAAGGTGATTCCACGCAAAAATTTTCCAAATTTCAATCCAATGGATAGCGGCCACTAGTCATTTTTCGGAAAAGTTGTGTTTTTGGCGTTTTTAAGTAAAACCATAGATAAAATGCAAAATCCAATGACATCAGCACCCGCAAAATTTTTTTATGGATTTTTTAAGCCCAGAACGAGCAAAATTGGTTTAGAATTAAAGCCGTAAATTATGAAATTCATTTCGCCATAAGCTAAGTGAGAGAGAGTGAGTGCAAGTGATAATACGTCCATCTGCCTGGCGGACGATGGCGTATGCTAGTCAACTCCAATGTTAATCAAACTGGAGAAAAATGACTGCTTAAGCTGGTCAACGAGTTTGATCGCTACGCTTCCTCGCGGGAACCACACTCACCACCAAACTGCACAAACCTTGTTTCATCTACCTTGACTAGCGAGGCAAAATATTGCTTTTTCAGGACAAAATCGATGTTTCCCTGTCAGGTGACGATTTCTTGAGGCAAAAACTTTGACAGCAAATCATCCCAAAAAAATTCTGATAATCAGAAAGAATGTTGTATGACTGTATGAGTCGTCAATTAATATTGATAAATCTCTCGAGTTTTCCATTATTTATTATGACTGAATTAAAACAATCCATTTTTAAGAAGGTCCACAATAAAACCGGAGGCTTCAGAGATGATGCTCAAAAGCTCAAATCAGCATAAATGCCAGTTTCAACCACAGTGCAATTCAGTTCACTAATCAATTATCACATGAAGTGCTACGAAAGCGTCTCTTTTTGTCCATTGTTATATGTACTTACAACAGATGCTCCTGAGCGTTTCTAGGGAAACTTTGACCCAAAAACCCAAAGTGAAAAGACAGTCAATCAGAAAGTTTTGTGTAAAATGGAGCCAACAGCTCTTGATTTTCTCTCTCTAGTTGATTTCTTTCTGCATTAAACCATCCATTTAAGAATCATTTCTGCAAGGATAGAGACAACGGAATGCCTCTAGAATCCTATAATAGGGGCCTCTGAGACAGTTATATTCGCGGTGCGTATGAAGCTAGGTCAAAAACATGCACAAATGCTCTCTATTTTCCTATTCGTTTTGCAGCAGGAGCGTCTCGTAGTTATATTTCCTCCATCTTAAACTGCGACATCACACAAGCAAGCATTATAACTCGTGAAAGGAGGGGAGCGTGAAAGTAAGGCTAGTTTTACACTCCAGTGCGTAGTAGGTTTTTTTTTTTTAACATTGCTCTAATCAGGTGAACTTTTTCTTCTTCTTTTTACAAAATAACAGCAAATCTATCATGTTTAGTTTCTTCTATTATCTTTATACCACTTTTATTCCATCTTAATTCCTTTGAACAAATTAAGCAACAAGAACTACAAGAGCGCAGTACATGTTCTGCCACATTCGCCTTTAAATTAATTATTTAATATATTGAATCTTGATTTTTTTCTCTCTTACAAAGGAATTATTATTACTTATTTTTTATAAATTTTCAATTTCAGTTCCCTTTAAGAAGCTTATAAATCATATAATATTTTTTTTTAAAACCTTTGGGAAAAAAGTTTTATTCATTCTTTTTGCAAGAATCAAAATGTGAGTGACACGATTGTAACAGTCTTTGAAGGGTTCCAAAAACCTTTTCAAAATCTTTTAGAAATAGGCACAGCCGTAGACGCTCGATTTAAGACCCAGAAACAAGCTTTACAGGCACTCCTCCTCCTACATAGCTTTGCTTGTGAGGTTAGCTGCAGAGTTGCCATTTATTGCAGAAATTATCCAAATTTTACCCTGAGTTAAATGGGAAATTTTGATAAACTCTGCCAAAAATGGCAACACTGGTGAGCTGAACTTTCATTTTGGAAAAGTTTCCCTAGGATACACAGCTTATATGTTCAGGGACTCGGTCGTAAACTTTTCATTGAAGTAGAATTTTGTGCATTTCTCTCCACTTTGTGAAACTCGTTCACTGGTCAGAAATCCTCTTGAAAATATTGCTCATAAGTTAAAGGACCAGACCCTGAACTATCATCCAAAGTTTACAGAAAGAAGAGACGGATAAAATGGAGCAACTACGTATCCAACTTTTGACCGACTATCTGTTTATGCTGCAGAATGTTACATTGATCGGTTGACTGGAATTTTGCTTTGGAAAAGAAAACGATCACAATTGCACAAGAATTTTGGCACTTGCAAAATGAGTAGTTTTTACGGTTCTTCGGAATTGCAATATATTTTGAGTGAAAATTGGCCCCGGTGCAGGGAGCAATACCTTAGAATTTTGTTCTCAAAAATTAATAAGGAGAGGGAGGGCAGGGGTCCTTAGTTGCGTCCTAAAAACAACTTAAATATCTCATAGACAAATGCAAATTTTTTACGAAAAACAAAACAAACAAAAAATAGATCCTTTTGCTACCAACATTTTTTTTGTAATTCTGACAGGGAACTCAGTAATTTGATTATTTTGACTTTCGACTTGGAAAATTTTACCTTGAAATTATAAAATACAGCATGCTGTAGATTCTCTGTAAAACAGTATGTAAAAGAAGAAAGCCACAAATTCTAAAAAAAAAAAAAAGAAATTACGGCATGCTTTGATTTTAATCTTCCTAAAATATGTTATTATTTAATAACCATGCAGTTTGAACCGTTTAGTGGCCAGTTTTGTTGAGAATAACATACATTCGGGAGATTAAAATCAAAGCGTGATATTTTCTGCAATTTGTAAAATTTTCCGAGCTGAAAATTCAAAAAAATCAAAGAACTGATTGTGAGTTCACTGTCTGGATTACGAAAAAAATGCAGAAAAACAAAATCATAGTCCTCATTTATGTCTTAACTTGGCTCATCGAATTGAAAAATCTTTATCCGTTTACAAGATATTTAAGTTTCAAAGTTGCCACTAGGACTTCTACCTTTCCTCTCCTAATTATTCATTTAGAACAAAATTTTAAAGAATTGCTCCTTGTACCAAGACCAATCGATAACCAAAACGTTTCGCAATTCTGGAGGAGGGCATGAAGGGCTTTTGTATCATAGTGTCCTTTAAGACAGAGAAGTGACTGTGTTGCACTGTTTACTATTTAGCTGGATAAAACAGAAAGTGCATGGAATCTAATCAGTAAGTAAAAATTTGTTATACGAGAAATTTAAATTGTTATGCTGACTTTTTCTTCTTTTTGTAATTATGTAAATAATTGAGTGTCATTCTTTTACTTCTGGTGTTTTCATTTTTTTCACCACCCTGTCTTTTACCTTTTAGCACGGAATAATACGATCGGAATGGGAACTCCTATAACAGCCAATGTAAACATGTTTTTAAACATGTTTGTAAACATGTTTACATTTTTTTTTTTTTATGTAAACATGTCTCTTTCGGAGACTTTTCAAGATGGCGGATGTATCTCTCTCTCTATCTTTTGCATTGCTTTGATTGGGAATAGTTTGGAACTTTACAAGATGGCGGACCAGAAAAAAAAGCGTCAAAATGAACCAAAGTTTCCATTCTGATTGTAGTATTCCGTACTTTGAATGAGTGAGAACGATAAGAGAGATGTGGGAGGGGATGAATCAGAGTTTGCTCAAAAGACACTGTCAGGGCTATCCACCCTTGGAAGGGGACAGACTGACTGAGTATGATGTCATTTTCTAATGAGCGTGCGCAGCCAGGAGAAAGTCTTCTGTTCAACGGTCGATAGCCCTGACTGTGCCTTTCAAGCAAACTCCAATTCATCCAATCCCACATCTCTCTTATCCCTCGCACCAGCGGCGGCTCGTGCTTTTTGGCAACAATTTTTTCCCTCCATTTGATTCTATGAAAAACAATTGATTCGGTAGTGAAGCAGCTCTTCACCAGCAACCGATTGTTGTACATAGATTCAAATGGAGTAAAAACGTTGATGCCAAAATGCACGAGCCGCCACTGCCTCGCACAAGCGTCTTTCTCCGGAGAGTTGATTCGTCTAGAGCTTGTTTCGATTCTGGGAACCCACTATGCCAGTAGGTAATCTAAGGCAACCATTGAATCTGTTAGGGCCGAATTTTAACACGCAAATAAAACTTTCCTCCAACTTTCCTCCACTCGAAACGTCCTCCACTCGACCTCGAGGACAGAAATCCATTTTTGACACGTTCCTCGAACTTTCCTCCACTCCAATTCACCTCGACTCGACCTCGAAATCGATGGTTCAATTTTGACACGTTCCTCGAGTTTTCCTCGACCGAATTTTCTCCAAACTTCCTCCAACCGTCCTCCAAACGTACTCAAGGAGGTTTTTTGGAGGAAATTCTCAAGGCTGGTCGGGACCAGCCTTGAGATCTGGAGGAGAAGTTGGAGGAAAAGAATACTTCTCTTTTCGCAGCCGTTTTTTTGTGTTTTGTTGATTAGTTTTGTTGTTATTTACGCCTTGATTTTTCCCGGAACTTTACCCAGGATCATTTTATGGAAATATTTTCGGGAACTGTTCGGTCATATTTTCAAGACCCTTTTTTTTTTTTTTCATTTATTTTTTTCACCTTTTTTTGTCTTTTTCTTTTTCTTCCCAGGACTTTTTAGCACTATTTGGAGGACAATTTTGGGCATACTTTGAGTACTCTTCGGACATATTTTCAGGACTTTTTGGGCATATTCTGAGGACTTATTGGGCATATTTTGAGTACTCTTCCGGCATATTCTGAGGACTTTTTGGGCATATTCTGAGGACTCTTTGTGAATATTTTGAGTACTCTTTGGGCACATTTTGAGTACTCTTTAGGCATATTTTAAGGACTTTCTGGGCATATTTTGAGGACTCTTTGGGCATATTCTGAGGACTTTTTGGGCATATTTGGAGGACATTATGGACGTTTTTTGAAGACTTTACAGACACATTTTGAGGACTCTTTCGCCCCATTTTAAGGACGTTATGACCTAATTTCAAGTACATTTTTGCATAATTTTGAGGACCATGTGAGAATCTTATGAGGACTTTTCAGCACTATCTTAATGACTTTTCGGGCATTTTTCTTTCAGGATGCTTGCCCACATTTGGCCTTATGTTGAAGGCTTTTGAGTATTGAAGGCTAAGCAGATTTTAAGGTCATGATTTGAGAACGTTTCAGGCACATTTTAAGGACTAGGACCTATGAGGGTTTATCATACTAGCAACTTTCAAGTATTTTTTCAGGGCTTTAAAGAAAACTAAAAAAAACTTTTGGTCACCATGTGAGCATTGTTGAGATACAGTGTAAGCTAACATCGTAGAATGTTTCCGATATCCCTTGGCCACTGGCGTAGCACGCAATTCGGCAACGTCGCATTTCTTCCATTAAAACCCAAGTAAAAGGTCAAAATTGAGGGTGGTTTGGGAACATTCAATATTTTGATCATTAAATTATGGGTTTAAATAAATAGATAAATTATTACAACATTGTCAAATCATGCGCTTCGCCATAATTTTTGCCCACTTGTGGGCCACCCCTGTTTTTAAGTTTTATTTAAGACAAGTTTTAAACTAGTTCTTGAATGCTTCCCACCTTCCAGAGGAATCTCGCGAATAGAGCAGCTCTCAGCCACCAATGGACCCCCCTCCCCCACCCTTCTATAATCACCATCAAGCAATAAAATGTATTACGTGCCACCTTCTTACCTGTATTTTTCTACCTAACGACACTTTTCAGCTCTTCCTGGGCAAGTTCAAGCCTCTATTTATGTAATAAAACACAACTTTTAACCTATATGCAAGCACTTTACAGGCAAATTTTAGTAATCTCTGAGCACCATCCAGTGATGATAGAAAATTTTTCAGGCTAAACTATAATGATCAAATTTTCATTACAGTAGGTGTGACAATTAAAAATCTCTCGACTCACTCAAAAATTGCTCAGAAGTGTGATTTTGAATGAACGAGTCCAGAGCTAGGTATCGCAGTTAACTCGATATCCAGCTTTCAACTCTCACCCTTCAGGAAACTGTTCAAATAGTGACCAAACCTCACGTTAAAAGTGAATACAGATGAGTACCATAGAAGGGCTGGAGTTTTATGGCCATTTTGGCCTGAAAAAACTTGCCAATTAATTTTTACCTTTCGATTTTAACGCGTCCACCAATAAAAACGCAAAGCTCAAATTCATTTTCAATCTAATCTATCATGTAATATGAGAAATAAAATAGGAAAACTTCCAAAAATTGTCGGGCAGGTCTGCCTACACTTCTGAAACAAGCTCTAACGAAACTCTTTTATTTAAGGCAGCATATGATTTAACAATTGCCTTATCAGGAAATTTTAAATATTTGCTGCAAAAACTCTGCACAATAATAAGAAAATATTGAGAGATTGTTTAGGACACAAAAGCACAATCTCAACCTCATTACACAAGGTAGCTGGAGTACAGGGGTGGACAGTTGGCCGAGTCTAGCTGTTGGTTCCAGGCATGATGAAGCCACCTGGCAAAATAAATGGTCCTTCAAGGTCCTCAGGGGAGGACATTCAGAGGAAATTTTGAAAAAGTCTTGAATTGATCGGAAATGCTTCTTGAATAGGTGATTTGCAAAGAAAAAAGAAAAAAATTATGTCCAAATCACAATTTTTTTGCCGGGATCTAGAACAGTGTGCTGTTTTGACAAAAAGTGCGAGAACTACGTCTGTGACATCTCTCTCTTCCCCTCTCTCTCTCTCTCTCTCTCTCTCTCTCTCTCTCTCTCTCTCTCTCTCTCTCTCTCTCTCTCTCTCTCTCTCTCTCCCGTCACTCAGCTGAGAGTTCTTGGTCCCCTTTCTGCCGATACCTGTTAACCGTGTATCTTGGTCAGTGCACCTGAATCTCCAGTACTTACTACATGAAAGTTGTATGTTTAGTAAAATTAAGGACAGACGAGTCTAGAGCAGATCGATTGAATATACATAAGGGAAAGGAAATACATACCTGCTATTTGAGAGTTATCGATTGCGAAGATTGTTTGAAGTTATTCAATTGATGCAAGGACTTTGAACTGAGTTATGTAGATAGTAATCGTTAAATTTGAATTACCATTTACAGCAAATCAGATTTCAAAATTAATTTTCTGTTTGTTCATACTTCATCATATTAAAGGATGCTCCGGGGTTATGGCTAATGTCACACATTAAATTTCTTACGGTTTTATTCAATCAAATTTGAGTTAAGTTCTAAGCACTCACTTACAGGTTATTTTATGGATATAGAAATTTCATTGGGTAAAATGATCTGCTGCTTTACTGAATACAACATCTTATAATTTCACAAAGTAACAGTACGTATCAAACTTCCCGGTACAGCTTGTTTCAGAAAGGTAGGCGTATCCCGACCAATAATCTAGGGAAATTTTCCAACTTAACTTCTCCTATTGCATGATGAAAATGAATTTGAGCTCTGAATTATCATGAAAGAACACTTTGAAACCAAGACAGGAGAGTTTTGAGCAGTTTTGTTTGGATTAGAAAGAGCTAAAATGGAAAAATCGCAATGATTATTGGCTGGGGTTCGCTTACACCTCTGTAACAAGCTCTAATGATTCTCTGTGCCACCCATTTCATGGACCTGGCACAAGAAATTGGGGAACCCGGAGGCTGTGCAATGAACAGGTCTTATAAGGTCCTTTGGAAACATTTATTAAAGGGGAGACAACAGACAGTAGAAGTCATCAATAAAGTAGGATATCATTACTTATCAAACCTCATCATCCATTGAAATCAAAACACAAGCCGATGAATTGAAGCTACAATCTAAACTTCACTTTTCCAGAAGGGTTTAATAAAGCAATACGTGATGAAAAAGGACAACTAATTAGGTCCTGCTGGTTATGTACACTTAAGAAAAAGAATAAAGTAGCCGTAAGTATTATAATAAAGACATGAACACCAAAATATTAAAGGAATGTCCCATTGGACTCAACAGCACAATCGACAGCTCCGATTCACTCACAAGATTAAACTATAATTCCGATAGGTAAATAGGTACTTCGAGAAGATGAAACCGAGAGTATATTGGAGCACTGGAATGATTTAAATAGAATAATACTGGCAAAATAATCACTTTAAAATGGAATTCACACGGAATAACAAGACACCGTATTCACAGCAATGTTTACAAAACACAAGAATGCCGAGTGACGCAGTTCTTGCCTAGTTGCCGATTCTCTTCAATTCTCTTTTCCGCTTCTTTCTCAGCACTGACCTCTAGCAGATATAGTTACAACGAGCGCTAAAGAAAATAAAAATTCAAGTCGCGGCGCGAATTGTTAATAGTTATACGCTTTAAAATAATCTATTTCGTTCATCTTTCAAACGGGCGGCCATATTTATGTTTTTCCTTGAAACTTCCTCCAGCGTCGTGTTCAATGAAATCTTCGAGTGGAGGAAAACTCAAGTGGAGGAAGGTTGGAGGAAGGTTTGGAGGAAGGTGTCAAAATTGGACCATAAAACTCGAAGTCGAGTCGAGGCGGAGGAAAACTGGAGTCGAGGATAAGTCGAGTGGAGGAAATTTCGAGTGGAGGAAGGTTGGAGGAAAGTTTTATTTGCGTGTTAAAATTCGGCCCTTACTCTTTCACGCCAAAGGATTTTAAAAATAAAATACTAAATTCTAATTCTAAAATAATAATTTTTGTGGGAACTCAACAGAATAACTTAAGGAGCAGCTTACAACAAAGACCATACGTTGGCTGCTGCAACTTCAGTTTATCTCATTACTCACAATAGGCGAAAACCTCAAAACCTTTGCTCATCAATCATCATCTGATCCATGTTGGCGGCGTTCGAGACCCCTAAATAAGTAATTACTAGGGACATTCCAACCCCATTTCTATTCACCGGAACAAAAGGCGAGTCTTTGAAAACAGAAAGATACACAAGGAACAGAAAAACAGTCAAGACAAGTTTATTGCGAATTAAACTTGGATGAGAGAAGGAAAAATAACAAAATTCTAGTTTCTAAGATTCTTAACTTACTGCTTCCATCAATCGACTTTTCTATCCTTTCTTCCTCAAATTGATGGGTAGAGCTTGATCCTCATTCTCTGCAGGAGGTTTGACATTCTCTGGATTGAGTTCATTAAAAGAAGGAAAGACAGGAGGCTTTAACGTTTGCTTTGGCTTTGACATTTGCAGAGCATTGAGAGGGGCCCCATCATTCATCGAAAAATCCATCTCTTTGTCGAAGCCCCGCATCCGCTTGTAATGGCTAAGGTCGTTAAAATTACTCGGGTCGATAAGGAACGGCTTATTTTTAATTAGATGGTTGGCTAAAGGTGCTGAGATGAAAGATACATCTGTCGCTTTAAAAGTGATCTGAAAAAGAAAATTAGAGCTTCCATTGAATATAAGCACCAAAATTACATACAACTGCTGACGAAAAAATTAGTCAGTTTTATTTTTAACTTTGGATAAAATTTTAACTTTATCAGAAATTTCATTTCAATGAAAAGAAGGATTTACCAAGATGAAAAAATACACACATTTTTTGGTCTAAATGTGTTTCGAACACTTGCTCCTCACCAGTAGTATAGTATGAATAAACGATAGATATTATGAAAGAATTCCATTCCATTCTAAAAGCGAAAGTCAATATATAAGACTGACAAAGGAAGCAAAATTTTCGGTCTTGAAAAAATAACCGATGCAAATTTCCGTAGAAACACCAAGGAAAGAAAAAAAAACGAAGAAAAGAGATGCGTGTAGAAGATGCAAAGCATAAGTGGCAATAGCCACCCAGCCAAGTAAAAAAAAAAAGACCGTCTGGATAAATCATTTCAAAAAATATGTCCCGCAGTCAAATTTGAGATAATTCAAACTTTGGCCAGCTACCATTCAAATACATTAGCAGCCAACGTTTTCCCACCTACATCAATATTCGTCTTTTTTTGTGGGCTTTCAAACAAGTATGTGGTCGGGGGGTGTTGGATCAACCGTTTGCTATTGGTGGCCTGGGCAAAAATAAGTCCCGCAGTCAAAGTTGGGGATGATTCAAACTTTGGCCATCTACCATTCAAATACATTAGCAGACAACGATTTCCAACCTACATCAATATTCGTCTTTTTTTGTGGGCTTTCAAACGAGTATGTGGTCGGGGGGTGTTGGATCAACCGTTTAGTTTTGGTGGCCTGGGCAAAAATAAGCCCCGCAGTCAAATTTGGAAATAATTCAAACTTTGGCCGGCTACCATTCGAATACATTAGCAGACAACAATTTCCAACCTACATCAATATTCGTCTTTTTTTTAAGGCTTTCAAACGAGTATGTGGTCGCGGGGTGTTGGATCAACCGTTTACTTTTGGTGGCCTGGGCAAAAATAAGCCCCGCAGTCAAATTTGGAAATAATTCAAACTTTGGCCGGCTACCATTCGAATACATTAGCAGACAACAATATCCAACATACATCATTATTCGTCTTTTTTTGTGGGCTTTCAAACGAGTATGTGGTGGGGGGGTGTTGGATCAACCGTTTACTTTTGGTGACCTAGGTGTTGTATATTTCAAGTTATACGGTAGGGAGTTGTAATACTTTTGGGCTATCTTCAATCCCTCATTCATATTTTCATTTATCCCTGGTACAATAGTTTTGGAGCACATCCTGTTACGAGTATTGTTTCTGAGATTGCTTCCATTTAATTAATTAAAGCTCATTTTTTTTTACAAAGTATTTACTGGCAAGATGTGAAATTTTAAATGATGGCATTGGAATCAACTAATTTTTGAAGATTTCTTTACATGATTCATCTTTGCCAAGTTTACGTTTCTGAATGTGTGTCTGTAAATTTGCATGGCTTATTTTTTTCAATAACAGCAATTTTGCTTCCTTTGTCATTTTTTTAATTGACTTTCGCTTTCATAATCAAATGTAATTCTTTCATAAAATCTATTGAGGAATCATACTACACTACTGAAGATTGAAATATGCATTTAGACCAAAAACAATCATTATTTTCACAGGGTTTTACTATACATATAATCAACTATTAATTAAGCCTATATTCATTGCTGGAAACCACGGCACGCCCCTGCAGGTGCTTAACAGAGCTTGAATTAATTTTCAATTTAAATTGCTGAAAACACAATTTTCTCCAAGAGTCCAAGAGTTCTATCTGTTTGATTGAAATCTGGAAAAGTTTTACGTGGAATCACCTAAAGGTGATTCCTTGGCAAACTCCCGAAAGTTTTAATTCGATAGATGGCGTTACTTGTTGCTGGCTCCGAAAATAGGCGTTTTTTGACCGTTTTTGGCTGTTTTCTCTGAAAAGACGAATAATAGACAAAAAATCGGTATGTCAGCACCTGCTTAATTTTTTGCTTGATTTTTTGAGCCATAAACGGGCCAAATTGGTTCTAAAATAAAGGCGTAACTACGCAAAGAAAAAATCATGTGTAATTTGGAGTTGTATCAGGTTTCTGTTTCACCTGTAATCTTTACTGATACAACTCCAAATTACACATGATTTCTTCTTTGCGTAGTTACGCCTTTATTTTAGAACCAATTTGGCCCGTATATGGCTCAAAAAGTCAAGCAAAAAATTAAGCAGGTGCTGACATTCCAATTTTTTGTCTCTTATTCGTCTGTTCAGAGAAAACAGCCGAAAACCGTCAAAAAACGGCTATTTTCGGAGAAAGCGACAAGTAACGCCATTTATCGGATTACAATTTTTGGGAGTTTGCCATAGAATCATCTTAATGCAGGTTTAACATTGCTACTCAATCATTTCACATATCTGCCTGACATCGGATATACACTGGCCAGGATTATTCATTTCGAAAGGTAACAAAGATCATCAATAGCTCACCGCGTTGAGTCTTAGAAAAAAGGTGTAGGTGTAGGCTGTGTAGTCATCTTTCTCAGGATTATAGTCCATCCACACAATGTACTTCTTTGTCATGTGGTGGAGGGCTAATGGAACTCCAAAGGTGAAAATTGAGATCATAACGTAGAGCAAACTGAACGTGACTACTTGATCCGGGTTTTCACCAAATTTTTCATAAATCATTGGCTGGATCGTCAAGCCGAGTACAGATGATGTAAGAGATAACATTTTGGTGAACCTAATTTTCCTGAGGAGGGGACCATCATATATCCTGACCACTTCTGATGGTTTTGACTCTGTCTCCGCTTGAGTCGAAAATTTGGATGTGACATTGATCTGAAAATAAACAGATAACCAAGCTACAATTTAAAGATGATGAGAAAAAAATCAGTTACTATCAAAATATTTTCATTGTTTAAATACAGCAAGTGAGAGGCTTCCCGAAAAATATTACGAGCAATAGATTTCAGCGAGAATTAAACATGTGGTGAGTTAGACAATAGTATTCCAAACTGGTTGGCTCAACAGTGAATCTACAGGATGACTCAATATTCATACCATGAGTAAGTTCTGGTATAAAATCTTGAGTTGATTCTGAAGGTTTTTGCTCTGTTTTCCGACAAATTGGAGGGATTCGAGGAGCACATTTTTGCAGGAGCCTTTTCATCATGAAGTTTGCATAAAAATCCTCACCCGAACCAACCGTTGCGCATTTAATTATCTCACCCGGACTGTCTGCTTGGCAACAATGAATGACAACAATGCTGTACCCAAACCTCCGAATTACCTGTCAACCTGTTCTGCAAGATGGGGGCAAAAAGAGTAACCTGACAGTGAGAGACAACAATAAACAACGCTCTTGATTGGCTAGTAATGGTTTTGTTGACTTTGGCGTTTGGTGTTCCCCGATAAGTTCCGAACTTCGAAACTCCACCTGAACCTCATGATTTTTTTTTCAGATATGATTATCTTAACAAGGCAATAGTGTGATGACTCAAAATTGGAAATCTTCAGAAAAAAACTGGCTTTCATAAGTATTTTTGGAAGTGAGAAGAAAAAGCAGGCAGAAACACAATATTCATCCCAATGTTGAGTTTTGTGAAGAACCGGCAAGGGGTATCTGGGGCTGGTTTGCGAGTCAAAATTTACAGCCTTTCCTCCTGGTCTCCAAAGAAAATTGCCACTAAACTAAAATTTTTCACGTGGAAAATAAGTGCCGAGTACTGGTGCTGGTGGTAACTATCGATAAGTAATCTGCTTCTTTTCTAAAGGCTATTCATGGATGGTCTTGAAAAAACAAGTGATTAAACAACGGTTACTTTGGCAACAGCCAAGTTTTACTCATTTCTGACCAAGGGGATCATTCAGAGATCATCTTAACAATCGGTTTACCGATGAAATAAATGATCCGCCCCCTGATTATAAGATCTCCGCACAAAGATACTTCTAGAGCAGACGCATTTTGAGTATCGGGTTCTCACAACTAGAGATGCGTACTACTGAAATGCATCAAAACGCATCGGTGAGCGGTTGGTTTGCGCAGAATTTCAACTCGTTGCTAATCAACCACTGAATGATGCGCTTTGATTCGGTTCGGTAGCACGCACCGCTACTTGTCAGAGCCCGATACTCAAAATGCGTCTGCTCTACCTACTCTTTGAGGGAAATTTAGACTCCTCAGAGTTCAACCAAGATTGTGATTGTTCAAAGAGGAGACCAAGAGTGTTTGGTATGATGGATATTAACCCATGCTGTTATCGCAATAGAGATGAATCCAAAGCAAACTCAACAAATAGAAAATGGAGAAAGATGTCAAAAAGAGAAACAGGAACTTACCACGGATATACATTTGGGATTTTTAAGAAGACAAGATCCAAAAGAAGGTTGAACATTAATTGTACTAAGATTAAACTTTATAGCAAATTTAAAGCACTGTGAAGATAGTTTCAACATGTTTAATGAAAGTAATGCCGGGTCTTGGAATTAACAATCTTTGGAATTAACATCGGGGCCGTGTGTGAGAGTGAGACCAATACCGCCTCTACACATACCAAGTTGCTTCTTTGAGGTTAGGGTCATCTTGGTATACAGAGCTTATGGAGAGAGCAATGTTGATGAAATTCAAAATCGTGATTTATCCTCTCTGAATATGATTTTCAAGTCTTTTAATACTTTATGTAAGTAACTAAGCCCAAAACTTTCATTACTGACGTGCTTTTCCAATTTTGGTTGAACTTCAAAAAACCAACAAAATACTCGATAACTCCATAAGCGGGCCATAAGCTTACGTATACCAAGACGAACATAACCTCCCCGATCTCAAAACAGAGCAGCCGGGTATGAGTAGAGGCGGTATTGGTGAGACCATGAGAACTCTAACCTAACCTAAAAAACATAGCACAAAAATAAAAAAAAAACCAAAGATTACTTATACTCCAGATATGGCACTAGCTATCTCGCCTATGTTAAATTTTGTTGAGAGCCTTCATTTCTAAAACCGAGCTAAAACACATACACTGGCCCACGGTTTGTTTACGTTTCGGTGAGCGAGGAGTGTGCGGGCGGGGTGGGGGTCGTGGGCCAGTCGACTGGCCCCACCCCGCCCGCGCGTCTCTCGCTCGCCGAAACGTAAACAAACCGTGGGCCAGTGTATGTGTTTTAGCAATGAAGGCGCTCAACAAGATTTTAGCTAGTGCCATATCTGGAGTATAAGTAATCTTTGAAAAAAACCAAAGACTAAACAGCAACAACAACAACAACAGGAACTGCTGAGTTTGTTTATTTACTAATGTCGAGCTTTGTGAGTCACATGCCGCCTTGCGATCACTGTGCTATCATCATTATATCTTGAAATGTCTTTCTAATTTCAACGCTGTGGTATCATCAATAAACCTCAATGTTACTGAAAACATGGGAGCTCTTCTATTTAATATCAGTTTGTACCTTATCCCTTTCAACGTTTTTACTCGGATTCTTTCCATTTTCATCTCAGTTGGAAGGTCCGAATGCTGGCCTGGGTGAGCCATTCAGCCTCTTGAAAAATGTCAATCGACCTCCTGCAAAGTAAGTTATCATTGTTACACAGATTATCAATAGTATTCTGTTCACATTGTGCGAGAGTTTTATGAATGAGGGGGCGAATGACACAATGTGAACTTGTTGTCTGGAGATAGCTGTCGCTTTAGAGAAGTTGGCGTCTCTTAACAGTTGCCTTGAAATCGGCACTAAAAATACTAGAGTACAACATTCGTCTTGCCAATTTGACTTTATGTGACGTTATTCAGACGTCTTTTCATCCTGTCTCAAAAACGTCTTGTGGTCATGGCTTGAAAGCTGTCTTTTCATCTTGTCGGAAATGCGTCTTTAATCTGTCGCAAAAATTTGTCTTTTTGAAGACACCTTACTTTCCAACTTTAATTTGCCTTCCGAAATGGTTTTTTAAGATGTCTTTTTATCTATACTTTTAGAGCATCTTTAATCCGTCTTCTAAGATGGATTAATAAGACCGTTTTCAAAGTTGTCTTAAATTTCTATTAAAGATGGATTTCATAGATGTCTTCAAAGATCCATTTGTGTGGAACTAGAGGTGATTTAAAGATGTCTTTTAGAGAGCATCTGCTTCTGTAATGCATCAAAATGCATCATTGCATCAGTGAGTATTTGATTTGCCCAGAGTTTCAACTTGTTGTGAAGCAACCGTTCACTGATGCGCTTTAGTGCATTTCGAAACCAGGCACCGCTGCTTGTCTGAACTTGATACTCGCTGCTTGTCAGAACTGGATACTGATGTGTGTTGTATCTGATAAAAAGGGTTTTAGCAAGTTATAAAAAAACCGACTCCGAACAGGAAACTGAACTGGAAAGTTGAAAAGCGTTTTTCTGAGTAAAGCCTGGAACTTAAAGAAAAAGAAGGATTTTGATCCAAGCACCAAACAAAAGCGAACAAATTTTATTAATTTCCCAAAGTGTATAATTCCATGTAATTTCATTTGTTTATCATTTTTTGCCTCTGCAGGTTGGACAACTCCAAATTATATGGGCCCATTGTTGATAAAGTAGTTTTCATCGTCATTGACTCTCTGCGATATGACTTCCTCAGTGATCGATCACTGCTTGATCAGATTTACATGCCCTACGTCACTTTTCTTCTCATGAAGAATGAAGATGCTTGTCTTATAAAAGCTAAAGCCAGTCCCCCCAGTGTGACGATGCCAAGGCTCAAGGTAGTTATTTAATTTATTTATTTATTCAGTTGTCAGTACTTAAGGGTCGTGGCCATGGTAAACGTCAATGCAGATCAGACGATACATTACACATAATACAAAACATGAATCATTGAGTAGTGGTTTTACTATTGCTAGGTGTTGAGCATATTGACCAACAATACTAATTCTGTAAATAAAAGTGTACAAAGTATTGCCTTTTTAATTGTGATATTTTCCTTATTTAATTCTTCCTTGAAAAAGGAATGAACGATTTTTGTAAAGTTACAAAATCAAGCAGTGTTATTGGCACTTTTGGCGCCGAATCATATGATCCAATTATGTTGAGTTAGTTCTCAACCCAATGGATTGAGTTGAAAAAAATTTTCTAGCGAGTATTAGACTTTTGCCATCAGGTGTTTCTTGACTACATTACCACGTAGAGTAAGATCTTCTATTTATATATTTGCTGAGGAAATTTGTTAAAGATTGTTCTGCCCATTCCTAAAATAAAGCTCACTAGAAGATGCATACCAAATTTTTACATCCATGCGAAGTTTACATGTTTATTAATCTATTATTCACCCCTCTTCTTGTTTAGGCCTTAATGACAGGAGTACCTCCCACTTACATTGATATCATTCGAAATTTCAATACCACCAAGTTGGAGGGAGACAACATTCTTTTCAAAGCTCGTAAACGTGGCTTGAAACTTGTTTTCTACGGTGATGATACTTGGTTGAAAATGTTTCCTGATCATTTTGTAAGAAGTGAAGGTGTAACATCCTTTTTTGTCTCTGATTATACTGAAGTAAGTTTTAAAAGCAGCTTTTTCTGTCTCTTATTTTTCTAGTTTTCTTGTTTGTTTTTTGTTTTTTCATGTAGAAGTTGACCATAGATGTTTACATTGTCAAAAATAATGTTTTATCCTTTGCGTTACTTGTAATTCTTATGGAACATTATTCAGCCTTTGCATGTCTTGAATTTTGAAGGTGCTTTTTTCAACGCTTTGTCCTCAGATTTTCCTGTTAATAATTCTTTTTTTCTCCACATTACACAGAAAAAAACAGAAAAAAAGACTTCGTTAGCGCTGACAAAACCTTTGGTAAAAAAATGACCCAGCAAAAGACTTAAGTCGAGCTAACCAAAGATTTTTTGCGCCTAACAAAAGAGATTTAGCTGGATGAGCCAAAGATTTGGTTGGCTCAACTTAAGTCCTTTGCTGGGTCATTTTTCTACTGAAGGTTTTGTCAGCGTTACTGAAGTAATTTTTTCTGTTTTTTTTTGTTTTTTCTGTGTATTTCTCCTTGAGACAACAGAGATTACGCCAATCACGCAGGAGACTACTTTATTTTCAGGAACTCAGCAAAATAACATGGGTATCAACATCCAACAGCTCCTATGTTGATTGTTGATCGAATTAAAGCAGTGATCAATGTTTAGTTCTGATTGACTACGAACATCAACATCTTTGCTCAACAGCATCGTAGGAGCCATTGGTTGTTGCTTTGTTGCGATCCCAAAAAAAAAGTTACCTCTATGGGATGCTGTGGGTGGGATAGGTGGAGTCCCTATCCAATTTGATGGAAATTTTGTGGGGGAGTATCGACACAACGCTTTTTGCATTTAAAAGGAGTCGACGGTGTGAACGAATTTGAGGGTTAAATGGATGGTGGACCAGCGGTGAACAGCCGGATTGCCGGCATTCTGGTCTGTTCCCATGTGTTCCTCTTCTTCTCTATCCCCTCATCGACTCTTTTGGGTTGAGGCTTCGATGTCTTTGACTCCTGCTTGCCTCCGTGAATGCCTAAAACCAACGACCAATCAGAACTTGTTGACTGTGTGTCGGTACTCCCTAACAAAATTTTCATCATGGGACTCTAGATAGGTAGTGTGTGGTCTTTGTTGTCACCAGTTTCTCCCTGAGAGTTGCGCTGGAGGCTGAAAAATTCTAAGGTCACCAACCAACTTGAGCACCAGACTGTGCTATCCCATTTTTTGATGCTTTCAGCCTTATTTTTGAACTTACTCTCTGGTGGCAAAAATTGGTGCTGAATGCTGAAGATACACTGTTAGGTTTCTTCTCCTGGATTTCATCACATGCCCTTTAAAGAAAAAAAAGAAAAAAATTTAATAACCACACCGAAAAAAATAGATTTGTAAAATGAGTATAATGAAGCAAATGCTAATTTTACCAGCCAATTTAGGTAAAATTTACAAGACATATTGTTAATTTAGCGTTTTAGATTGTAAATTTTGCTCGAGTTTTATTAATTTTACAATTTGGATTGTAAAGGAGGAGTGTCTATAAGGCCGGTTTTTGGCCCCAAAAATGGTCAAAATTTAGTTTGGTCTCTAAGTTCAAGTATAGTGGCTCTACTAACTCTCAAAGGCTTGTATTTTTAGGTTTGAGCGGTGTTGTGGATTATTTTAACGTTTAAGGCTCATTTTGCCACCTCAAAGTGGGTCAATTTTGTGTTTTTCGTGGAAAAACCCCTATTTTTCGTTATATGATTGAATATTTAGATGTGAGCCGGATATAGTTCGTTGATCTCCTTTAGATATGTCATTAGGCTACTAGAAACAAGTAACATAGTTAAAAATAGTCACCGAACTATGTCCGGCTCGTACTTAAATACTAACTTTTCTGTTTTCGAGAAAATGCAAAACTTGAACGAAATCTATGATTCTACACGCAACAATGGTAACATTGCAACTCGGCAACCTATCAAACATACGTGATACAATCGATGCTTGGTAAGACAGGTTGCATTACTGTAGAATCGATTGTTCGACACGGGTTTTGATGGAGAACATCCATTGTTGCCTCATTGCACAAACCGCTAATGACGCAAAATACAATACTCATTGTATAGAGATACATGTTATGTTGGTGAACTCGCACACATATTTCACTGCATTGTGACCTTGTAAGTTTGATGCTCGGGATTCGCTAAGCCCTTAACATTAGATAATTGTTGTCAAAAGTTATTTTCAATTTATCGGTTTCTTTCCTTCAAAATTCCATTTTTCATTATGCGTCAAAATGTCCATTCAGCACAATGCATTTGGATTGAAGTTTTATTCTTTGCGGGTAATAAAGAGTGTATGTTTGAGAAAACAATTTCAAATAATTTTTTGCGGGTGCAGAAATATATACACGATCATGCAATGTTGCCAGATTGAAGAAAATCTACACACTATTAACTTGACGTTATCTTAAGTGGTGAGTCCAGTGGAAAATCTGACTAATAACAATAAACGATGAGATGTACCTACAAGGTTGTAGACACTAGTCCCGCTTCTATAGTCAAAGTCAATGGACCAAAGCTACGTATGCAGTATGGTCATCAGCTATACAGGGTGTACCAGACCACCCGGATAGGTACTTTTTCTCGAAAACGGCTGGGCGTAGAGAGCTGAAACAAAAAAGTCAGATAGGGAATTGACCCCAAAGAATTCAATGAAAATATTTTCAAAGCCCCCCGAGGCCCCCCTGGGGGGTTTTGGGGGGGTTCAAAACACATTTTTCCATTTTCGGCGGGAAAAAGCCTATAAAAGGTACAAAAATAAGTTCAGATCCTGAAAGAACAACTCATTGCCGACATTTTTGTTCCGGTAAATTTTTCCAGAAAACCCCAATTTTTGGGGTTATGGGCCCTTTTGGGGGGAAATTTTCATTCGGCCACTGTGACCACACTATTCAATATTTTTACAAAAACTAAAAACCATCTAAAAGAAGAGATCAAGACCTTTCGATTGATGTGCCACATAATACCTAAAAGTGAAAAATTAGGGCCCCCACTTAGATTCCAAAATTTGGGGGTCTTTGGGCCCCCCCACGTAAAAAAAATCAAATAGCAAGGTATGGCTTGTGATACATCGATCGAAAGCCCTCAAAGAGTAGAATAAGATGGCGCAATCCAAAATCCTCTACAATCATTACTTTCAAAATGGCGGCCATTTGAAAATTATGGGTGTTCAAAGGTAAGTCGTGGGAAAAGAGTCCAAGGTTGAACGATACATGGATTGAAAGGCCTTAAAAAAAGCAAACGAATGGCGCAAACCGCAAATCAATCCGCCTCTTCAATCAAAAGTTATGGCCGATTGAAATTTAAGCAGCCTAAAATAGGCCTTATTGAGCCCTTTAAGTTTCAATCGGCCATAACTTTTGATTGAAGAGGCGGATTGATTTGCGGTTTGCGCCATTCGTTTGCTTTTTTTAAGGCCTTTCAATCCATGTATCGTTCAACCTTGGACTCTTTTCCCACGACTTACCTTTGAACACCCATAATTTTCAAATGGCCGCCATTTTGAAAGTAATGATTGTAGAGGATTTTGGATTGCGCCATCTTATTCTACTCTTTGAGGGCTTTCGATCGATTTATCACAAGCCATACCTTGCTATTTGACTTTTTTTACGTGGGGGGGGCCCAAAGACCCCCAAATTTTGGAATCTAAGTGGGGGCCCTAATTTTTCACTTTTAGGTATTATGTGGCACATCAATCGAAAGGTCTTGATCTCTTCTTTTAGATGGTTTTTAGTTTTTGTAAAAATATTGAATAGTGTGGTCACAGTGGCCGAATGAAAATTTCCCCCCAAAAGGGCCCATAACCCCAAATATTGGGGTTTTCTGGAAAAATTTACCGGAACAAAAATGTCGGCAATGAGTTGTTCTTTCAGGATCTGAACTTATTTTTGTACCTTTTATAGGCTTTTTCCCGCCGAAAATGGAAAAATGTGTTTTGAACCCCCCCAAAACCCCCCAGGGGGGCCTCGGGGGGCTTTGAAAATATTTTCATTGAATTCTTTGGGGTCAATTCCCTATCTGACTTTTTTGTTTCAGCTCTCTACGCCCAGCCGTTTTCGAGAAAAAGTACCTATCCGGGTGGTCTGGTACACCCTGTATATTTGTCCCTATATAAAATTCATTTTAACCCCATATTCTTAAGTTTTGCGCACTGTTTTTGATATATTCTGGTGCTTTGTCATAGCGAAAGCAATAATTGGTTGTAGGCACATTCTTCAATTATAATGGGTCTATTGCAAATTTTTGCTTCAGTGCTATAGAGAGATCAATCTCATGTAAAATCGCGGTAAAAGTCCATTGGTGGCAGCAGAAAGTCATAAAATGCAATAACAAACTCACCAGAGGCATTTAACTGAAATCCAAGATGGCGGTAAAATATCGAGCAACCTGTATGCAAGCACCATGAACATCCAAGATGGCCAACCTCACAACATCGATCACACCCACTCACAACGCAAACAAACTCATAACCTCCGATGCTGTGAGGTTGTTAACGTTGGCCAGCATGCGATGTTCACAGTGCGTGCACACAGGTTGCTCGATATTTTACCGCCATCTTGGGTTTCAGTTAAAAGCCTCTTGTGAGTTTATACTGCATTTTATGACTTTCTGATACCACGAATGGACTTTTCACGTGATTTTACTTAAGATGTAACACTCTATATCGCTGTATAGCAAAAGTTTGCAACAGACCCATTGTGCAACTGTCTTAGGGATATGAAGTTCAAAAATCCGCAATTATTGGCCTTGTTTCCACCTTTTATCAGTTAATTGAAGGTCATGTGTATTTTTTTGGAAGTTTATGACTTCCTAGTCACTTTTCTTAACTGCACTTACAAAATTTGGTCAAAATAATATCATTTATTTTAAAAAAAAGAAGTTTTTAAGAAAAACTTTGATTAGCTCTAGCTCCTCAGGAATGCGTTTTTGGAAACAAGTTTATAGAGGTTTTTCGTCTTATTTTGACCTCTAAAATGAACTACAATAGTTGAAAAAGCGATACGGGGTGGGGCCAAAAGCCGGCCTTATTGACACTCCTCGTTTTACGAATAGGTATGTAAATTTTAAAATCGGAAACATTGTGTTTTTGGCAATCAGTAAAGCTGACACGCTATGACAGGCATTTAACCCCTTAACGCCCAGGTTAGGAATCCAGCTGAAAATATGCTGCCACTATATTGAAAGTGGTCGGAGCTGTAGTTCATACTCTTTGGAACAGATAGCGCTGCTAATCATTGACATTTCATGCATTACAACATACGCTATAGCACATAATAAACGAGAGGGTACAAAAACGTACATATACGGGCGTGGGCATTCGAGGTGGTTTTTTGCAGCCCGTATATATACGGGCGTGGGCGTCAAGGGGTTAAATAGCAGAGGTTACAATGTTTTGGATTGTAAAATTTGCAATTTAAATTAAAAATTTTACAAGATTGTAAAATTTCCAAATTGGAAAATTATTAAAACTCAAGCAAAACTGTTAATTCAAACTGTAAAATTAGCAATAAGTTTAGTTGGCCTTACGAAGAATAATTAGTAAAATTAGCATTTGTTTCATTTTACTGATTTTCTAAACTTCACTGTTTCTTTAGTAATTTAATTTTTTTTTGTGCATTAAATGACCAAATACGTGTTTCTTATCTACATATCTAATTTAATTATTTTTATGAAGGTAGACCATAATGTGACGAGGAATGTTCGTGAGGAGTTGAAGAAGGAAGACTGGAACATGATGATTTTACATTATCTTGGATTGGATCACATCGGACACATTGATGGTGCTCTTAGCAAATTGGTCGAGCCTAAATTGAAAGAGATGGACTCTATTGTAGAACTGACTCACAGAAGGTTGCTTGACTGGGTCAGTACTTTTTTTGCCTCTAATAGATTTTCGTCATGGCCTTTTTTTTTTTTTTTTTTCTATTCAAAATAACCTTATTCCCCCAAACAACTTAACACCTCCTCATGTATACAATACAAGAAATTAAAAGAGTTAGCTTTTGATCGGTCATACTACCTCAAAGTCAAATAATAACGTACTATCCCGATTGTGCGTCGTTGCACCGTTCTGTAGTTCGAATGGTACGGATCATTGAAAAAAAAATCTAAAAGAAATTTTCACATTTCTTTGACCCCGAAGAACAAATAATGAAATGTTGTGAAAACTCGAGACCAAAAAAGTTCTGAAACAATATGGGTTAGTCAGGAAAAAATGGTAATGTAAATTTTGCAATGGTGTAATGTGGTTTCAAATTCATCTGACAAGTTATAATTTTACTTACTCCTCAGAAAAAACGTACCGGAAAGTCATTCCTATTAATCCTGACTGGTGATCATGGGATGAAAGATCAAGGGGGCCACGGAGGAGCCTCAGTCGCGGAGACTACGGTTCCGTTTGCAACGATAGGTCTTCCATGCACCTCGCAGATAGAGTGAGTATCTATTTTCTATTTGTGATGTTCCGGACTGAAAATCAATATTCGATCGATCTGTTCTTTAGAATGCAATTTCAGTGGCTTTTTTTTTCAGTTTTTTGTATCCATTACTGAAATTGAAATTGAAAGATCGGTAAAACGAATGGTTGAGTGACAAAATTAGGTTGTCGGTCTCTTGTTGTGAGGCTAATAGGGTTATTAGCCAGGTTTAATTCTGACTAATCCTTTGTGGAACGTAAAACTGCAAGGCAAACTGATGGTAAAATCATGAAATTCATTTCACCATAAGCTCAGTGAGTGAGAGAGAAACGCGAGTGATAATATGTCTGTCTGCCTCACTCGCACTCATTGAGGCTTATGGGAATTTTTGTATTTCATAATTTCTGGCTTTATTTTTGATTTTTTTTTTCAGCTTAAAACTTTCAGGGTATCTTCCTGAAGTATACACGCAGGTGCTGACTTTTCTCAAATGTATGCTTTTAGCGTAAATTTGTCAATTTCAGCCAAAAACTGTTGACTTTTAGAGCAGCGCGACGTGGTGTCCACGGGTTCAAACGAATTGACCCTGGAATCATCTTAATATGAGGTTTAATGATTTTTGTTGATGAACAGGCCCATTTTCTTATTTTTAACCCGAAATATGAAAGTGACGATACGGGGTCCAGTGGCCATTGGGGAATACCTCGCCAAAAGGGAAATTTTTTTCAGCACTGTGAAACCTCCCATACACTCACCACAATTTCCTAAGTGGAACTTTCACTAAGTGGAATTTTTTTTGGGGCAGGACCGAGGCTCCACACAACAAACTTTCAGTGCACCCAATTTTTACATACGTACAAAAAAAGCAATCTGAAATTAGTGAAATGAGATGATCTCACAATAATGTTGTATTCCCTTGTGCTATAAATCCATTAATCTCTTTATTCCTTTTACAGAGATGGTGCTACGCAGTTAGATCTTGCCCCTACTTTATCGGTATTAATGGGTCTGCCTATTCCTGTCGGCAGTATTGGTCGACTGATGTTACCCTTATTGAAAAAACTGTCGCCTGATCAACTTCTGTTCAGCTTGTATTACAATAATGAGCTTCTTTTCAAAAAATATACGGAAGGAAGACATAATGTATTGAATGATGGTATGTTTTCAGACCTGATAGTACATTTAGATGAGTAATATATTTCAGTAATTATTATGTCTTGAAGGTTAGAATTCGTACGTTTTGAGACAAATAGCGGTGCCTGCTTCCTAAAAGTATCAAAATGCTTCGATGAGCAGTTGATTATCCACAAGTTTTGTCATGGTACTAACTAACTGCTCATTGATGCACTTTGATGTATCTTGAAAGCAAGCACTGCTACTTGTCAGAGCCCGATGCTCAAAATTTGTGAGCTCGACCTACTTCTTTTTCACAGCAACTAGAGAAACCAGAAAAATCAAAAAATGAGCTTTTTATTTGCTGTTGGTCATCTTATCAGTTTTTCCTTTTTCTGTTTCTGATTGGAAATCAGATTTTTACTTTCTCGTTCCTAACAAAGTTAGAAATAGAGAAAGTATCGCAATGGCGCAGAGATTTTCAAGGTATTTTGTTTCGATACTTGGTCCACTACGACTAAGTAAATCATGATAATTACGAAATAATTGGCTCTCATCATGCCCAATACCATCCTAAAGAATATTCATCCATGAAGTTTCAATATTTTTTAACCATTTGTGGCTTGGAGGTGTAAATGCACAAACTTTCTGTGGCGTCTGTCTGTAGCTATCAAACGTGAAACACAGCATAACTTTCTAGCTATTTATCCATATGCATCCAAATTTTGCAGAGATAAAATTTAATTTTTAGGTTAGTTACGGATGGAAAATGGTTTCATTAAAATCAATCAGAAAATGGGTCAAAAAAGGGAAAAATTTAATTGTTTCAAAAATTGATCTTTGGATTTGGATAAAAATATCAAAGGGGGGTCTGGGGGTCTCCCCCAGAATGTCAAAGGGGGGTGTGGGGGTCTTCCCCAGGATATTGAAGGGGATCTGGGGTTCACCCCCACATTAAATTTGATGTAAGCAAGTTTTCGTAGGGCATTCCCCACAATTTATTTATTTATTTATTTTCTATTGGAGATCAGATTTTTATTATATTCACGCACGCACCTCTTTTCATTACAAGAGTGCATGTTCACTTTGCATTGTACAGCAAACATAAGAGAATACAGAAATTTGTCTTTCTCTCTCTCCGGCCGTTTGAACACATGTGCTAGAAAAGGATAGCAGAGGGAACCATGACGTGACTTATGCCCGTACCGCCATCTTTTTCTATTGCATGTGTTTAAATAAGAGGAGAGAGAGACAAGCAAATTTCTGTATCCGCCCATGACAATAAAAGAGAAAGAAAGACGCTTTTTTTCCCCTTCCAGCTTTGACCGGAGACAGCGGAATAGCTTGCGTTCTGGAAATGTCTCAGTGTATCTATTTAAGGTCAAATTTCAGGGTGTTCACTGCACATCCAATAATTTAATATATCTCATGTCTTTAAATAGAGAAAATGCTCTGATGCCAAATTGTATGCTGTACTATTGATAGCAGATTGAATGCTTTCGTCTGTATGTGTATCCTGTCTCATGTCTCGTTTTCAGAATGCTACGGGGATTATTTGAAATCTAAGGAGCTCATCACAAAATGGCTTGAATTGAGTAAGTTGGATGCCAGTACAATTCGAAATGATAGCATCCACTTTTATGAAAAGTCCTCGAAATGCATGAGCTCCCATCTCATCAAGAACTCGACGGAATTCGATTTGCCGCTTATGATATTCGGATTGGCATTATTAGTTCAAGTATGTAAATATTTATTGATTCTTTTTACTGCACAGTGGTCTGAGATGGTCAAAAAATGGCAAAAATTCAGAAAGTAAATATCTCATCAATTCATCATTAATCAACTTTCAGGACCAAATTTAATCACAGAGAACATATTGTGCAAGTAATTTAAGCTGAGAAATGTCACTTGAAAGTTTTAAATTAAGCTTAAAAGGTAAAAAACGATGATTTTGTATAACTTTTTTTTTCGCTGATTTTTGTCCACTTATTTTTGATCTTAGACCTCTGTGCAGTGGTGTACCAGAGGCTGGCTGCAGTGCAGGGAGGGCCTCTAGTACTAAGGAAGCTCCACAGGAGTCAAATATTTTAAAGTTTCTTCGTCCAATGAAGTCTATTTGCTTTAAATAGAGTTTTTAGATGGTCTGGAGCCTGTTAGTTTTTAATTTAGATGCTAAAAAGTAGAAGAAAATGAGATTCACTGAACTCTTTTTATCAGTTGAAAATAGCTGAATCCTGCATCATTTTGAAGTCGACTTTGATTTAAAAAAAAAAATCCGTGGAAGAGCCCCCGGACCCTCTACTACTTGGAAGTGTTCCCCTACACCCCTTATTTGTGCACCTTCGGTAAAGGGGTCCCTCCTCTAGAGGGTGGGAGGGGGGATGAATTAAGTGGCCTGACATATAGAGAGTCAGTTCGACTCTGTCTGCGCTAGACTAAACACTATTCTTACTGACCTGCAAATACATATGGAACCATGGTCTTCATGTGAACATCAACGTTGATCAACCATCAACATAGCTTACAAATGTTGAATGTTTTATATTTAGAGCACTTTACCTCCTTGAATGCTCTAGGTATTACCTTCCCTTCCCAATTTTGAGGGTCCCTGGCAGATTGTCGTTACTCTCCTCTTTCCTATCCTTTGTTTTGAGAATATTTTGTTTGTCTTTCCTACCCCTTCTTTCTTTGTGCAGTCCAGTTGTTCGCTGTGAAATATCAGCATAACAAACCACCGTGTTTGGGCGGCTGGACTTTACTACTTACTCACTACTCATTTATTTAAAAAAAACTGTACACAGAAACTTTACAAAAAGCTATGGTTCAAATTGGTAAGAACAACTCCAAAAGTTTACAGTTTATGTGAGAGTTTACAGGAAATACTTCTGCAGGGAGTAATACTCCTTTTCGAACAAGAAAGTGTTAACCCCACTGCAAGAGGTTGCCGTCGGATGTATCCTGCAGAGAACCCTTCAGGGATTTCGGAAGTAGCTTGTTAAAAATTCTTCCCCTATACACAGTACATTGTTGTCTTGTACATTTTTTTTAACCTTTTCCTATCCTATGTTTTGAGAATACTTTGATTGTCTTTCCTAACCCTTCTTTTTTTATGCAGTCCAGTAGTTCATTGTAAAATATCAGCATAACGATTAACGAACCACGTGTTTGAGCGGCTGGACTTCACTACTACTGCTACTACTGCTACTCATTCAATTTAATAACTTTTGACCCTCTGGTGTTTTGGTCGTGTATTCTTTGAAAGTAATACATCAGGGTGTTTAGTTACAAACTTTATCACCTCCAGAATGTATAAACCGGTAACCAGATTATTTGTAGGTCCCTGAAATGACCTCTGTAAGACGCCCTACCTCGGATGCGAACCATTTGCCGCATGATTCTTTTCTTGATGGTAAACACTTTTCCAACATTTGTGGCTCTACCTTGTAGCACATTACCGAAGAATATAATAATATTTTTGTTTTATTTTGTAATCTTTGATAAACCAGGAATATCTCCTTATATCTCCTCTCTAATTTGTGTTGTTTTACCTTACTTCAGGTGACAGTTTTGCTTCTCTGTAGACCGGTATTCAGGAAAGTATCCTTCTTGACAATTATTTACGTCACCCTCCTCTTTGCACTTGTCTTGAATTTTGGAGGGAAATATTTCCTCTGTGGTGATCACAGTGGCTCCTCTACTAGCTTGTGCACGAACGGAGTTTTCTCTTTCATTCTCTTGTTTATTTTTGTCGTAAATTGTATGCAGATTGGTTTCATCGAATTAAACATTCAAGTAAGAGTCTTACTTTATTTTACTTCTCTCAAAACTTCTCTCTCTCTCTTACTTCTTTGACAGAAAAGTTTGGTTTTAACAATCCAATTTCTTCTAGATCACTGATCGTTAATATTACATTCTATGTTTTATCAGAGGAAGACAAATAAATTTGAAAGCTAAAGGAATTTCATTTAATTGATTTGAGTGGTAGTTAAACAATTTTCTTGCTCACGGTTGAAAATTCCAGGGGAAACAAGAAAAATGTCTATTCCATAACCATAGGCTCATATATGTAGCATTTTTCAATCTAAATATTGTAATTTATGGTAACAAAGTTGCAATAAAATGGCAATTTTTTAACAGCATATGGACAATTCTCCACCCTCAAGTTGCAATAAAGTTGCAACTTTTGACACTTAGACATATAGGCATAGGTGAAAGTGACTTATACACATAAAGTAGGGCAGAAAAAAAAGCCAGCTCCGAAAAGTTTCAATTTTTTGCCATTTCATTACAACTTTTTTCCATATATTTGCAATTTTATGGTCAGATGATGAAATTGCAAAAATTTGACGACTATTTTGCGATAAATTGCAATCCATGCTACATGAGGGCTAGGCATGTGCAATCAACCGATCAAGAATTGACCAAAAAAACCATGGTCAAAACGGATTTTCTTGAAAATGTTGAAATTTTGAAGTTTTGATCAATATTTTCTTCCATTTTTTTCCCTTCAGCGTTTTGACTCTCAGGAATAGTTTAGTTGTTGTATTGTCGATGTCTGTTAACGTTCTCTCTGAAAGATGCTGTGTCAATTTTTATTTTTTTCTAATTTTCTCCACGATCTTTACCCATCCAATCTTATTTTGTGTTTGTGCTTCCAGAAAATGAGCCTGAGCAATAAATTTTTAAACTTCCTGATTTTCGGGACAGTCCTACAAATGATCAGCGTTCTATCGAGCAGTTTCATCGAAGAAGAACATCAAATTTGGTACTTTTTGGCTCCGTCCTTTGTCACTCTGATGCTGTTGTCAGTCAGGCATTCCAAGAAGAACCTGGTCCAGCTAATTTTGATACTGTGCATGTTTCGATTTTTCCGCAAATTAAATTCAACTGGGGACAAATGGGCTGCAGAAATTGATATCGGTGATATCCTACGAGAAAATAAAATCTGGCTATCCGCTTTCACTTTCTTTAGTAAGAACAAATCATTTTTTATTATTCCCCTCGAATTTTATCAAAAATTTTGTTCCTAACCCAGCAATACGTTCCTTTGAATGCTTTCAAATGAGCTAAAGTAAATTTCGATTACATTATTTTTTTTAAGGCACTGTAATAATAGGTTTAATTTTTTGTGATCATAAAGCGGTTGGCTTGCAATTTGCCACGGATCGCAACCTGCCTACTACACATGCACAAATTAAATAGAAAAAAAATAACTGAATGAAGGAACAATTTTTGTCTTGTTATTCATTTATTTATTTTATGTATGTATTAAATTATGACCACATAATTCGCAATATTTTTAGGTATCATCAAACTATCAAAGATTATAGGCAAAGATTATAGGTTGACAATGCCTTTACATATGAAACAAGCTATCATTTATTTATCTATTTATTTATTCTAATTGGTATTTTATGCCTCAGTGGCCATATACAGGTCAATTGATATTTTTCCAGTTTAAATAGTGGGTATTCATTCAAATCATAAAATGCAGGTTTTATTAAAAAACCTTTGAGCTTTTTTTAGAAATTCCTTAATTTTACCTTCTTTGAACCTTAAAATTAATAAGTGGCAGTGCGTTGAAGAGTTGGATGGCAGGGTAGTTTATACAATTTTTGGAGATGAATAGAATAATTCTTTGGTTATCAATATTAGCATGTCTGATGTTGCAAGAAAAAATTGGTAACATGCTTAAAGATGTTGTAATCTTGTTAAAAATTACATACTTCACTGATTCTAAAACGTACTACATGGATGTCAAGGTTAAAACCTTAGTCTGAGATAAGGTTTGTCGAATAAAATTTTAATTATCTTTCTTTACTTGATGAAAACTTTTTTTGATGGACTGCTCTGATCTCATAAGATACTAAAGATCCTGCAGAATAATCCGCAGGATTTTGAATCCTTCAGAGAGTTCCGCGCTTATAACACAAGAGGTCAGGCTGCTGTGAAGCTCTTGATTGGAAGGTCCAGATATTATGACAACTCATTTGGCACTGCGGGTAAAATTTACAAGTTACCCAAGGAGATTAAATTGGAGACTAACAGTAGAGCCTGTCTGAGGAAAGTTAAAAACTTTGTTACGGTTAAAGCCTTTTATTCACTGGAAGAATTCCTTTGTTAAACTTAATTTTCAACTAGTAACTCATGTGTAATTGCAGTTAGGTCGCAGGGAAAATACATAGATGCATGTACAGTTTCCTGTGCATGCATCTATGTATTTTCCCAAATACTCTGTAACTTGGCTATTATTATTAATATCATTGATCTGTACCATACAGTTTTTCTGATCCTATGTAAATGTGTTATAAATAAATAAATAAATGAATCAATACCATACCATTAGCGAGGCATAATATTGGCAAGGAAGTATAATAATACACATTACTCTGTATATGTATAATTCATGAAGGATATTCGTGCAAATAAATAATCAAGCAATGAACTGGATTGTTGCAGGTTTATTTCTAAACAGCCTCGCTCAGATTTGGATCAGGATAAAGTTTTTAGCCTCCAAATTACCAAGTCTTCTTCACTTGCTCTTACTTCCGTTACTAGCCACCGCTCATTTCATCTTTCAAACCATCTTGAACAGTCTGTATCCATTTTTGAATATACACGATTTCAGGTAAGATTATCACTTGAACTATTCCACTATTGAACCTGAAAGAACACTTGTTCTAGCAAGCGCAAAAGTTTTGACGTTCAAGAATGCACACAGAGCGCAGAAGATTGCTTCGATTACACAAGGATTCGCTACAATTTTTGAATTTTTTTTTTTTTTTTATTTTATTTTACATAATTTGTACAGGGAGCCCTGGTTGACCAGGACTAAGGTACACGTCCAATGGGTCTGTTGCAAACTTTTGCTACAACAATAAAGAGTGCCTCATTGTATGTAAAATCGCCCGAAAAGTCCATTGGTGGCATCAGAAAGTCATGAAATGCGATAATAAACTCACAAGACACGTTCAATGAAATCCAAGATGGCAGTAAAATATCGAGCAACCTGTTGAAAAAGCCGCCAATTGGTTCACCATTTTTAACAATGTTTTTAGTTCCACCGGCAGCTTATTGAACATTTTTTTTGCTCCCACAGATAGTGGGGCATTCATTTGGGATTTATCCTTATTTTCCATAGAAGCAAAATTGTGTCTGGTATAATAAATTGGAATTGCTCTGTTGCGCACCTTTTTTACCTTAAAATGCTTGATAAAAGAAACTCGTATTTTTTATAATTTTTTTGATCACAGGATCGTGAACTAAAAAGCTTTCAAAGTGGGGAGAATTTTGAGGGTTTTGAAAATGTTTATTTTCAGCGTGAAACTCGATAACGTCATAGTATAGGTCATCCAGTGACAGGAAGGAGTCTGTTTGCTTGCCATTGCGATTTGCAAAGACATGTCTCCGAATTTTTCCTCTGAAATTAAGACTGATGGAAAGAAAAAGAGGCTGTATTACTATTGTTTTGCGCTACAATGCAAAATCACTACAATCGGCAACACGTGCGCATATCTTAAACTCCTGCATACCCTTAATAGAATTTCAAATTTAAATTTCAGCTCTTGAACTGAAGAAAGAATGAGACCCTTTTGTGACCTTTAATTTTACACTGTTGTGCATATTTTTCAACAAAAATTTGACATCTGGAGCTTTAAAAACAAGCATATTAGGAAAACCAAATTTCCGACACATTTCTTGGTTTAACTGTTCTAGACCTACCCTTATCTGTTCTAATTTTATGTTTGCTGGCTAATGAATGCACTTGTATGATTTAAAAATTGTCGAAATCACCTTGTGATCTTATGAAGCAAATACACTTGCAAAAACACGTTCTTGAGAAAACGAATGAGCAAAAGTGTGTAAACTTTTGTGTATTCTGAAAGGTAATATTTGTAGGCCTTTGAACCTTTAAATAGATTTAAAATAATTAAACTGTGGCGCACACACAAACAAAAATAGAGTGACAAAGTCTCAGTGCCTATTTACGCTTGATTCTTTTTTATCTTCTTTCTTTTCTTATTTTTTTTTTCTTTTTTTTTCTATTTTGTAGGGCTTAACATTTTTTAGGCAGGAACTGCATGAAATTAGGAATACTAATGATAGAGCAGGATAAAGATCTCATTAGTAAGTGTAAAATAACAAAGTGATCACAAAATTTAGAACTGATAAAATGTTGAGGAATCTCCTTAAATTAAGGCTCTACTTCAAAGAGAACTGTCAGATCCCGATACTTGGAATTCTGTAATGTTAACCGTTGTTTGGTCTGCTGTTTCAGGGATTCCGATATGAACTTCATATCAAATGTCAGTGCCTACACTTACTGGATCATATTCCTAGTTGTTCTCGTCGAAGATGCTTTTAAATTGCAGATGTCGAGGAATCAATTCACGAGAATTGAATCATGGTGTGAGTTCCTAAGAACTGTCTTAATGATGTGGATATTTTCTGTCGGCTTGCTCCAGAAAGCTCATAACATAATTTTAATCCCCATCTTTGTGTTTGTCTGTCACTATATTCACAAAACCCTTTTTGATCTCTATGAGAGCAATGAACTAATTCTGGGCATCGTCCATTATTGGCTTGGAATGCTATTCTACTTCTATCAGGTGAGATTAGTTTTGAATTTATTTACACTTACACTTGGTTGGTATACAGCAAGACTAAAAAAAACAAGACCCGACCAAAGCTTTAAACCCATCTTTTCAAATTCTCCATTTTTAACCTTATAGCCTACAGATTTTTACTTTTTGTCTAAAAATGTTTAATTGAATTTAGTTTTTAGGAAAGAAAACAGCAGGCTGATTATGAGTGAGTCGAATGCCAGCCAGTCGATGATGTTATTACAATTGGTTTCATTCCGATAGAAACCCTCCCATCCCTACGGAAATTCTCCGATAGCTCAGGAGTCATCGGAGAATGGAGCTCTTGCAAGGTTTTGCAGTAGACAAATGGCCCATCAATTTTGATGTAAAATGATGCAAAAATAACAATGGGACCATTAAAAAAGTCTAAAACTCACTCCTCGCCGAGAAAACTTAACTTGAAATTTCGGGTGACCACCCTTGCATGTATGCGCCAACCTTGGATTCAGACCCCAAATAAAAGAATAGGACATGAAATTAAGTACCGACTTCCTCGTTTTCTACGCAACGTAGAACTTTTCTGTAGTTATCACCGTACTCCTAGTGACAAAATGTGTATAAATGGACCTTTAATTCCTTCAAATTTACTTGTTGAAAGCAAATTCATTAATCTCATTGTTCAAATTCGTAGGTTATGTTCTTTTGTTTGGGGTCCGAATCCGAGGTTACTGCATACATGCAAGGGTGGTCACCCAAAATTTCAAGTTAAGTTTTCTCCGAGAGGAGTGAGTTTTAGACCTTTTTAATGGTCTCATCGTTATTTTCGCAGCATTTTACATTGGAATTGATATTTTATTTGCCTACAGCAAAACTGTGTAAGAGCTCCATTTCTGCAGAGATAAAAGGGTTTCTATCGGAATAAAACGGTAAACACGGTAATGGCACCACCCATAAGAATAACACGTATTTGATCATCGACTTGATAGCACTACGATACAATTGCTCATAATCAGCCTGCAGTCATAGTTTACTCTTTCTTGTCTGCTTTGAAAATTATATTTTGTAATTTGGAAAAATTCTGAATGGGATCTTTTTTATAGTCACCCTGTTTAAGGTGATTCCATGGCAAACTCCTGAAAATTTTAATTCGATAGACGGCGTTACTTGTCGCTGGCTCTGAAAATAGCTGTTTTTTTACAGTTTTTGGCTGTTTTCTCTGAACAGACGAATAATAGACAAAAAATCGGACTGTCAACACCTGCTTAATTTTTTGCTTGATTTTTTGAGCCATAAACGGGCCAAATTGGTTCTAAAATAAAGGCGTAACTGTGCAAAGAAAAAATCATGTGTAGTTTGGAGTTGTATCAGTAAAGATTACAGGTTTAACGGCTATTTTTGGAGCCAGCGACATGTAACACCATCTATTGGATTAAAATTTTCGGGAGTTTGCCATGGAATCACCTTAAGGTGTTTCCAGATAATAATCCGATGGATAGTGCCACTAGTCGCTTTTGAGAAAAGTCGTGTTTATGGCATTTTAAATTGTGAACAAAGGAAAGACTCAAAATCTAAGAACGTCAGCACTTCCGTAATTTTTATGTGGATTTCTTGAGCCCAAAACAAGCTAAATCTGTCGATAATTGAAGCTGCAAATTTATGTAATTCATTTTGCCACAAGCTTATTATTACAGTGAGGTATGATGTACATCGGAATCAAATTTTAAGGCCTGTTCTTGTAATCACAAATACAAATATGTACTTGTGACCTATGAATCAGGATATTTTACCCAGAGACAATATATAATAGAGACCACGCACTATCTATCTTGCCCATGTTTGCGCTCGGTGGCAACTTTTTTTCTCGGGGTCTCAACAGAACACCGCAAACATGGTCCATACGTTGACTAATGAGAATCGTCGTTGAGATTTTTACCTAGTGAAACCGAAGCACCGAAATTGCATCAGTCAACATATGGACCGTGTTGGATGGTGCACCCTCATGCTCCCTGTGTTAATTCCTGTTGAGTCCCGAAAAATAAGTCAGCCACCGCGGGCACGGCTAGTGCGTGGTCTCTATTATATATTGTCTCTGATTTTACCGTGGGATTCCATGCTCATCAGAACTTGAAAAGTTAACATGGTTGAACATAATGAGAAAATAACATAATGAGTAGAGTAAGTAATCACATAAAATGTGTTTTTATGACACTATTACCTAGTTCAATTACTTTTAGTTGGTGAGTTGCTTTGTTCAGTATTTACTTTATAATTTATCATTTTTCTTCATTCCAAGTTTTTTTAATTTTGTTTTGGGTATTTATTTATCTTTTCTAATTCCATTGTTAATGGTTGCCGCTATATTTAAGTTTCAACATTTTGATTTTCCTTCAAATCTTGTAAAAGCAACCGCTAAAGTTTTAATAGTTAAGAATGCAGAAGGTTGCTTTGATTACATGAGAATTCGCCACTTATCTCAAATTCTTGATTGCCAAAACTTTTGCGTTTAAAAATACACTGTATTAAGACTTTTTCTTTCTTCCAGGGCAATTCAAACAGTTTAGCAACGATTGATGTAACTGCAGGTTACGTCGGTCAAACGCATTTCGATATGGTCAATGTTGGTTTTCAAATTTGTATGAACACATCGGCGTATCCTATTCTGTCATATCTTCTTTTGCTGAATTACTTGATTAGGAGTTCAGATTGCACTCAAAGGTAATCAATTTTTTTTTCAAATTTGAACACATTGCCACCCCCAATGTTGTAAGTTTCAAACTCTCCCGCACTTTTTTTTTTTTTTTTTTTTTCATTTGAGGTGTGGTACGATTAAAATGATGGAAGACAACAAATTAATACTGATGTAAGAATGAATAATGACAGAGCAGTTACTTATACATGATGATGACTTACACGATAGTGCAATGCAGATTGCGAAGACTGATACAGGTTTACGAAAAGTGAGGTGAAGAGTTGAAACATGAAAAAGGTTACAACGCTGACAGATTCGACAGATTCTTACACCACGCACTCTAATGCAGCGGTTCCCAAACTGAGGTCCGCGAGTCATAAGTGCGAAAAAAAAAAGTTGATCCGATTGGCGCAAAAAATTCGGAAGAGGAATTAGGCAACGGGGAAAATAAAAATAAATTAATGTAACCGTAGCAACACCAACAGCAATACTCCTAGGCCTTCTTCACCTTCATAACCAAAAAATTTGAATTTTAAAATTTCCTAGCAGATTCGAAATTTTTGTCGAAAATTCTTCAAATTTAAAATCTTTTGTTTGAGTTTTCTTTTGTTTTTTCCTCATTTACGTAAAAAATGTTGAACTGGCTCAATAGAAAGACTAACGGAAAAGGAGCAAAAGTGAACCAGATGCTCTTTTTAGCAATTTAAATTTATGCATTATTTCATGTCACATGTATCTAAAAAACAAAAAAAAACAAAACAAAACAAAAAAAAAAGTCATCATTTTTAGGGGGTCTGCAAGCCGCCTGACCGGGTATCAAGGAGTCTGCGAGCTGAAAAGTTTGGAAACCACTGCTCTAACGGATACCTTTACAACTTAACCACACGACACACTTTACACACCACTCAACTACATACATCACAGAGTTAAAATTTGAAAAAAAAGGACGAGACAAACAAAATAGTCAAAATTTTACTCCCGAAGTAAAAAACAAAATGTCATGGTCCGAGAGGCTCAATTTTACGTTTGTTGTAAATACACCAGCTACGCTCATTGACATTACTGCATACCTCATAAACACTGCCATTTCATCTGTTGCCAGTCATATCCAACCGGTAAGTTGGTCATTAGCCATTGTTGATGCGTAAATACATTTGAATTGTAGGTTTTGTTTTTTCCTGTGGGAATAACTTTGGACTTTTTTTTGGCTGTCTCATTGTTTTTCTTTTTTTCGCGTAATTCTACATCAGATCTTACCTTTTCAGCTTCTTTTAAAAGTGCCAAAAAAAGTTCTGATTGTTGTCGAATAATTTTATAACTCCGAGGTATTTGGCAATATCAGTAAGTCATTTTATTGATTAAACATAGATTGTTTTGAGAAGAGAGTTAAACATTCTAACACCCGAGCATCGCGTACGAAGTCAAACAACAACTGCGTATATACGAGAAAATGGTTGAGAAAGATGGAATAAGAGAAAACAAAATATGCTGATTGAAGCTACTTTATCTGCGTGCGAGCTCGGGTGATGCCGTCTTTCCTAGCTGAAACATTTCACAATTATTTTCCAACACTGATGCCTCACATTTTCAGTTTTAAGTTTCAAAAATTCAGATTTATATGATCATAACTTTAAAAGAATTAACACTTAAGAGGCAAAAGTCGTTTCAAAAAAGAACGTAATGAAAGTTACGGTTTTTGAAAAAAAATTGTGGGTAACAAAATAGTAAAGAAAAAATATTGCAGTTTGCTCAATTTGTTTATGGATGATGTTTCTGGAAAAAAAAGATTGACTGACTACTTTAGAGTGAAGTGTCTGAAAACCAAATTTGAAAACTTTGAACTGGTTTATCCAAGAATGCAGTTTTTGTGTTTGTTATGTTTTTCTGTAAAACAATTCACTCGTCTTCCATTAGCCACTAAGGGCCGATTTTTAACGCGTTTGTCACTTTTCAATTTTTCCTCAAAACTTCCTCTGCTTGAAAAGTGTCGTTTGAAATATGTGGATGATGAAAAGAGGATACGGACCAACTGGAGAAGATTTAACAGGAATGCGGCAAACAAGGAATTGTAAAATATTGGACCACGGGACTGATGGAATACATTGAGAAAAGGTTGAATTGATTGAAGACATTTATTTAGGAAATCGAAAATTGAGATTAGAAAATGTTGAGATTTTTGGGAAATCTCAACATTTTCCAGTCAAAATGTTTAATTTCTTTATTAAATGCCCATTCCATTTCTATCAATTTAAACTTTTTTCAATGTATTCCATCAGTCCTGTGTTCCAATCTTTCACAATTCCCTGTTTGCCGCATTCGTCTTGAGGTGATTCCAGGCGAAACTTTTCCAGATTTCAATCGGATGGATTGCGCCACTAAGGTAAACGCACCAGTGAATGGCACTGTACCAGTGATTGGCAGTCTCTAATAATTTAGTGATTATATTGACCTCTGTTGGTGATTTCTTGAATTAAAAAAATGTAGGTTCAACAGCTGAATCATAGGTAAAGCCACAGACATTCATAATGGTGGAAGGATAAAGGAAGAAGGAGAAAAAAAATAGTGAACACAAGCACCTCAGACAGTGTGCCAAAAATGAGGATTTCTTATCAAAATCGTAAGGGCAAGCACCTCGTGTCTTAAGCTTTTTTTTGCTTTAAATTCAAAATAATGATGAAAATTCAAGTTTTATCAGGTTCTAGACATAATTCTGCATCTTTCTGTGAAATTTCAGTCAAAAATTTTAATTTTTAGAGTGACAAATTACTGTGCCCAAGACTGGTACAGCAAAACTTGGCCTTAACAAGTGATTGGCAGTGATTTGTAGTCACTGCCAATTACTTGCACATCATGTTCCAATGATTGGCACCAAGTAATTTGATTGGCACCAAGTAATTTTAGGTTAGAAACTGATAATATTGGAAGGCAAAAGAAGATAAATTAAATTCTAAGAGGGGCAAAGGGAGGAATGCAACACTCCAGACAACACTCATATTCAGGGGCGCCATTTCAGATTTTCCTTGGGGGGGGGGGGGGGGGCTCCAAACATTTGGATGACCTTTTTTTTTTTTTTTTGGCCGTGAATATTAAATATTTTTATCACTCTGACTTGATTGGGGGGGGGGGAGGCCCGGCAGGCCCTCCAAAAATTTGGATGACCCTTTTTTTTTTTTTTTTTTTTTTTTCCCCGTGCATTCTGCACGGCAAAAAAAATCTCTGACTTGATTTTTCGGCCACATTGAAAATCCTTGGGGGGGGGGGCAATTGGGTGGTTCCGTGGCCCCCCCGAAGGCGGAGGGAGGGTCTGAGAACGGCCAAGAGTACAGGCGATCGATATATCGAACTCTCATCACCCTCGATTCATCTCCGGAGGAAGCCTTGCGCGTGCCTTATGCGTATGGAGCATATTAAGGTGGGAATAGTGATTAAATTTTGTTTGAAATTTATCCGAGGCCCCAAAAAAAATTGTGGTTGTTCCAGGGTGACCATTCATTCCCCACTGGAGGCCCTCACACCATTTTAACACCTGTTTTTACACCCCAAAACAGGACTATGGGAACTCTAGGAAACGTGGATTTTCAGAGCGCCTCGTATGGAACATCGGCTCCGTGAGGGTCGCGGATGTAAAACGAGGGTCATTATGGTGTTTTCGTGGCTCCCCGAGGGTGGGGGGAGGGTCCGAAAACAACTGTGAGTACAGGCGATCGATATATCAAACTCTCTAACCATCAATTCATCTCCGGAGGAAATAATAATTTGTTTTGAACGTACTTGTTTAAGTTTCCAAAATTTTCTGTGTTTGCAAGCATTTATTTCTCATTTATTTTTTTTCTAATTAATAAACAAATGGCAACACTGCCTATTTTGAAACAAAATCTGTTATTTTTTTTTACCATTCTTATCAACATTAGTCAATAATTCAAAGAAAATGTAAGGGTTGTTATTAATAAACTGGTGTGCCAATCACTGGAACATGAATTGCCAATTACTTGCACATCAAAATTTTGAGTGCCAATCACTGGTGCATTTTGCCCTTTTCTATTAAAATCCATATAAAATAAAACTCAAGCTCAAAAATGTTTATTTTGACCTTTTTTTCAACAGAAGAATGTATACATCTTCAATAGAAACCAACATATCAAGAATACCTTCAATATTTTGGGAGAAATAAAAATTCAAAGGGGCAAAAAATCCTTAAGGTGCCAATCACTGGTGCGTTTACCTTAGTCGCTTTTGGGAAAAGTCGTGTTTTTGGGATTTTAAATTGAAACCAAAGAAAAAACGCAATATTCAATTATGCCAGCACCTACAAAAAAATTGTATGAATTTTTTGAGCCCAAAATGAGCAAAATTGGTTTAGATTTAAAGCCGTATTTCACTTTGCCATAAGCTTAGTGAGAGAGAGTGAGTGCGAGTCATAATATGTCTATCTGTCTCACTTGCACTCATTGAGGCTTATGGGACTTTTGGTATTTCATAATTTCTGGCTTTATATTTAAGTGTTTCAGCTTGAAAATTTCAGGATATCTTCCTGAAGTATGCTCGCAGGTGCTGACGCTCCTCAAATTTGTGCTCGTAGCGTAAATTTGTCAATTTCAGCCAAAAACTGTTGACTTTTTGAGCAGCGTGACATAGTGTCCAGGGTTGGAACTAATCGACCCTGGAATCATCTTAAATCTTTCTCCAAGTAGTCTTCATCCTTATTTTATCTTCTGTGTATTTCAAACGGCAGGTTTCATGCTGAGGAGGAAGTTTCGAGGAAGAAACAAGTCACTGGTAATGGGGCTTTTGCACACTTTTGCTATAAACGATTCAATAGTCCATTCTAGGAGAAAAACCTCCAAAAATAACAATGGCACCACTAAAAACTTCGGAAATCCACTCCTAAACTCAATAAATGCTTTTATTTTCACGAGTATAATGGTTGCACAAGGCAGTATTAATGGGACTAATCTTAATAATCTTAATCTTAATTTTATCTTAATTTCGCCACTCTCTCTTTGCTGACAATGATGATTCACAGAGTAATTAGACATCAGAGTAGTGATCCACATCCGATGAGTGGTACCGGTGACACCTCGTGACACCGGTGTCAGATGAAAGTCTCTCATTGGTTACTTCTCGATGGAGTTACAGTATTGTTAGACGGAAATCTCCCATTATTACTGCCCTAAGCCACCATTCTGCTCGCGCAAATAAAAGCGTTTATTGAGTTTAGGAGTGGATTTCGGAAGTTTTTAGTACCGTCATTAATATTTTTGGAGGTTTTTACAGTAGAGTCGACTATTAAATTGCTTATAGCAAAAGTGTGCAACAGCCCCATTCCTTTTTTTTCCAGCTTTCTATTCATGTAATCGATAATCTATATTTTTGATTTGTTTCAGGTTCCTGAAGAAAATTAGAAAAATAAACAACATTTATTTAATGATCCAAGTCATTCATTTGACTTTCTATCTCTTTGTTATAACTTTTCATCGTTACCATTTATTCATCTGGTCAGTGTTTTCACCAAAACTACTCTACCTTTCCTATCAAACTGTTGTTTTGTTTACGCTTATTAGTGTTTTTGAATTGCTTTATTTTGTCTTGGAGACAGTATTTTAATTTTCATCTCTATCATTCCTACGTTGTTTATAAAATTGACTTACGGATTAAGTATTACTTTGACTCCTTTACAGTCTAATGTCATATTTATTTTTTGTGGAAATGTGTGCCCTGTTTCTCTTTTTCCCTAAGTAATTTTGCTTGGTTTTGGTCAGAAAGAGCGGAGGAAGGGTGCAACTTTTTTGTCGTCTGTTGCTCCTGCCATTACTACTACTACTACTACAGAATCAGAAATGGGACTCTTGCTAATTTTTTAAGTAAAATCCAGAAAAAGGTACGATGAGCACATTAAAAAAAAAAAAAAATTCACTCAAAGACTCATAAAATTATTCTAAACTTTAAGGCGTAATGGAGGAGCTACTCAGGTACCATGGAAGATTCCTATCTAATTTGAGACTTTTCCTTTGAGTGTCTCTATAGAAAGAGGCACAAATTAGATAGGAATCTCCTATGATACCTGCGTAGTTCCAATAAACCGCATTCCTCCATCGTTGCTCTTAAATAACAGAGCTACGCCGCTGTCGCAGGAGATTCCTGTCTAATTTGTTGATCTCTCTTAAAAAATACACGGAGGAAAGCCTCAAATTAGATGGGAATCTCTCACGGTACCTGCGTAGCTCTGCCATTATGCTTTAGAATGGGGCTCTTGCAAACTTTTGCTACAGGGGATTGTAGATTCTTGCATAACAACCTGTCAAAATGACAATGAGTACCCTAAAAGATCACAAAATTCACTCTCAGCATCAGGTTTAACGGCGGAGAGCCGCTGGTATCATAGGAGATTCCTATCTAAATTGAAACATATCTTAGTATTTCCGTTGAGAAAGTGACACATTAGTTAGACAGGAATCTCCCATAATACCTGCGTTGAGCCGCCATTACGATCTTGCCTTCAAAGCAGTTATGTGAGTTTATTTCTAATTTTTAGACTTTCTTAGTGTGATTTTTGTGATTTTCGCTGGTTTTTCCAGCAGGTTGGACTTTTCATTTGCTTACAGTAAAAGTTTGCAAGAGTCCCATTAAAAGTCGTTTTGATAGTCTGTGAGTGAATTTCGTATTTTGGAACAGACGAGGCCAACTACTCTGGATTGCTGCTTTGCTATCCGCAGATACTTCAACCAACCAAAAGTAACTTGCTCCATTTCGTTCACCAGTAAAATAATTAGCCTCTTGTGGAAGGTTCAAAAATAGTGTCACGTATGTGCAAATTTGTTTATTTAGCTTTCAACGTAGCATATAGCCACATTCATTTTTCTGAATCCACCCATCGCCCACGGCATGTTAACAACTGTGCAATATTCTGTTACGATTTATTTCTTGAAGCAAGTTTAGTTCCAGTTGATCGTGTCATATCTGATGTCACAATCAAAACCTAGCGTTCTATCTAATAATTTAGAATTCATGAAACGTGTTTTGAAAAATGTAGATGTCTTTGCTCTGACAAACCTATAATAATACTATTAATCGCAATGATAGTGCTTTAGCATGCAGTATTTTATTTTGTAATTAATCTTACTTGATGTATACCGCAGTCCTGTATCAAGAGGGCTGAATTGATCTAATAAATAAAGGACTGGATTGATGAAAGGGTTCAGTGGCGGATCCAGACAATTTTTCTGCGGGTGAGCACGCCGATGAAATTTGAAAATTGAAGTATCTCAGGAAGCATTGTTGTGCTATTTTCAATGAACGAAAATAATAAAATGTAAGGCTTGGGGGCATGGGCGGCGCGTGGGGTCAAAAAGTGGGGGGGCTAAAATTCAACAGTTTTTTTTTTTTTCTTCACCTTTTTCACAATAAATGTTTGACGCTGGCGGGGGGGGGGGGGGGGGGGGGGACAAATAACCTTTTTCCTTCTTTTTCTCTTTTTCTTTCTTTTTCCTTTTCCCCTTTTTTTCTTTTTTTCTCGTTCAAAAATTTTTTTAGCCCCTCGTTCCCAAAAAAGTGGGGGGGGGCTATAGCCCCAATAGCCCCTTATACGCGCCGCCTATGCTTGGGGGGGGATATCTTTGTGCTTCCTCCCTCCACCCCCTGGATCCGTCACTGGAAGGGATTGAAATAGGCAGAGACAAATAGAGACGGAGCACTAACTGGCTGCAGCAGAGGCACGCTGAATTCTCGCGGATTCAACAAAACAACAGTCAACACCCTTCTGATGTCGCTTGGTGTTGAATGGTGAGCACCTCCTCTACGCTTCCCAGCCTATCCACCCTGTGTGTACTGAATGTCACCGTTCAGCACCATGCAATATCAACTACCAATATTTTGTTGGATCCTCGAAAATTCAGTGTGCCTCAAATCTTCCCTATGTATTTTAGCGTAGTGCTTCGTCACTATTTGTCTCTGGAAATAGGAGGAACTATGTTTGGAGGCATTGATTGTCAAAGTTATGATTATCATAAGTGGCGGTAGCCACTAAAATGGTATGAGTCAAAAACCCAAAGAGAGAAAGCAAAATGAGTGAAGCTACCATATGTAGTACCTCCTTCACACAAAATTTTAAACTTGGATGAAAAAGTTGACAGACAAATTGCTCGCATACGGTTTCAATTATTTGCTAGCAACGTTTTACCCAATGTTTAACCCAACTGTCTACCCAAAATGTTGTTTAACCTTCTCTTCTATCAGGGCTAAAGAGGGCTATTCTTGTTTTAATTTTACAGTTCTTAAGTTTTGAGTTGTAAACTCATCCAGTTTTGTTTTAAGCTGAAAAAGTGTGTTGGTCCTGGCTCATTTCTCTGATTGTATGTGATGTTCAATGTTGAATTTTATTTATTCAACTATTCTCAAAATTAATCAATTGATCCAGAAAAAATTGAATTGAAATCAGGGATTGAATTCATTTTCAATCCAGATTAAGTCAACATAGTTCTGATCGCCTAATCTTCGGGTTCTTCAAGTGAAACAAAAAAGAATCAGAAACTCTCCCGTCCTTCTAAAAACTTGAACCATTTCCATGATTACAATTCGCTAAAGAATTGAATTGATTTTAAAAGTACGTATTTGAAACTTATTACCCATGGGAAGATAGATTCTGTATTTATTCAAAAACCCCAACTTCTGTACTTTTTAGAGTATGAAAGGGAAAATGTGAAAAACTCATTTACATTATTCCCAAGTTTTGACCTTCTTAACATTAAGCATTTAAAGACCATACGGTTGCACAGTAAAATTTGCTCATTAGTTTAAAGTAGAGGTGTTTGTGTACTAGAAAAATACCCGAGTTTCGAGTTTTCAGATACTCGAAAGTGCTACTTGAACAAAAAAAAAAGTTATTTTCTAGTTTTTTTTTTTTTTTTTTTTTTTTTAATAAAAAAAATTGAGTCTTTGAAAATCATATTTGCGCGTTAAAAATTGAAATTTGTGAAATTCATTTCATCCCGCCTGAATTTGTGCATCTTGTGCCGCTCTTTTTGTAAAAATTTGACGGTCCGCGAAACACTAAAACACAAAATCCACAACTCTGTTCCGAAATTTAGATTAAAGGACACTGTGCAAAGAATTTCAAAGAATTTGAGATATTTGAAGCAAAGAAGGTAGCCGGAAGCTAAACTTTGACAACCCCTGAGTTACCTAATCTCTCTTAACCAAAGCAGCATCAAACTTTGACTTCAAATAAGATTGAACTTTTTTTCTCCCTCGCTTTTTGAATAATGAATGATAGTCTAACAAGCAGTATCGGTATTTTCAGCTCTTTTTTGCATTTCTATTCAAGAGAACTTATTTTTCTGTTTTGAAATATTGCGATTATTCAAACTCAAATAAATAAGCAAAACTTGACTCGACTCGACCCAAAATTTCTATACTCCATCACTTCTAGTTTAAAACCATCTCTTTTTATACATTTCATATAATCCTTTGTCTTTTCTCTGTTTCATTTCCGCATGTATCTCAGGTTTTATGCTTAGTACTTAGCGTTAGTGGATAAAAAGGGTTGTAAGGGCGCTGCTGCCCCATTGCTTACTTACACTTTTGAAATAGAGGTGGGAAAAATATTGTAGATAGTAAAAATGATAACATAGAATTAGTTTATAACTAGGATAATCAGCAGGATTGTAACTATACAAATGGTGTCCCTAAAGCACTAGGATTGATGCAGTAACTGCAAAACTAAACACTAAACAGGCTATCAATCTGATATTGGTTGTATGTGAAAGATCAACTCATTTGCATTGGACTGAGTTTAAGGTAATTCCAGGGTCGATTAGTTCCAACTGTGGACACCACGTTGCGCTGCTCAAAAAGTCAGCAGTTTTTTGCTTAATTTGACGAATTCACGCTAAAAACACAAATTTGAGGAATGTCAGCACCTGCGAGCATACTTCACGAAGATACCCTGAAAGTTTCAGGCTGAAACACTCAAAAATAAAGCCAGAAATTATGAAATACAAAACTTCCCGTAAGCCGCAATGAGTGCGAGTGAGGCAGAAAGACGTATCATCACTCGCGTCACTCTCACTCACTAAGCTTATGGCGAAACGAATTTCATAATTTACGGCTTTAATTTTAAAACAATTTTGCTCATTTTGGGCTCAAAAAATCCATAAAAAAATTTTGCAGGTGCTTATGTTATTGGATTTTGCGTTTTATCTATGGTTTCAGTTTAAAATGCCAAAAACATGACTTTTCCAAAAAGCGACTAGTGGCGCTATCCATCAGATTGAAATCCGGAAAAGTTTCGTCTGGAATCACCTTAACATTAACGTTTCAACATTCTTACAAAGGAAAAAAAGAAGCCAGAACATAATTACACTACTAGGCATATGTTCATGAATGCTGCAAAAGAAATAGACCGCTATTCCTCCAGAGCTGTAACTTTATTAAATAATTTAAAGCTGAGTACCAAAGAATTGTTCGTAAACAGCATAGGCTCTGTTTTCCTAAATTTTTTTTAAAAATAAACTAAAAGAGAAGGCTTGACCCTTTTTAGCTGCTTCTAGCTTTCATCTGTGTTGTTGAAATGAACTTTTAGGAGATCCCATGTACTTAGCCTTTCACTATTATTTTGGTATTTATACGTTACATTTCCGTTTATGTTTTTTGTATTTTTGTTTACCTGTACCAAAGCTACCAATGTGGTGGCTATTGTATAAATAAATAAATAAATAAATAAATAAATAAAAAAAATAAAAAATAAATAAACATGAGCTCGTTTGGTCAAAAATTGACAAAGTTATGATGGTTCGGAAAGAAAAAAAATGTCCCTTAAGTTGTTTAACGAATACGCTCTCGTAGCAAAAAGGGAAGTACTAAACTGTCTACTCTTTCTCAAAATAGGACTTGGCAACATGAAAAATAGTATTTACATGCATTACTATCGTTGTGTAACTCAAAATAAGACTAATAACGCTCAATAACTGATCACACCGTCGACAACTCATGAGTAAGCTTGAACTGTGTAATTTTGGTAAGAATAAATATTGGTTAAAAAACCTACGTGGGGTCACTTTTTTAATACTTTTCTAAATATCATAACATCGTAAATTTTTGAATAAATTTGCTCATGTTGCGCTCGATCAAAAGCAAATAAGTTGATCTTTCATAAGCAACCATGACCAGCTATGACCAACCATGCTAGCTAGTTTAGTTTTGAAGTTAGAACACCTGTCCTGGTTCTTTTGGGGCAGCCTCTGTAACTATCCTCATAATTTCAAATGTAATCCAAATAGAATTATAAAATTTGAAAAAACCATCGCAGAAAACAGATCAAAAACCTTGTTCCAGAGAAAAATCATAGATTTTTGGTAACCTAGTAGGTTAATTCTTGTCCATCCTCCTGAAAGATTGTACAATTTATCACTTTTCTAAATTTATGTATTTTTCGGTCAATTTGAGTGAAATAACGAGAATGGGTCTGTTTCAAACTTTTGCGTCTGCTACTAAGAGGGTTCAGCCAGTAAGGTGAGAAATCACTTGAAAATAACTTTGAGAGAATCAGAAAGTTCCAAAATTGACTCTCAAACTTAATGAAAGTGATTAACTAAAGTCCAAGATGGTGGTCAAATGAGCAAGTCCCATGTCATCGCAACTTTTTATGCTGAGAAAAGTGATTTTTCATAGAGGAAGCTGTATTTAGATAGGAATCCTCCTTTGTGACCTGCTCATCTGACCACCATCTTGGATTTCTTGAGTAAGTTTTGAGACTTTCTGATGCTTTCAATGTTATTTGCTAGGGGTGTCTATAGAGGAATCTATCTTCTACGACACTGTAGCATAAGTTTACAACAGACTCATTTATCTATCTTCTACGACACTGTAGCATAAGTTTACAACAGACTCATTTATGCTTATTGTAACGCAATGTCTTGGTGTAAGTAATTTTTGTGTGGATTTTTTTATGTAGGTATTAATGATCAAAATCAGTTGAGAATTTCAGACGTGATTGTTCACAGAAATTTTGCTTGTCTGTTAAGTGAATGCAAATGACGCAGAAGCTGTCACTTTCATTAAAACTGAACTGATGGACAAAATCTCTTTGAATATAGTTTTTCTTTGTTTTCCCAAAACATGACACAACTTTTGCCCTAAAGTGACCAGTTGCTCTCCATCAGGTTGAAAACTGGAAAGTGCCTGGAATCACCTTAAATTCTCATTATTTCATTGATTGAGAAAGACACACTTTAGAAGAGAGATTTGTAGCTCTTTCAGTTTGAAAGTATTCTCTGATTCGTTTTGCCTGTAATCATTTTAAGAAGGACTATTTTAGTTACTACAATGTTTATATCTATACTGTAAACAAATATTGTAAATAATAGTCTTAAAGTCATGTACTAATACTGTAAAAGTAAATTTTATTTTGTTTTGATTTGTGCCTTTTAAAATGTTGTTGCTAAATTATATTTTTGCTTTTTGTAAAATTTTGACGAAATTGCCTCTTGAAGATGAAAATTACCTAAACAAATTTGTTTGAAAACTTAAGGTTTAATTATAATTTATTCTTGAGATAGACATTTCTTATCACTTCAATATTGTTTCAACTCATTATTTTTTCCTTTACTTTTTGTTCTTTGATTATTATTTCAAAAGTTTTGAACAACGGAGGTCATTAATTATTGCACTACACATCGAAGAGGATTATAAGGGGGGACCCAAACTCAACTAGAATTTTGCAATAAGAAAGGCAACATGAGTCAGGGGCCGCAAATCACGGCCGGCGGCAAGATTGCAATCTTGCGGTCATGCACCCTTCCTCTGACTAGAGTCCCTGTGGGGACTCTACCACTGACAACAACGGCACGGCTCACGGTGGATCGAGTCAATGGGGAGGGTCGGACATGGGCAGGAAAAAAAAAGGTCACATTTCCAATAACTTTTTATGGTTTTCTAGTAATTAAACATCTACAGGGACTATATCCATGGCTCATAAGTCATTTCACCCCCCTCATTTGACGTGCGGGTTGCCTAAACTTGAGAAGGTAGGCAATATGAAATTTACCGTTTGATTTTTAAGTTTTTCTTTTGCTTTCGCATCAGATTTTGAAAATGTAAATCAAAATTTCGATTTCACTGGCTTATTTTCCTCCCTCTGATGAACATTTTCACATGTCGTTGATATTTTTTGGCATTATTATAAGGGGAGAAAAAATACTTTGAAAACTCGCTAAAAAAAATTGTGAAAAAAAGGGGGAAAAAGCTCTACAAAAAAATGTCCCCATATGTCCCCTAAATGCTTTTCTGGGTTGTTTTCTACACCTCCTCAGGAATGTATTCCAACAAAAATTGGCCGCTAATATCCGCTAATTTGAGCAAACGACTCGTTTGAATGAGAGCAAGTCGTGCGCGTTTTGAAGCTTATCTCGCTTTCCTTCTATCACAAAGATCGCGCATCACAAGATATCTTCCAATCTCGATAAGTCTTCAATTGATAACTAATTTTCACTAATTTTTTGATTTCTTGGTGGAAAATAAACAAGAATTCAGTTCCCTACGTTAGGGTGTTCCGTTTTGCAACAAGTGTCTCGGATTTTCGCTCCCCGGGGTTTTTCCCATTCCTTTGGTCCTAAATAGCACCCCTGTCAAATTTGAGCCCCCTCCGATGTCGGAAACCCTTGCCGACTCGGCTCTGAAGTTGCCAGATTTTCGTAAAAATTGACGTTTTTTTCGTAAAATTACATGACGTGTAAGAAGCACTGCTTCTTATCAATTTCACATTTTTAGCCTCTAAATAGTCATTTAGGGTCAAGTGAGTTACCATAAATCCATCAAAACGTTGATCTGGGGCCTCCAGCCCCCCTTTAGATATCCTTGAAAAACTCCAAAATCACGTAATTTTTGACATTTTTGCTCATAAGTCATTTGTGTGGCTCTTCTTTTGAATTTCTGCGATTTTAGGCCTCTAAAGCCCCTCAAAGGGTACCTCCTAGTGAGTAATGAACGTAGTTTATTTGTTTATTTGAACAAATTGATTTTAAACCGTGCCGCCAGGGCCGTAATGTTGCGCCGCGCGAGGCGGCGATTCGCACAGATCCCGTTTTGCGGCGATTTCGCGCCGTTCCGTTCTGCATGGTACAATGTTTTTAGACACCTGAAAACTTGCTTACTGGATCAATTTTTGTTGTAATTTAACGTGGTGGTCATGGTTTTTTTCTCAGTTTTTTTTAAATCCGAAATTTTTTCCCTCAAAGTTGGTGAAAAACACGATTCTTGAAAAGCGAAGTTTATTTGAATCGTGATTTCCGGCGATTTGACGCGTTCTGTTCGGCATGATGAAATCACTCCAGACAGATGAAACCTCAGTCCCTGCATCTATTTTGTCTGGTCTTTATAGCAGTGATTATATTTTCTGTCTCAACTTTTTTAAAATGCAATATTTTCTCTCTCTAAGTGGGCGAAAATGCCAATTTTTACGATAAACGTATACTAATCTCTCTGAATACCGAACGTTTCGCAAATGGTGGCTTGTGCATTATGACAAAAAATGTTTCTCGCTTTTGAAATGGCATTTTCTAGACTTGAGCTTCAAAAAAAAATAAAATAAAGAGGAAAAACTGTTGTCTTATTGCACAAGCCATCATTTGCGAAACGTTCGGATTCATAGAGATTGAATACGTTTATCGTAAAAATTGGCATTTTTGTCCACTTAGAGAGAGAAAATATTGCATTTTAAAAAAGTTGAGACAGAAAATATAATCACTGCTATAAAGACCAGACAAAATAGATGCAGGGACTGAGGTTTCATCTGTCTGGAGTGATTTCATCATGCCGAACAGAACGCGTCAAATCGCCGGAAATCACGATTCAAATAAACTTCGCTTTTCAAGAATCGTGTTTTTCACCAACTTTGAGGGAAAAAATTTCGGATTTAAAAAAAACTGAGAAAAAAACCATGACCACCACGTTAAATTACAACAAAAATTGATCCAGTAAGCAAGTTTTCAGGTGTCTAAAAACATTGTACCATGCAGAACGGAACGGCGCGAAATCGCCGCAAAACGGGATCTGTGCGAATCGCCGCCTCGCGCGGCGCAACATTACGGCCCTGGCGGCACGGTTTAAAATCAATTTGTTCAAATAAACAAATAAACTACGTTCATTACTCACTAGGAGGTACCCTTTGAGGGGCTTTAGAGGCCTAAAATCGCAGAAATTCAAAAGAAGAGCCACACAAATGACTTATGAGCAAAAATGTCAAAAATTACGTGATTTTGGAGTTTTTCAAGGATATCTAAAGGGGGGCTGGAGGCCCCAGATCAACGTTTTGATGGATTTATGGTAACTCACTTGACCCTAAATGACTATTTAGAGGCTAAAAATGTGAAATTGATAAGAAGCAGTGCTTCTTACACGTCATGTAATTTTACGAAAAAAACGTCAATTTTTACGAAAATCTGGCAACTTCAGAGCCGAGTCGGCAAGGGTTTCCGACATCGGAGGGGGCTCAAATTTGACAGGGGTGCTATTTAGGACCAAAGGAATGGGAAAAACCCCGGGGAGCGAAAATCCGAGACACTTGTTGCAAAACGGAACACCCTACCCTACGTGCATTCAGCCATAGTTAATAGGTGAATTGGTGTTACAAGTTCAGTGTTTGGTTTATTTAATTTATATGTTATATTTGCCGTTTTTTTTGACACTTTTAATGTCTTTAATAATGTTATTTACGTATTTGCAATTGTTCAATGACACCCTCAAGACACAATGAAAGAGACGATGATGGAGAAGACTGATTGAATTTATTTGTTGAACTCTACAATAATAAAAAGTAGTTGGATGATTGTGATCATCTGGTCACGTTCATTATAAAAAACTATAAAACTCCGTTCGACGAACAAACATTGACTGATGAGTGCCACATGTTTTGTTTGAAATTGATGAATTCAGAATTGTGAACAGAAGAAGAAGAAAGCCAAGGAATATCTCCCAGAGGCACTTGCACTTCTGAAGGTTTGCCCTCAAGACACAATGAAAGAGACGATGATGGAGAAGACTGATTGAATTTATTTGTTGATTTTGAAAATCTGTCGTAATAAAAAGATGCACCTAAGTTTTCTCCCCCTTTTCCGTGTTTTTATTTATAATGTAACAAGAAAAATTGAAGTTAAAGAGTTTCAAAAGATCCACACGGACAGAAAGAAAAACGAGGAAGTAAAAATTCTTAGTTTAACTGGAAAAAAAAATCATCGTTATATTGTCCCACGTATGTGGGCGTATAACGAAAAAATGGTGGGGGGGGGGAGTTACGAAAAATTAAGTTAAGAATTGTTTAGCAAAGGAATAATGTGACATTAGTAGTGAGGAAATTGTGACCCCCCCCCCTCGTATAAATACGCCACGAATCTACAAAAACCGCCTACTTGTAACCCCCCCCCTCGAATAAATACGCCACGAATCAACAAAAACCGCCTACTATCTTATTATCTGCTTCTTTCAGCCGTTCAGTACCGCATTAGACGCGTGCAATGTGTGTTTTGAGCAAACCGTGTCCACTAATGACGAGAAAATGTGTCAAAATACATTTTAAAACTCATAAATTGCAAAAAATATCATCAAAAACGGATTCTACGACGAAAAATACATAAGGTAACAAATTTCTGGGGAATTACATGCTCGAAAAAGGTCCATACTTAGAGGAAACGAAGTGCGTGATGCGCGATGTCCGACCCCTCCCATTGACTCGATCCACCGTGCGGCTCCGCGATACCTCTCGCACTCGATGCGTCTTATGGCACTTCGTTCCGTTTCGAAAGATGTTCCCGTCAGTGACAACGGGTGCGAAAGAGAGACCGTTTTCACGAAAAGGGTTTCTCTCTAGCACTCATTAGGTCTTATGACGGTTCGGTCCGTTTCCCAAGTTGCTCCCTTAAGCGACAATGAGTGCGAGAGAGAGAGACCGTTTTCACGACAAGGCTGTCTCTCTCGCACTCATTGCGTCTTATGGCGGTTCGGTCCGTTTCCCAAGTCGTTCCCGTAAGCAACAACGAGTGCGAGAGAGAGACCGATTTCACGACAAGGGTTTCTCTCTCGCACTCATTGCGTCTTATGGCGGTTCGGTCCGTTTCCGAAGTAGTTCCGGTAAGCGACAACGAGTGCGAGAGAGAGACCGTTTTCACGACAAGGGTTTCTCTCTCGCACTCATTGCGTCTTATGGCGGTTCGGTCCGTTTTCCAAGTTGTTCTCGTAAGCGACAACGAGTGCGAGAGAGAGACCGTTTTCTGGACAAGGGTTTCTCTCTCGCACTCATTGGGTCTTATGGCGGTTCGGTCCGTTTCCCAAGTTGTTCCCATAAGCGACAACGAGTGCGATGATAGAGAGACCGTTTTCACGAAAAGGGTTTCTCTCTCGCACTCATTGCGTCTTATGGCGGTTCGGTCCGTTTCCCAAGTTGTTCTCGTAAGCGACAACGAGTGCGAGTGAGAGAGACCGATATCACGACAAGGGTTTCTCTCTCGCACTCATTGGGTCTTATGGCGGTTCGGTCCGTTTACCTAGTTGTTCCCGTAAGCGACAACGAGTGCGAGAGAGAGACCGTTTTCTGGACAAGGGTTTCTCTCTCGCACTCATTGGGTCTTATGGCGGTTCGGTCCGTTTCCCAAGTTGTTCCCATAAGCAACAACGAGTGCGATAGAGAGACCGTTTTCACGAAAAGGGTTTCTCTCTCGCACCCATTGGGTCTTATGGTGGTTCGGTCCGTTTCCCAAGTTTTTCTCGTAAGCGAAACAAGGGTGAGAGAGAGACCGTTTTCACGACAAGGGTTTCTCTCTCGCACTCATTGGGTCTTATGGCGGTTCGGTCCGTTTCCCAATTTGTTCCCGTAAGCAACAACGAGTGCGAGAGAGAGACCGTTTTCACGACAAGGGGTTCTCTCTCGCACTCATTGCGTCTTATGGCGGTTCGGTCAGTTTCCCAATTTGTTCCCGTAAGCAACAACGAGTGCGAGAGAGAGACCGTTTTCACGAAAAGGGTTTCTCTCTCGCACTCATTGCGTCTTATGGCGGTTCGGTCCGTTTCCGAAGTAGTTCCCGAGTGCGAGAGAGAGACCGTTTTCACGACAAGGGTTTCTCTCTCGCACTCATTGCGTCTTATGGCGGTTCGGTCCGTTTCCCAAGTTATTCCCATAAGCAACAACGAGGGCGAGAGAGAGACCGTTATCACGACAAGGGTTTCTCTCTCGCACTCATTGGGTCTTATGGCGGTTCGGTCCGTTTTCCAAGTTATTCTCGTAAGCGACACCGAGTGCGAGAGAGAGACCGTTTTCACGACAAGGGTTTCTCTCTCGCACTCATTGGGTCTTATGGCGGTTCGGTCCGTTTCCCAATTTGTTCCCGTAAGCAACAACGAGTGCGAGAGAGAGACCGTTTTCACGACAAGGGTTCTCTCTCCCACTCATTGCGTCTTATGGCGGTTCGGTCCGTTTCCCAATTTGTTCCCGTAAGCGACAACGAGTGCGAGAGAGAGACCGTTTTCTGGACAAGGGTTTCTCTCTCGCACTCATTGGGTCTTATGGCGGTTCGGTCCGTTTCCCAAGTTGTTCCCATAAGCAACAACGAGTGCGATAGAGAGACCGTTTTCACGACAAGGGTTTCTCTCTCGCACTCATTGGGTCTTATGGCGGTTCGGTCCGTTTCCCAAGTTTTTCTCGTAAGCGAAACGAGGGCGAGAGAGAGACCGTTTTCACGACAAGGGTTTCTCTCTCGCACTCATTGGGTCTTATGGCGGTTCGGTCCGTTTTCCAAGTTGTTCCCGTAAGCGACAACGAGTGCGAGAGAGAGACCGTTTTCACGACAAGGGTTTCTCTCTCGCACTCATTGCGTCTTATGGCGGTTCGGTCCGTTTTCCAAGTTGTTCCCGTAAGCGACAACGAGTGCGAGAGAGAGACCGGTTTCTGGACAAGGGTTTCTCTCTCGCACTCATTGCGTCTTATGGCGGTTCGGTCCGTTTCCCAAGTTGTTCCCGTAAGCGACAACGAGTGCGAGAGAGAGACCGTTTTTTTATTTAAAGAGTTTCTCTCGCACTCATTGCGTCTTTCAGCGGTTGGGTCCGTTTCCCATGTTGTGCCTGTAAGGTCCATCGAGTGCGAGACAGACCGTCATTCGAAAAGAGTTTCTCTCTCGCACTCATTGCGGCATACGGCACAGTATGGTGCCGAATGCACATTTAATTTCCCTAATGTCAAGTTTGTCAGCTAAAAACGGGCGGAAGATGTTGATAGCAGGGTACTTTAGAACGCTGATCATTAATTTCCTATCCGTTTTTCAAAATTTTCAAATGTAAGATGTTGGCTAGACAAACAACTCTTTCACCCGTGTTGAGGCCAAAATTCGTTGCTTACTACATTGCCGCAGTTTTGGATTTGGAAATATTGAAAAACGGACTTCAAATTCTTGATCAGCGACCTAAAGTACTTCTAGAACTACACCGTCCACCAATTTTTAAGTCAAACTAGACTTAATGGTAGTTAAATGACCATTCGGCACCATCAAATCTAACCTCTGAACGCGCATACTTTGAAAAATCATAACTTTCAGATGGGGACGAGATTTGATGAGATATTTGGTGAATCGATAGATATGGATGTGGGGAACAATTTTCTGGAGTCGTTTAAGCGTACAAATGCATACAAAAACTGTGGCAGTCCATTAGTTTTGACTTTTCAGGAAATTTCACGTTAAAATTGCTTAACGCTGTTTTTGAGCACTAGCTGAAAACATTGAAATAAGGCCTAAAGTAAAATTAATGTAACGTGAACTGTTCGCCTTATCTTCAAGATTAATGACCTGGTCACAGAAATTGATTTAATAAAAAAAATAAAAAATTTACAAGGAAATGAGTACATCCCTGTATTACGAGCGTTTACAGGCCAAGATTCATAGTCCCGTGTGTGCATACCTTTGGAGGCCCATAATTCCATAAGTTATGATGTCCAATGTGGCTCAAATTTTGCAGAGCGTATCTCCAAACTATCTTGTATCGAAAAACATCGTCAGATTTCAATTTCTCTTTACTTCATTTTTTGACTTTATGGTTGTTAATTATAAATGTGCATTCGGCACCATATTGCGGTAGTGTGCTCCGTTTCCAGTTGGTCCTGTAATAAGCGTCGATGAGTGCGAGAGAGAGACCTCTTTACAAAATCGGGTTCTCTTCTTCGCACTCATTTCCCTCGGGTAGTGTGGTAATGGAATCGCCAGCAATTGTCCTTTAAACAGGATCATTCGCTCTCATATCTATCAGCATTTTTGCTTTCTCTTGGTACTATAGAGTTTGGACCCTATGCATGTATTGTGAAAAGTTTCGGCTCCTTGCCTTTGTTCCGTGGATAGGGATTTCAGGTATTACAATGAGGCGACCTTTTCATAGAAACGCTGGCGGGCGCCTTCCATATTCCCCGTTCGCTTGGATTTCCCGGTTTTCGGTTTACCGCCTTCAGCAGCAGCGCCTTCCACTTTCCACGGCAGACAGCTGAACTACAAGCGCCGGCGCTCTGCGAGCCGAGTCCCCTCACTCGTCGGCCATTTTCATTCCATTCGTTTCTTTCCGCTTGCGCACGACGGTCACCGCGGCAGCAGAGGAAACACCTCGAACATTAACTTAGTTTATAATGGTAAGACAATATCAATTAACTTCTTCTAACTCTTTCTTTCAATCTTGTTTCTCCGCAGGTATTATTTCTTTCCCGTTTTTTCTTTCTTGTGCTCGGATTTTTCACGTTTTCTGGACCTCGACTTTTACAGCCGTACCCATCATCTTCCACGTGCCACGTGTTAGATAATTTTCTTCTTTTAGATGTAGTTTCTGTTTTCCGATTATCGTGTGATATTTAATCAGTCTTTGCTGTTTCAATCACTCGTCTATGGTGTGACCGCAACGTTTATCCTTATTTTTAGTGCTAAACTCCAACTTGGAAGTGCAGAACTTGTCGCGACAGCCTATTCATGCAGGCGGCCATTTCGTAGAGCACGTGCTCTAATTTCCAAGTAGCCAATCTATGAGTCCAAATTAGCAACTTTTCAACCGGCTAATTTTCTTGGGAAGTCTCCTTTGCCCACAAGCTTCTATCCGGATCCACACACGTGCCCCTAATGTATCTATGTTTCATCTTACCTTTGAGCTATCTCTGTCATGTGAAGCCCGAGTCAAACTTGAAAGCCTGTCACCTCACACTATTAGTGTTTCAGAAGTACGGAATGCCTAATTTGTACTTCAAGCACTGCTGTAGGTTCCTGCATCACTTTTTTCAACTCATTGTTTCGATTTGGAACTGCAGAAACTTTTCTGCGTTTCTTAATCTTCGAGAGATTCCTATTGGAGGTGTAGCTGTGGACTTGGTTTTCTGACCATCTGGTTGAGGCTTTAAGGCAGCGCCTGTCTTTTGTCTGTTTCGCCCCCTTTTACGCTTGTAATTGAAGGATTCCTAGGCTATGCTGACTCTCATGCTCTCTGAGATTTTCGTCAAATCATTTTTGGGTGGTAAAGTGTTAAAATGTGCTGCAAACCAATTGCTCTCCCCTTGCACCCTGTAGGGAATTTGGGTCCCTTTGTGCATCTCCTCCATTCTGTTTGGATTCATCATGGGCTCACTCTTTTCCCTGTGTCGGTGCAAAGTAAAGTTGGTTCGTGTTTCTTGACAGTGTAGTTCATTAAGCCACTGCCATCAAGGCACCATGCTTCGACCCTCTTCTTTGGCAGCACTTCTATTTCTTGCTAGAGCTTGCCTGTTTCGAAAGCCTGGCTCTAACAAGCTACGTCGCCTGCTACAAGGTGAGCAGTCTATAGCTTGTCCCAGAAAAGATTGGATTTGACACTTCTATGGTTTTCATGAAAACATCAGCTTCTTACGGCTCCTAACCAATCAGGTTGCTCTATCTAAGGATGGAAGCTGATGTTTTCATTTAAAGCTACAGTTGTCAAGTCCAATCATTCTTGGGACAACCTATAACTGTGCGTTGATCAATTGTTAATGGATGTGTTCTAGATGGAGGCACTTTTATTTGTCAATTGCTGAGGCTCATAATACTTGAATTCTATCAATCCGAGTCATGTCACATACATATTGACCCATACATTTTTAGACATTTTAGCTATCCCCAGATAACAATATCAGGCTTAAAATGGGCTTTTGTAAGACGTCTTTTCATTCCGTCTTAAATACGTCTTAAATCCGTCTTATGGTCGCGGATCCAAAGACGTCTTTTAAGCTTGTCTTAAATCCGTCTTAAATGCGTCTTTAAGTCGATTTTAGAAGACACCTTGTATTCCGTCTTAAATCCGTCTTCCAAAGTGGGTTTTAAGACGTCTTTCGATCCAGTCTTACAAGGCGTCTTTAATCCGTCTTAAATCTGTCTTCAAAGACGTCTTGAATACCGTCTTCCAAAGTGGTTTTTAAGACGTCTTTCAATCCAGACTTATAAAGCGTTTTTAATGCGTCTTAAAGCCGTCTTCAGCCAAGATAGCTAGAAGATTGACTCCAACGTTTTCAAGTCCTTAAATATTGATAATTTGCAAAAATCACAAGTTTTTTAAAAATTTCGAAAATGTCCACAGTTCGAAAATTTGAAAATTACCATTATTTTCATAAATTTTGAAAATTACGAAAAATTTTCATTAAGTTTGAAACTTACCGAGATTTGCTCAAATTTTGAAAATTACGAAATTTTCACAAATTTTGAAAATTTTGATCTTTTTCAAGCAAGCTTGGAAAGCTAGGCTTCCTCGAGACGTAACCTATGGAGCATTGTGACCGACGCCTTTCATATGTCTTTAAGACGGCTTCGTAAGACGGTTTTCAAAGTTGTCTTATAAGACGTCTTTAAGACGGATTCGTAAGACGGTTTTTGAAGTTGTCTTAAAAACGTCTTAAAGACAGATTTGTAAGACGTCTTCAAAGACGTGTTTGGGCGGAACTAGAGACGTCTTTAAGACGGATTTAAGACAACTTTACTTGTCTTATAAGACGTCTTTAAGACGGATTGAAGACGGTTTTTGCTAACTGGGTCTTTACAGTCGTAGAATTTATCTTGTGTCATAGCTAATCAACCTTAAATGTGTACTTATGCCAAAACGAATAGAAAAAAGAAGTGTTACGATTGACTGTGTTTTGCGCGTCCCGACACTGGTAGCGGGTAGCGTTGAAATCGCATTAGTGTTGGTGATCACTGGTTTTACATGTTGTCAAACAGATGATGTGACCATTATTTACACCACTTTGTGCATTTAATTTTCATCAGTTGTTTCAGTTAGTAGGAAGTATCGAAAATTAAAAGTTCAACGAATAAGTCTGCGAAGCCATTTGATCTAAAATGGTGTTCCTGTGATGTACTAGGCATCTCAATAGGTGCACCTTGTTAGCTCGATAGCTGTATTGTTTAGCTCAGTGTTTGCGTCCAGTTTTGAAGTATTTAACAGAATTATCTCCTGTAAACTTGTTACTACTATAACACTAGCTAAAGATGTCTCAGAAATATTTTCAATTTAGTTGCTTTTGCCGTAAAACTAGATCAGTAAACTTACACCAAGAACTTTGAAAAAATTGACTAAAACTTAGGAGAAGAGCGAATCAGCTTAGATACTTCCGAAATTACTTGAGACATTATCTGAAGTGCCACTGATAGTATTGAAAAATTTGCCGCCAAATTCGTCACAGACAGTATATTAAGGAGAAGCCAATCCCTCATAACTATAAAAAATTAAAGACGAAGCAAAAGTAAATTCGTCGAAATAACAACTCACCTCAAAGATCTCCATCATTATCAACTCTGGATCCTGTTTGCGGCTCATCGTGCCCTCAGATATTCCGTGACAAAGCAATCCAAATCAGAAGATTTCACTGTAAAGATGTGATACGTTTATTCTTAGTGTCATATACAGTCATTTTCACAACGTAACGCCAAAAAAATCAAGAGTAAAGTTAAAAACTTTACGCAAATTCATGCCATTATGCGCTTATCAAATGTAAACATTACGAAAATTACCTGTCAATGCGATGCCAGCGCTACTGGTGAGCGTGAGACTAAACTCAATAACGGGAGGGTGGGAGTCATAACACTTCTGTTTTCTACTCTTTATGCTTATGCTTCTATTTAGGCCTCCACTAATACGCATTGGCACCTCATATTGTGGCCAGTGAGTAGCTTTCCGTAGGAGGTAAATTAATGTCTTCATAAACTCTGGTGACTTCTCATAGTTATTAAGAACCTGTCGTTGACAACAAATTCAATTTGACCTAGTCGTATATCCAAAGCAGAGAATTGCCGAGGGTTTTGTTGGTGATTAAAATTTACTTCATGCTCACTTTTTCTTATATCTTACTGTCTTTTTTTTTATTAGTACCCCGAAGCCACGCTTCTGACTTACTTTATAAGTTTGAAAGTGCCACTTTACTTTTTTTGGGGAATATTAAAACAATGCCTGGTTAGGAAGCATCATTTGAGAATCTTTATCATTAGATGTGCCGTAAAGCTCAAGGCACATTTTCTCTCGTACAACTCCAACAGAGCTCAATGTGTGTAGGAATGACATTTAACGCCTTCCTCTAGCTTAAGCTGGTGCATTGGTACGCACTGTACTATTGCCATGAATTTCATGTCCTCAAAATATTTTCACTTCTATGTCTACTGGAGCTCTTGCAAAATTTTTGTTGGATGAGTGGATGAAGTAATTATAGTCCGTTTCATTTAAATAGAAGCTTGAGCTCGACTCTTTCCCCTACGAGTTTACCCTCACTCTCGTACCCGTGATGACTCGAGCCCTGTCCCATCGGTCGGGGATTCCGTCCGTCACAATGGACAGTCTATTGTGACGGGGCGGAATCCCCGACCGACGGGTCTGGTCTCGAGTCATCGCAGGTACGAGAGTGAGGGTAAAACTCGTAGGGGAAAGAGTCGAGCTCAAGCTTCTATTTAAATGAAACGGACTATAGTAATCGCATACTGTAGCTTTAGTGGCAACTTAATGCAAGTACATTGAAGGTAGTCCTGTCTAATCTAACGTTTCTCTGTGCTGTCGTAAAGGCTTCTTGAAGTACGGCAGAACCTATTAGAGTAACGGGGTTCTGATGAATTGCGGTGGCTGCTTTCGAATTGCTTTAGAACGCATCGGTGAGCAGTTGGTTAGCGTTGAGTTCCAACTCGCTGCTAATCAACTGCTCACCGATGCTGTTTGGAAGCAGGCCCCGATACTTCCAATGGTTCCACTCTAAGTAGCTGGTGGTCCACATCAGCAACTCTCTTTTTCAGCATGAAGAAAGTGACCAAGTAGACAGAACTATTCCAATGGCACCTGTTTTGTGTTGCTTCACTTGTTAGTGTTCCTAGAAGCTTTGGTTTTGCTATTTTCTGGGTGCAACAGTTGTGGTGACAGTCAGTTTATCTAATGCTAAAGTGTGCAACAGCCCTTTTCTCGTGAACCCCGAAGCCACGCTTCTGACTTACTGAATAAGTTTGAAAGTGCCACTTTACATTTCTAGGGGAATATTAAAACAATGCCTTGTTAGGAAGCATCATTTGAGAATTTTTATCATTAGATGTGCCGTAGAACTCAAGACACATTTTTCTACGTACCGTTTTAACATTGCTTGGACTAGAGCAGGACCAGTTTGAGTATTGGGTTCTGACAAGTAGCGGTGCCTGCCTCTGAACTGCATCTGTGAGTGGTTGGTTAGCAGCAACGAGTCGAAACTCTGTGCTAACCAACCGCTCATCGATGTGTGTTCATGCAGTTTGGAAGCAGGTACTGCTACATGTCCACACCCGACCCTCAAAAAGGTCCTGCTCTCAGGAAGCATGGAATTTTACATCAGCCACTGAAATTGTGTATCCATCTTGGACTAGGGGAGCATAAAATTTTTCGTTGAAAATCTTATGCGTGATCTTCGAAACATATTTTCGCATCGCACTTAAACTACCTGATTTCTTGAAAAATGTTGGAGCACCCAGCATTCTCTGCAGTGGGCCAATCTTTTAAATCATTTGATAAGACTGGCAGACTGGATAAATAAAGCGATGATATTGGTCCCTTGAAATGTTTATAAAAAAGTAAAGCTCTTTAACCAAGTATCCCTCCACTACATTTGATAAGCGATCTGCCTTTATCGGCTTGTTTCAAGCAGCCGATGGCAGCTCTACTTTTTGATAAACTCTTTAAAGGGACCAATAGCAGCCCTTTATTGATACAGTCCACCAGCCTTATCCAATGATTTCATAGATCAGTCCGCAGCCCTATTCCTCCTAACCCCGAAGCCACGCTTCTAACTTTGTATATAGGTTTGAAAGTGCCACTTTTTACTTTTAGGGGAATACTGAAACTCAGCCTTGTTAGGAAGCATTTTTTGAGAATTTCTATCAATAGATGTGCCGCAGAACTCAAGACACACTCACATTTTTCTGTGTATTAATGTTAAAGATCAAAATAGAATGGCATTTATGACCATCGTGAACTAGGTGTGACTTCAGACTTTCTTTTTTGCGTCCTGGAGGCAATGAACCCATGCATAACTTATATTAAATCCTTGATTTATTTTCACCGCCATCTCAACTTGTGCAAACCCCGAAGCCACGCTTCTAATTTTATTTTAAAGTTTGAAAGTGCCACTTCTTATTACTTGGGGAATATTAAAATAATGCCTTGTTAGGAAGCATCTTTTGAGAATTTTTTATCAATAGATGTGCCGTAGAACTCAAGACACAATTCTGAAGTCAAACTTGTGATCTATTGGTGGGACTGAACTATGAATCTGGGATCATCAGAGCTTTGTGCTGAACTATCCAAAAACACTGACTAGTGTTCAGGGGGGCCAATCTCTTTGATGGCGGAGTTGTAGTGTAATGCTGTGTTTTTCTCTTGATTTGGCTGTCAAGTCAATCCATTCGTTTAGTGTTACCTGCCAAGATCAATTGACTTGAGGCTGGTTTGAGCCAAGAATGTATTCATAAATAAACTATTATTATTATTTTATAAGAAAGCTGTTGGGTCTAACTATTAAGTCCAATTAAATCTGCTTGAACTTATCCCAGTTCCGTGAATGCTGCTTGACTCTATTGTGTGTAGCGTAATTAGTGCTCTGAGAGCTGATTCTGCTCTTTTGATGAGAAGAGACTGCGGAAATGGAATAATCCCATTGGTTGTAACGGCTTCATGTGACAGATTTCGAGTCATTGGGCCCGAAATGACTGATAGTAAGTTAAGTGTGTACAGACAGGAAGTTTCACTTGTGACAGGGCTATGATGATCGCTTTTCCACCAATTTACACCTTGGATCTAGACAAGTTGTTCTTGTGTGGTTTCATGCATACCGTTTTCTGAACTCAATTTTAAAGCCTTGCAGTATCAGCTGCAAACTGGTGATATTTAATCAGTCTTGCCGTTTCCTAACTGCGATATAAATTCGGCACCTAGCTATGGCTTTTAGGCTTCCAGTGCTTCTTTAGTCACGCAGTGTCTTGAAACAGTTGACTTTCATCGTTAACGTAGGGAACCTGTGCGGGTTTTTATTCATCGGTATTTCTCAAATAAGAAATGAGAGATAGAGGTAGCTCTGAACAGCAAACTGGTGCTGCACTGGAGCTAGAGCTGGGGAAAGAAAAAAATGGACTAATGTCAATGGACAGCTCTCAACAGTCATCAAACATTATATTTGAGATGCAGGCTGAAAGGTGTTGAGTGATGATGATTCTGAACTCATCAGTATTTTACATTTGTCAATTCTTTTCTTTCCCCAGCTCTACCTCTAACCTGCATTTCTAACCACAGTTCCATATCCTTTGGTGATACTTTGGTGAGTTAAAAATGGCAATTTGCAACTTCTAGGTTGATGTTTTCTCTTGAATCAAGTGGAACCTGCACATCACGCAATGTTGTAACAGACATTCCCACTGTTTCCCTAGGACCCCTTGTTTGATTATGACTTATTCATTTCTCCTTATTTTTATCTTGTAGCCGAGTCATCAAATATATATTTTTTTCATCAGGAAAATTTTGAGTATCCGGTTCTGACAAGTAGCAGTGTGTTGTGCTGAACCGCATCAAAGCGCATGGGCGAGTGGTTGATTATCAATGAGTCTAAACTTTGCGCAAACAAACTGCTCACTGACGCATTCCGAAGCGGTTCGGTATCACTCACTGCTACTTGTCTGAACCGGATTCTCAAAATGGTTCTGCTGTACTTCGGCTGTTTCTCTGTTATGATTTAGAGGATTAATGCATCAAGTTCTGAACTTTATATATATTTATAATCGTCTAACAGATCTGTTTCTTTTTCAGTCTCACAGAAAGTACCATGCCCCGAGGCACGGGTCTATGTCGTTCTACCCACGCAAGAGGTGCAAGCGTCATCGTGGTAAGGTCAAGGCCTTCCCGAAAGATTTCTTGAAGGAAAGACCGTGTCACTTAACAGCTTTCCTAGGTTACAAAGCTGGTATGACTCACATTGTACGAGAGGCTGATAGACCAGGCTCAAGTAAGTTCACATTTGCCTATTAATACTTTTTTCTGTCTTGCGATACATTAGAGGCCGTTTTAGATAGCTTCGGTTTTGACAGCTCTTTGTTTACGTATGCAGAATCCAGTGTTACCACCCCTGTGAAAACATTGACCCCGCTCATTGCGCGAATCATCAGAACTTTTTGCCGCATAATAGACTATTGCTCGGTTAACTATCGTAATTAGTGAATAATCTAAGGTTTACTATTTACGATGTTAACTGAATCCACTATGTGGCCTAAAGCTCTAGTAATTGGCGTAGGCGTGAGGAGGGTTGAAGTTTTCACGCGGGTGGTAACACTGAAGTGAGGGAGCGCGCGCGGAGGATGTAGAAACGTCCTTCCGCGCTTGTTAACAAAGAACTGTCAAAACCGAAGCTATCTGAAACGGCCTCTGGCTGTCCTTTATTTCGATAGGTGTCTAATTTTGATGATATCTGAATGGCATCCTTCGCACTTTACTCACACATAATGGGCATGGCTTACTTTGGATGTTGCTGTTTGGTAACGTGCCGAACTAGGCCTTTACATCCGTCAGATGGCGTCATACAAGCACGATGTCGAGCATGCCAAGTTTCAAGCAGACTTCCTGGTAAAATTCAGCGTTGAGCCGTGGTTGGATAATTTCCTGGGGTGGTGTAAGCAAATATCTGTAAGATGACATCCTTCTCCAACATCTGCCGAAATAAAGATGGACACTGATATTCTACCTAAATCTGCTAGCTACACCTATCAAGCGGACTTTGCAGTATCAGCTGCAAACTGTTGCTATTAACTCAGTCTTGCCGTTTCCTAACTGCAACATCAATTCGGCACCTAGCTATGGCTTTCAAGCTTTTGATGCTTTTTAAGTCACGCAGTGTCTTGAAACACTTGCAATCTTCTCTTGAATTTTTGTAATTGTTTTTTTGTTCATTTATTTATTTTCGTGTGTAAGTGTCACTTCTTACCTGTGTGCACTAAGTTCCTTTCCAGGTCATGCCATCCTAACTCTCCCAGACCGCAACATTTTAAATTACATTTTGCTATCTAGTTAGAATTTTCTTAAAAAATTTCTATTGATGGGAAGTGATGTCACACATTCTTGTAACCACCTCATTGCTAGAAAGTCTTAAATTCTTTATTTTGTCATGATGTATGAAGTTTAAAAATGTTGCTTGGGGGACGGGTATGAAGGGATGACTCTTATAGGGGTCTCTCCACCGGAGAATTTAAAGCGTGTATAAACTGATTGAGCCTATGAGCTGCCTTGAAGTCAATAGGTCTAGTCTGATGTATTGACAACAAAGAGGCCCATTGGCTCAAGCAGTCGATTCGCGCTTTTAAATTGGCAGGTGGAGAGACCCCTTAAGCTAATGAGTTTATTGAAATGCACTTCAGTGAGGTTGGCAGCAATGAAATGAAGGCACCACTATTCACTTTCTCATTAGTGAGTTCTGATCAGTTTCAGGTCTAGTTAATTCATCGTGTCAAGTAGAACTTCTCCAGAGTGTTCCAGTTCTAGATTTTGAAGAATTCACTTGTCTCGTTCCATACTTAGTCTCTTGACAGTCTTCAGCTGTATACTGATGTTTCGTAATCTGTGTACCGTTTCCCGACTGTAAAATTATAATACAGAATCCACTTGAGCTTGTTGGCATTTGTAGCCTGTTAGCCTCGCCAAGTTTTGTGACATTGAAATTCTTTCTATCTTTTTGATGAAACTTTGTAGAGGTACCCTTTCAAATTGCTTCATATTTGATAGTTCTCTGTTAACGTTTGCGAAAACTTTCACCTTGCTCATTCCGCGAATTGTCAGAATCTCACTACGATGCTGGAAGCTCAAGTGATATGCATAGTGAAAGGATTTATTTTTTCATGCGGATGGTAACATTGATGCGTACCAGGGTGGAAGATACAACACTGTCTTTCTGTGCATGTAAACACAGAACTATCCAAACCTAAGCAATCTGAAACGTCCTCTAGTATTTTGTATAACCTAATTTTAAAATCATACTTTGCCCTAATCAATATGATGGGAATTTTTGTCCAACTTGCGTGTACATTTCAGGTATATCTGGAAGTAAAATTTGAACATGTTTTAACACCAGTTCACTTTGTGTCACTGCCTATGGGCTGGGCATCAAAACTTCATCGTTGAATTGATCATTCAAACAGTTCAGTTAACGTATGGTTCAATTGGTTGAGAATTGTTTAATTTGGCTGTTGCGTTGGAAATCAGTGTGGAAAAGTGCCCATTTTCTGAAGGCTTTTCACAGATATCTGAAAAAACCGGGCACTTTAGCGATGGTTGCCCTTGTCACAGTTGTGATTTATTATTATTCTTTTCCTATAGTAGCACTTATAGACTGTCTGAATGACCAATTTGACAAAAGAGTAAATGATAAATAAGCCTGCCTGCAGGTGTTTTGCACTTTAAACGGATTCAGATTTAAAATTAAGTCAATGTTGTCTCTCTAGTCAGTTATTTGTTTAGTAAAGTATCCCATGTTTTTTCCTCTGTGCAGAGTTACACAAGAAAGAAATCTTAGAAGCTGTGACAATAATTGAAACCCCGCCAATGTTCATTGTCGGTATCATTGGTTACATCATGACACCAAGTGGTTTACGTGCATACAAGACTGTATGGGCTGAACATCTTGCCGAAGATTTCAAACGTAGATTGTACAAGAACTGGTAAGTTATCACCCTTTTCTGGCCTTAGAAGAGTTATCCCATGTCGCCAATTTGCCATTCCTTCTTAGATGAAGTTTTTTTAGCTGCCCCTGACAAACTGTTCATTTTCAATGTCTACTGAGATGAAAAGGTCATAAAGGCAGATGACTAGCAGCTTTACCTACTTAACGTATTTCAGACTTTTTAACCCCCCAAGAATTGAAGATGGATCAGCTTATTAGACATTTCATGTTGCATACCTAAAAACTGGTATATGACATGGACCTTTTATGAATTCTATTCCATGTCCCTTATATGAAATCAGATTGTCAATGGAACCTCAGAAATTTCTTAAGTTCTCTGGAACATGAACTGAAACTGAGTTGTATTTCACAACAGCGTTCATCAAACAGTAGGATGTAACTAAATGTCTGAATAAAGGAAGTTGTACCTTGAACGAGAAATCATATTTTTCAAGTATTCGTTTAGTATAGATTATATGTAGAACGTGAAGACTGATGAGCCTATAGTAGCATATTAACTTGAGGCGCAGTACTTCAGATTTAATGCTATTTAGTCAACACAGGAAAACTGAAAGTGCCACTTTTTTTTTTTTTTTTCAGTAAATCGCCTCTTAATCTCTTTTGCTGTCTTAATTTATTCCAGTCTTCACTTAGTTTGTGGAAAAGTGGTTCTTGAGCTTTCGTAAATTTTCAAGTTGAAACAAAAATTCTGCTGTTTGAATGAATTCTTCATAAGTATGTTTCTCTGTTTTTATGTCACATCACCGAGAGAAAATAAGTCAGCATCTTGCGGGTGATGTGACCACTGGCGCAGCAGTTCAAAACCTCAAATTTAAGTAGCGATTCTCAATACTTCTCATACCGGCTGTCCATGTAATTGCCTAGCAATGGTCAGATTTCAAATTGTCCTCTGAAGTTTATCTGTAGCGTCTTACTAATGATAGGCGTCATTTTAGTTTCACTTTCCTCCTGCTTTTCATCTGCGACACTCTCCGCTCATTACGAAGAGAGTTATCCATTGTTCATGACGCATGCTCTTAATGCTGTGGAAACACAGTGTTTGCGTGTAGATTGGGCGCTAGGGTTGCGTGTCTCCTCTCGTGCTCGCATGATGAGACCCACCCTATTTGTATTTTGTCTGCTGATACAGGTGTCGATCCAAAAAGAAGGCCTTCACTAAAGCACCAAAGAAGTGGTTGAGCAAACGTGGTCGTGAAGAAATCCGCAAAGACCTTTGGAGGATCGGAAGTCGTTGCACTGTTGTCCGAGTCATTGCTCACACTCAGGTATATAGATCTTATTTCTAGTCAAACCTTTGATTCTTTACCTTAAGTTTCTACTGACAAGGGGAGGCTCAGAAGTCGCCGCCTCCGATTTTGAAAACAATTGCACGAAAATGTAGCTGAAGTAAAACTATTAGACCCGCGTTATTCACTTTTTGCCAATGGACCTTCCTAAAGCGTCAGGAATTTTTTTAAAGTTGCCTAAATGAGCGTTCCGAATATTTACGTTAATTTCGGCAACTTTCAAATCATTGTCTAACGTAACGTTGTAGCTTCTTCAGTAGGCGCATTTAATTTGAGTTCTAAGCGGGTGATCAGTTGATATCTGAAGAACAAAGAATGGCAACGGCTTCTTGAGATAATCCTGTATCTGTTTTTTTTTTTTTTTTTTTTCAGTTTTATTTTTTTTTGTATCATTTGGCTGAAAAAAGTTATTTATCTATCCTCTCTGAAGGTGAAGAACGTTTCTGTAAGATTCCTCCACTTCCAACTAAAATACGGAAGTGTTCCTTCTCACTAAAACTCTGGCCTTGTCAGGCATCTCAAGTTTCAAGCAATACCCTCAGTTGGCGGCAGTTTTGGACAAAAATCAACTTTTGAATACTCATGATGATCAACTAAAATTATTCACACTAGTCTCTTGATATTCCTGTTTGTAAATGAAAGTTTTTAACACTACCAGTCATTTATCTAATGACTGATGAATATGCTGGTAGTGCAAAAAACTTTGATTTACTATTGTAAATAATTTTAGGTCATTGTATTCAAAATTTGATTTTTTTCCAACACAGGTTAGGAGGAACTGTCGTTATGCAGTCCTTCAACTAACAGATGTTTCTTGCTAGTGTCCCTTGGTTATTGATTGCCTGAATAAAGTACAGTGAATGTCACATCTGTATGGCTTTCGAGAGCTTGTGTTGTATCAGGAAAACCAGCCATAATTTTATTTTGTTCTTTGACACTTTCCGTTGTGATGCTTTTTTGTTCCAATCGATGATTGAGCCAGCGGCTGTCCTCACGGACGGCTGCTGTAACTCTGAATGGTGATGGCAATGCTTTATCCATAGCAATGCTGGCCATAACATCGTACATCAACTCAGCTCTACTCTTCGGAGTATCGAAGCAGAGGAACGGCGTATCCCATTTCGCTCTGTAGCTTATTAAGCGGTGACATGAGGGAACTACCACGTCGGTTACAGTCCTATATTCTGCATTAATTTTAAATTGTTGCGCCTATCAGGGTTGCAGGGCCCTTCAAGCTTTGTTTCAGAAACTTTAGCTGAGCCTACTGTTACATTCAGTGGAATATCGTTTTAAATTTTTCTCAGCACTGAATCAAACAAAATGAGCTTTCTGTAGAGCAGAAACACTTTGAGTAGCGAATCTTGCTCCTGAAATGCATTGAAGGGAGGTTCTTTTACGCAGAGTTTTGACTTGTGGCAAATGAGCCGATGCGCTTCGATGCAATTCGGAAGCAGGCACTTCTTGTTAGAACCTTATGCTTCTGCTCCAAACCTTTGTCTAATTTTATTTTGTCCGTTCCGAAATGCTTTTTAGAAAGTTCCAAATGAAACAGGTTTGCTCTGGTATTTCAATTGAAACAAGCCCTAGTGACTTTTCATCTCCAATTTTAGCAACTGTTTTGCTTATTTACCTCTCCGTTATGATTTTAGATGAAATTGTTGAAGAAAAGGCAAAAGAAGGGACACATTATGGAAATCCAAGTCAACGGTGGTAACTCAATTCATGAAAAAGTTGAGTGGGCCTACGATCTCTTGGAGAAACCATATCCAGTCAACCAAGTATTTACTCAAGATGAAGTAATCGATGTCATTGGTGTCACCAAGGGTAAAGGTTTCAAGGGTGCGTATCAATTTTTAACTCTTAGCTTAAACGTTACCTTGAGTTCGATACTGAAAGTTGATCCTTTGAGGGCTGATCACAATCCCCCCCATTGTGAGCTCAAATTATCTGGAGATCGGTTATTTTACATCAATGATGATTCTAGTTGATATTTACGGTCAAATCTGATTCATTTATATGAAGTTTACAACTAGGGCGGACTGAGATGTTACTTTCTCCAAATGTTTTGAACTCTAGGTTAAGTTAATGGAACAAGCGTGGGTGGGTGTGAATTCCGTCCAATTGATTAAGATAGTTGCTTAGGAACTTGATTGATGCATCTATCTATCTTCAACCATCATCTGATGACACTTTGCCGTGAATTGATGTAACTGTAACTATACAAATTTGTATGCCCTGTTTGAGGTAATTCTTTTTGCCGAGTGTTGCACTTATGATGATTTAGTTAAAATGTGTACAAACATACCTGAATTCATTGTAGATATGACTAGGGCGGGCTGAAATGCAACACTCGACTATTGGGTTTGAACTCGACGTATGTTATCGGTGGCTAACCTACCTGTTCTTTCTTTGCCGTTGATAGTCTCAAATTTTGCAAATTTGATTAACGATTCTAAAATATGATTTTACTAGTCCTAATACTTTCCTTTTCATTTGCTAAGTGTTTCATTCATGATGATTTAGTTAAAATGTGTACAAACATATCTGAATTCAATGTGTGGATATGACTAGGGCGGGCTGAAATGAAACACTTGATCAATTTTTTATTTCTGTGTCAGTTCTGGCATTCCTCTTCTCTTGACTACTGCGCAAGGTTTATAAAACAGGGATCAATTTTGGACAGAACCTGCTAATTTTTTGCTGCCTTTAAAAGCTGCATCAATGATGATTCTAGTGTGTGAACGTTTCCTACTGATAATTGTTGTAGATATGACTAGGGCGGACTGAGATGCGACCCTTTTCAAAATTGTTCTTAGTTTTTATGAATGGAAACAGTTGTGTAATTTGTTAACATGATGAAAATATGCGATGTGATGTTTCTGACAAAAATATGTAGAATGCATCGTGCTGCCTTCCTTCTGATTACAAATTCAACTCGTTAATCTAGTCCTTTATAAGCATCTGCTGAAGATTTTTGCATTTGATTCTTTGATTCTCTTACTTTCTAAAGTAATTTGTTTGCATGATGAAATTATGCGATGTGATGTTACTGACCAAAATATGTAGAATGCATCGTGCTGCCTTCCTTCTGATTACAAATTCAACTCATTAGTTATGCTCCTAAGAAGTCATTATTAGTCAACGATTTCTGCGTTTAATTCTTTCTCTTGTCATTTTTTACAATGAGATTTGCCCTATAATTGTTGTTAATTCAACCATTTTTACCTCCATTCAGGGGTGCAAAATGTTCCAAAACTTCGGAAATTTCACGCGATCCATGACTTATTTCCTCACAGGATTTTAAAAAATTTCCTCACAAAAATTTGAAAGTGATGACTTTTTTTTGGCTTATTTCAACATTTCAACACCGTATGTTCGCAAAATGGCCGATATTTAAAAAAAAAATAAAAAAATAAAAATATTATTTAAAAAAAAAAAAAAAAAAAAAATTGGGACAAATTTCCTCACTTTGTCAGAAATTTCCTCACTTTCACACGATCCACGGATCGCTAGATCGGGCACATTTTGCACCCCTGCCTCCATTGATGACATGTGCCTCAACAAATATTATATGAATCATATCTCGTTTTTCTAATCATAATCTTTCAATATCTGAATTCTCTGTTTGAAACAGGTGTTACGTCTCGTTGGCACACAAAGAAATTGCCGAGGAAGACTCACAAAGGTCTGCGAAAGGTTGCTTGTATTGGAGCATGGCATCCAAGTCGTGTTCAGTTCACAGTTGCCCGTGCTGGTCAGAAAGGTTATCACCATCGGACCCAAATCAATAGGAAAATTTACCGATTGGGCAAAGGAGTCCACACAGTTGACGGAAAGGTAATCTATCGATCATCTCTCTCTTAATCAATTTCTTAAGTCAAAGCGGCGAATAAGGTTACACCTATTGACAGTTGATGTTTCGTGAAAGAGCTGACAACTGAGGTTCCGTGCCTGAAAACATCAAGTATCAATTCTTATGTGAAAAGCGGTAAAAATGACAATGGCAGCATCAGAATACACTAAAATTCAGTATTAAACTCACAAATTGCCAAAAACACTAGACACTATTCACCCCTGCTTCTTTCCACCATGTGCACGATATTTCGTGAAATTAGCGCGGCACATTCAAATAAACATGGCCGACTGTCATCATAGCTGACATCATAAACATGTAAACAGTAAACACTGACGGTGTCTGTTCAAATTCTTACGTCTCAATATCCTCAATTCCTCTCAAAAGATTGTGAAAGGTACGGAAACCGATATTTGTGTCGAAAACTTATCAAAATGAAAGAATAAGTCACAGGAGTTCCAAGGATGATTCCAACTTCGATCATCATGCTTGGAACTCCTGTGTGTTATTGTTTCATTTTGATAAGTTTTCGACACAAATGTCGGTTTTCCGTACCTTTCACAACCTTTTGTGAGGGAAATTTAGGATATTGGAAAGTATACGAATTCGAACATACACCGTCAGTGTTTACTGTTTATTTGTTTATGAAGTCAGCTGTGATGACTGTCGGCCGTGTTTATTTGAATGTGCCGCGCTAATTTCACGAAATATCGTGCACATGGTGGAAAGATACAGAGGTGAACAGTGTCTAGTGTTTTTTGCAATTTGTGAGTTTAATACTGAATTTTTGTGTTTTCTGATGCTGCCATCGTTATTTTCTCGGCTTTTTACATTGGAATTGATACTTTATAAACGCTGTAGCCGAAGTGTGCAACAGACCTATTCAACCGATACAGGATAGTGATGAAGTAATTCTTTGATAGTATTCAGTGCAATTGAATAGGCGGTGCCTTTCTTTGCATGATTGTCCTTTAGGTTGTGCCAAGAGAAGAGGGAATCACCACTTGGCTCAGAACTTCACTCAAAGCTTTACAAATGCTTCGATCTAAATTTCTGTTCTGTAAAATGAAAGATGTAATTTGGCAACAGAAAGATTTTTCCCATCAAGGCATTTTGATGTATCTAACAAGGGGACCTTACGGTGACTCCGCCTCCGATTTTGATCAAATTTTCAGGGGTGGCAGTTCATGACAAAATATTAGACCCATATTTTTCACTTTTTGTGAATAGGCCTTAGTTTCGTCGCAAAAAATCTTCAAAGTTTCGGAAAAATTACGACGAAATCGTCGCCGAGACAGCGCGCAGCGTTAAGTTGGGCAATTTCGGCTACGATGATCAACTGCCGCGGTGGCGCGGTCGGTAGTGTCTCTGACCATCGTACTGGTGATCGCCGGTTCGAATCCCGCGACTACTGCTAGTTTTTAACTTTTTTAAGCACACTTTTATTAAAAAAAACGACACCACCATCACTAACAACAACAACAACAAGATTGACGCCGAAAGTCTCAAATAATAATAATAAAAACGCATGTTTGATATTTTATGAATGGAAATACAAACTCACCAAAGTAATGTAGTTTAAAGCATTCATTCTATAGAATATTCGCCGCCCAATGAAAAGCATACATTCAACCATTCATTGAAAACCACAGCCATCCCACCATCCAATGAAAGCCGTTTCACCCATTTCAGGCCACTGTTTCGTGCAAACTTCGGTTTTTTTTTGTTTGTTTTTTTTTTTTTTTAATAACAAATTAAATTCTTGAATTAAATTTCTTCGTTAATTTATTTTTTGGATTTAATTTGTGTAATTAAAAAAAAAAAAAAAAAAAAAACGAAGTTTGCACGAAACAGTGGCCTGAAATGGATGAAACGGCTTTCATTGGATGGTGGGATAACTGTGGTTTTCAATGAATGGTTGAATGTATGCTTTTCATTGGACGGCGAATATTCTATAGAATGAATGCTTTAAACTACATTACTTTGGTGAGTTTGTATTTCCATTCATAAAATATCAAACATGCGTTCTTTTATTATTATTTGAGACTTTCGGCGTCAATCTTGTTGTTGTTGTTGTTAGTGGTGGTGGTGGTGTCGTTTTTTTTAATAAAAGTGTGCTTAAAAAAGTTAAAAACTAGCAGTAGTCGCGGGATTCGAACCGGCAATCACCAGTACGATGGTCAGAGACACTACCGACCGCGCCACCGCGGCAGTTGATCATCGTAGCCGAAATTGCCCAACTTAACGCTGCGCGCTGTCTCGGCGACGATTTCGTCGTAATTTTTCCGAAACTTTGAAGATTTTTTGCGACGAAACTAAGGTCTATTCACAAAAAGTGAAAAATACGGGTCTAATATTTTGTCATGAACTACCATCCCTGAAAATTTGATCAAAATCGGAGGCGGAGTCACCGTAAGGTCCCCTTGTAAGTAACTTTACATCGATGATTGAGCTGGCGGCTGTCCTCACGGACGGCTGCTGCAACTCTGAACGGTGATGGCAATGCTTTTTATCCATAGCAATGCTGGCTGTAACATCATGCATTAACTCAGCTCTACTCGTCTGAGTATCGAAGCAGAGGAACGGCGTATCCCATTTCGCTCTGTAGCTCATTGAGCTGTGACATGAGGGAACTACCACGTCGGTTACAGTTTTACTTCATTACCAAATCGTTTCTTTAACTTCTATCGATGGTTCCTGTTAGATAAGTTGTCAGGAAAACGTGTGACTAACCAATTCATTCTAGCTAGTTTTGGTTCAAGGTGTAAATGCGATGATTGAGCCGGCGGCTGTCCTCACGGACGGCTGCTGTAACTCTGAATGGTGATGGCAATGCTTTTTATCCATAGCAATGCTGGCTGTAACATCATGCATTAACTCAGCTCTGCTCGTCTGAGTATCGAAGCAGAGGAACGGCGTATCCCATTTCGCTCTGTAGCTCATTGAGCTGTGACATGAGGGAACTACCACGTCGGTTACAGTTTTACTTCATTACCAAATCGTTTCTTTAACTTTTATCGATGGTTCCTGTTACATAAGTTGTAAGGAAAATGTGTGACTAACCAATTTATTTTAGCTAGTTTTGGTTCAAGGTGTAAATGCGATGATTGAGCCGGCGGCTGTCCTCACGGACAGCTGCTGTAACTCTTAATGGTGATGGCAATGCTTTATCCATAGCAATGCTGGCCATAACATCGTACATCAACTCAGCTCTACTCTTTGGAGTATCGAAGCAGAGGAACGGCGTATCCCATTTCGCTCTGTAGCTCATTGAGCGGTGACATGAGGGAACTACCACGTCGGTTACAGTTCTTTATTCTTGTTCCTAAATCATGAGTTTGACTTATCTTCTGATAACACTCTTAACGATGAGCTGTGGGACAAATGCCTAGCCAATCAAATATTTGTATCTGATATTTTGCTGCGAGTGTAAAATGTGAGACCTCTCATTGTAATATTTTTAGTTTATCTGAAATCATTTATTTTTACTGTTCCAAACAATATGTGAGACTTGTCTATGAGTGATGATATTGTTGTTTCCAGTAAACTTTTGGCTACTTGTGAGTTACTGTTTCTTGATAGTTATCATAGCAACATTTAAACCATGCTAGGATTGAAAGAATAACATACAGTCTCAATGATCGGTCCTACGGAAAAATAAACAATTGCCCCTCAAAACATTGTCTCAGCACCACTAGTACAGATTGAGTCGTGGCGAACTTAAACGTCTTTCAATCAGACTCAATTTTACAGCACCCAGCTCTTTACAAAGTACCTATGACTTGTAAAGCGTTTTTTAGCTGTTAAAGGAATTCAGCACCTCGTTTCTGCTCAGCTCCGTTAGAGCGGTTCAGATCTATTGTGTTTGATACAATTGTTTGCCTCAGTTAAGTTACAGATCTTGGGAAGGTCTGAATAAATATATGGTACTTAGTGTGTGATACATTTTTGTTACAGGTTATCAAGAACAACGCTTCCACTGATTACGATTTGACAGAGAAAACCATCACTCCAATGGGAGGTTTCCCTCATTATGGTGAAGTGAACCAAGATTTTGTCATGGTGAAAGGCGGTGTCCCTGGAGCTATTAAAAGGCCTCTGTCTCTTCGAAAGGTATGTAGAGTTTACCAAATTTTATCCTTTTTTACTTTCTTACATCCCGTAGGGTAGAAAAGGTATTGTAATCATTTAAAATCTGAAAATTGAGTCAGTTCCTTTTCTTGCAAAGACATGATATCTTATAGACAGAGTGCATCCTATACCGTAACATTGAGCTGGGTGAGGTAAACTTAGCGTACGCTGCAGTAGGCAGAAAGTTTTTATGCAACCGTTGAGCAGGCTGATGACTGGTGAGCATTTTTGGTGAACATGCAAAGTACCGCAAGTTTGCCTCAAGGATCTTGTTATGCACTCCGTCTGTATGATGTAATGTCATTTGTTTTCTTGGCATTTCATGTCCTCAAGATTCTGAAAAACCATACCTCGAAAAATGTCAGTCCGTCATGGATGAAGAGCTCCTCAACATTTAGTCACTTTACATTCCAATTTTTTTTTTTTTTTGTAATTGTTAGAGACCTGAAAAAATCGCGGCCGCGAATCGCGCGATTTTTTTAAAAGTCGTCCAATCGAAGCGAGACCTGTACCTACATGATGCTGGCAACCTGCTGAATCCTAATCTAAAAAATTTCAAAACGCGATTTTCGGGGTTTTTGGCTCAAAACGCGAATTTCGGGTCAAAACGCGAATTTCGCGATCTAATGCGCGAATTTCGCGATTAAAATCGCGAATTTCGGCACCATCAAAGCCGAGTTATGAAATCATGAATAATCGCGGCAGGCATCCGAACTTCATAATTTCCGCGATGTTTTTTCGCCGTCACTCCCGGCGGCGCGGCGCGCCGTAGTTTCGCCAAAGAGAAATGAAAACTTATCAGCTGATGATGCGCTCGCTACCCCGATTTTCAGAAACTCGTGTTTCTTTAACGATTTTAGGTGGATCCGCGTTTTTTTTTTAAGGACGTGAAGAAAATATGTGAAGTTGAAAGTTGTGTTTATGTGTGCTTTTTAACACAAATAATGTTAAATCATGCCAAAAAATAAAGTATCAGCTTATGATAGAGCTGCCCAGTTTCACTACAGGAGTTTATGCCACCGATTTTAAAACGATTTTTTGTAAGTTTTGCAGAAAAAATTTTGATCTGGTTTCAACATGAAAGACTCGGTTTTAAAATGTTTTGCCACTGAGTCTTTCCTCTGCCAGGTCAAATTTTTGCTGCAAAACTTACAAAAAATCGTTTTAAAATTGGTGGCATAAACTCCTGAAGCGCAACTTCACGCGTGTCAGCCACCAAACACAGGTTTCTGTCGTAACTTCTTTATAAAGTCAGGTTATTTCACTTAAAAAGCACAAAAACAACTGTTTCAGTTGTTTAAAAGGTAGATTCAGGAACCAATTACCCCATAACTTAATTTGTCACCATAAAATAGAGGTTTTTGACAAAAATGAAAGTACCGCTTTTGTGCCTTTGAAAACACCAATTTACCGCCGATTATTGCCCTTTCAAAATCACGCTTTTTTCAGGTCTCTAGTAATTGTACATAATGTGAAAGTAAATCAATCCCCAGTCAACTTAGTTACTATTCTGTGCTTAGCCAAGGATGAACTTTTTGAGCAAGTTTGATTTTACCATGATCATCGCACTATGATAGGCCTGAGGCTTTTCCCACAGAATTTTCACTTTTCCCATTGCCCTGAAATTCACTGGGTACTAGGTGTCTTTGCGACCTGTCCAAAGCCTGATCTCCACCTTACCCATGACTTCCTGCTTGCCACTTTTTAACATCAGTAAGATTAGTTAATCTCGTGATGTTTGGCCCGTGAGAAGGACGTAAGAACTGTACTGCCTCCTGTAAATTGAAAAAATGGAACCGTCCATTTTTCCATAAATTGCAACTTATCTAGAATCCAAATCTTTGGTCGGATTGACCTACAACTTGACTGCAAACTAGAAGTGAGGGTAGGCATCCTTCTTATTTCTTCAAAATTCAATTGTCAGCCAATTTTGATTGCAAGCATCTATTTAATAAATTTTGTGCAATGATGATAAATCCTTATTTTGGTGTCCAGGCCACTGATCACTGATGATAATTCTCCTCTGAGCATAAAATAATTATTATATTTTGAAGCTTTCAATTTGCTTCATTTATCTTACAAGTTTGTCTGTCGTGCTTTTGGCTTTTTAAAAGCAGTATTTGCCCTAGCTGTGGTTACATTAATGATCCTACAGCTACACCTAGTCATTCGTTTATTTCTATTTCTTTTTTCAGTCATTGTCTCGCAAGCACAGAAGCGAACCAATGGAGAAGATCACATTGAAGTTTATCGATACATCATCGAAGATTGGTTTCGGTCGCTTCCAGACTACAGCTGACAAGAAAGCATTTATTGGACCACTTAAGAAAGATCGTATTCGTGAAGAAGAATTGGCCGCAGCTGCTGCAGCAGCCAAGAAACCATAGATTTTTGTTATTTGTTTATTGGACATTGACTCCTATGTTGAATAAAGTGACTTCTCTTTTTTAAAAATGAACATCTTTTATTCATTTATCCAAAATGTTATGGAGACAGATTTTTCCAAAAGCCATGGAAATTTTAGAGCGGTTAATTTGTCAAAATTATTTTTTGAAGAGCATTTGAAGCTACTATTTCCGGCACTTCATTCTATTATTTAAACTGTTCGGGGTAAACATTCGTCTGTTAAGGTGATTCTTTGGCGTTTCGTGCCAATTTCTACCACCAGAGCGCTACCGTGATTATTGTCTGATTACAGGCCAAAAGTAAATTGTATTTAAGAAAACGGAGTGTCAATTACTTCAAAAATAATGCTGTTAGTACCAAAAATAGAAATATTGCATTTCGATACAAGAATCAATTAGCAGATATTTCATTTTTTGGTACTTTTGTCTTTGAAGTTATTGAAGAGATATTTTGCAGGGATGTTCTTCAGATGATTATCTAGTAACTGACACGCTCAGATTTCTTATATATAAATTACTTTCAGCCTGTAATTTGACATTAACTACAGTGACTGGATAAACCACAGTGCGGCCATTTCGGTCGTCTTTCTGATTGGTCGGATTCCTTAGATCGCGAATTTGAGCACTTAGAAGTATTTTTACGCTTTTTTAGGGTTTGCATAAGCTAGTTAGGCACAACAGAAAGTCTTCTGTCAAATTTGAAACATATTGGTTCGCAAAATTGAGAGAAATCAACGATTCCCCGTAACTGACCTTCCGCGGTTGCGCAACCAACTTAACACAGGCGCCATAGGGGGGAATTGAGCTCCTGAGTTACTTGCAAAAAATATCGCAACCCCCCGCCCTAGAAATGGCTTACACATAGAATTAACGACTTTCTTCAGACAGGGGGTAGAGAAATCTTCACTCCGAAACCCAAGAACAATCATACTCCCCATGCTGCCCATGGTGAAGTGAGTGCGCTCTTGAGGGGTGGAGGGCAAATGGCCGCACTGTGGTTTATCCAGTCACTGTAACATTAACTGAATGGTAGCGCTCTGGTGGCAGAAATTGGCACTGAATGCTGAAAAATCACCCTAAGTACAGAAATTTCACATGTACAAGCAGAGCCATAAGTCCTGCGTCAACGATTCTCCGCAACCTGCACTACATGTAAAATGAACACTCATCTTTCTTTTCTTTTGTTCTCTCAAGAACGAGAGAGATTCGGGCTTTGTGTAGTGTGGGTTGCAGGTTGCGTCGACGCAGGACTAATAGTTCTGCTTGTTCCTAGTAATTTTCATTACCATTATACATCTCCTTACTGAAGGCACCAATGAATTTAATTTTACAGTTTTGGGGATTAACTGCTGTGCGTCCAAAGATCTTCCAAATATTGGCAGTTTTTCAGGGAGAAGTTTTGAGTTTGACCACCCTAAGATAAAATTCTAAAACTTTAAGGGGTGCACTTTGCTTACATTAGACGGGGAATCCTTGAGTGAAGAATGTATCTTAGACATTGTGGAGGGTTGATTCCTATGTTAAATCACTTAAAAATAATGTTAAGAGCATCAGAAAATTCACTCATTATCTCAATCGATGCGTTCTACAGAACCACCCTGCAGTTAAATAAACAGGGGACAAGGGGAAAGTCCCATCTAATTGCTATTTCCTCTTTGATGATACGTCGCTTTTCTCAACATTGAAAGCTGCAATCAGACAGGTGTGCGGCTCATTCGACCACCATCTTGTAATTTTGTTTATTGAGTTTGTGAGTGAATTTTGGAACTCACAAGGGGAAGGCAGAGGTGGGCCCGCTCCAAATGGAACGGAACTTGCGCAAAAAGATAGTTCTTGGGGTTCTAATGAAGGGGCTTACAGCACTTTTTGTGAATGGGCCCCTGAATTTGCAAAATTTTGATTTTAAAATGAGCCCCTGGGACGGCGGATCGTTATGTATAGCCGAGAATCATAATGCATCCTACAAGCAGAGTCGTGGTGTAGCGGCAGTGTCGTAGACTCCAGATTGCAGCGTACCGAGTTCGATCCCTACTGCCGGCGCATAATTTTTAATGATATTTATGCTCATTTTCATTTACCGTGTTTTTTGTTTCTTTTTTATTTTTTGTTTCTTTTTTATTTTTTATTTCTTTTTTATTTTTTATTTATTTTTTATTTTTTATTTCTCGTTTGTTTTTTTTTTTTTTAACGCCGTTTGAATCGAATTATTCCGCGGCTTTTTCATCCTGTATATAGTTACTGCTGCTATATACTTGTACATAGAAGTTAAGAAAATATTAAAAGTATCAAACAGAAAGTGCAAATTGATCAACAAAACTTTTTTTCGCCCATTTTTTCCGACGGTGTTATTGTCTTTCTTTTCCAATATTTTCTTAACTTCCAAGTTCCACGTAAAAACACGGTGTAGTAACAGTGCATATTCACGATGAAAAAGCGGCGGAGTAATTTGATTCAAACGGTTAAAAAATGAAACAAAGACAAAAACCAAACAAATCAAACGAGAAACAAAGAATAAAAAAGAAACAAAAAACGCGGTAAAGGAAGATGAGCAGAAATATCATTAAAAATTATGCGCCGGCAGTAGGGATCGAACTCGGTACGCTGCAATCTGGAGTCTACGACACTGCCGCTACACCACGACTCTGCTTGTAGGAATGGCTATGATTTTCGGCTACATAACAATCCGCCGTCCCAGGGGCTCATTTTAAAATCAAAATTTTGCAAATTCAGGGGCCCATTCACAAAAAGTGCTGTAAGCCCCTTCATTAAGACCCCAAGGACTATCTTTTTGCGCAAGTCCCGTTCCATTTGGAGCGGGCCCACCTTTGCCTTCCCCTTGTCAGTGATGCCCTAAACATGATTTTCTAGCGGTTTTACGCAGGATTTGACCTTACTTAATGTTGTAGCAAAAGCTTGCTGCAGACCCTCTATTGAGATCTTCCCATTTAAACTGTGATTAAGGTGAATCTTCATTACCTAGTGCAGCCTTCTGCCCCTATGGCGCTAATGTTTGATTACAGTCCAAAGGTGTCTGGTACTGGTAAATCATTTAAAAAATTGCCAGCAAGATACTCAGCAATGATCTCAGGATTAAGTCAGCAGGCTAGTTATGAAGGTTTGTCTCGTAATTCTATCGAGAATGTGTTATCCTAATAGGTGCTGTCATTCCTATAAGTTCCATACTGATAGAAACCCTCCCATCTCTGCGTAAATTCGCGGATGACTCCCGAGCTGAGGCACCACCCATTAGATTACCACATACTTGGTAGCATTGCAATACGATCATTCAGAATCAGCCTGCACAGTTTGGCAACCAAGTAATCAGAAAGAATGCCATCAGTCTTGCCGCATGAGTTAAAGCAGCATTATCTTTGAATTGGTTAAGTTAATTGACTAATTAATCCGATCTAATTGCGTTGTCAAACTCACCATATAATCAGTTGAAATAATTGCGCAATTCAGGCTTAAAGTACCTAAAAGTAAGAAGCGAATTGATTCTAGTAGCAGGTAACTAACAATTTTCGGTTCTGTTCTTCAGTACTTACAGCCTTAGTCCTTCAATTTCTGAGTATTTACTTTGCGGGAGCATTCTTTAGATGATTTTCTAACTCCTTCAGTTACTGTTGTGTGTATATATTTCACGGAAGCATTCTTCAGATGACCTTCTAGTACTTAACCCTCAGGGTCAGTCCTCTGAAATAAAAGTAACTTTAGGCCTGCAATTTGATACTAGAGTTGACCGAACAGTTGCACTGACAAGGGGATGGTACGAAGGCGGACCCGAGTTTCGCGACCAAATTTTCAGGATCGATAGTTCATAAGATTCTAAACTTCACACATTTCGCCGTTTTTGCTAATGGGCCCCAGGGGCCGAGAAAAAAAAAGGGACCACGCGCGTCACCTTAAATAGTCTCCGCTAACCGTGACCTCCTAACTAGTGCTGAGTGGCCGAGTGGATAGGGGCGCAGTCTGGCGGCTTGAAAGTTACAGGTTCGAATTTCGCCTCTGCCCCTAAATTTTTTGCAAGTACTTTTGCATGCTTTTAGTTTGTTCTTCAACAAACTGATTATTTTACCGTTTGTATAACTCCTTAATGCTCCTGAAAACATTAAATGTACACAAACTAAACATTTAAACAAAATAAACTTTTCATTGGGATCTCACGTCAGTGAGTATAAAAATATCTGCATATCTTTTTTTTTCATTATTTTCCACTGCAGAGCAGTAACGTACGCAATGCAATGTGGGAAGACTGCACGTTGATCCGTTTGAGCGCATGCAAAAGATCGAACTAAAGGTGTGTTTGGTGAACACATTTGGATTCAACTTTCTACATGAGTTGAAATGGACAGACATTGCGTTATCACATTCCACACTTTGATACGGGAATACGTTTTCTTCCTGCTCTCTCGTTTCAACCGAATACCTAAAAAATGGTGGTATGCACCAGTACACCGTAGCGTGCAATTTGGCGTTTTTGTATTTTGTTGAATTAAACCCATTAAAAATAACTATAACTCCCTCGAGTTCGACCTTTAACATGGGTTTAAATGTACAAAATGCAACAAAGCCAATTCGTACGATACGCCACTGATGGTATGCGCATTGCCCAACATTCGCGAATACACCTATACTGGTCGCGGCCACCGCGGATAAACACGACAGAAAAAATAATAATAATTATAATAATGAAAAAAAAAGATATGCAGTTATTTTTATACTTACTGACGTGAGATCCCAATGAAAAGTTTATTTTGTTTAAATGTTTAGTTTGTGTACATTTAATGTTTTCAGGAGCATTAAGGAGTTATACAAACGGTAAAATAATCAGTTTGTTGAAGAACAAACTAAAAGCATGCAAAAGTACTTGCAAAAACTTTTGGGGCAGAGGCGAGATTCGAACCAGCAACCTTTAAGCCGCCGGACTGCGCCCCTATCCACTCGGCCACTCAGCGCTGATTGAGAGAATACGGTTAGCGGAGACTATTTAAGGTGATGCGCGTGGTCCCTTTTTTTTCTCGGCCCCTGGGGCCCATTAGCAAAAACGGCGAAATGTGTGAAGTTTAGAATCTTATGAACTATCGATCCTGAAAATTTGGTCGCGAAACTCGGGTCCGCCTTCGTACCATCCCCTTGTGAGAGCAGTTATCGGCTCCGAACACTGAAGATACCTTATGGCACCTTATGGATTGGAGGAGATATGCAAGCGCATTTTCGCATATTGTGATTTGCAGTAACTTCATTCAGGTTGAGGAGGCTTCGTTCAGCTACCGTGGAAAAATAGCTCCTATCATGGTGTGCAATGATGTGTTTTCATAACTTTCTTAACCATGAAACACAGTTTCGGTAGGAAAATCCCTCAAATCTCCCAAGTCTGAACTTCGCCTTCGAAGGGTTGGTTGATTTTTCAATTGATCAGAACTTTTGGAATTTTTCATTGCATTCTCAAAAATATGAATAAGATTTGAGGATGTTCGTAAGAACTTTCAGTTGAACAAGATCCCTGACATTTTTAGAAAATTTTGTTCTATTGATCATTTACTTTTCGTAGGCACAGGCTCAGTAGTATGCCTTCAAAATCAACTCTTCTATGTCATGAAAGATTTTCTTTAATTTTTTGGGGCTGATACAACAGAATTTCAAGATGTTTGACAGCTGTAATTTTTTCCAAGAGTAATTTACTGGATGAGGTAGTGCTGAGGAGGGAAAGTGATAAATTTACAATGGTGTGGTTTTGAAATAATAATTTAATCAATTCTTTAGAAGTCATTTACAACAGTGGCGAAGCAAACAATTCGTCGACAGTGGTTTGCCTCCATTTAAACTGAAAGTAATCAATTTTACTGAAGATGATGGATTACTCAAGTATCAATTATTTTTTAGATGGAGAACCACAGTTGAAGCGTGAAAATTCAAAATGTTGTAAGTGCCATCAGACGTAAAGATTGAGCAGCTTCTTAAATCTTTTTCAGAGTAACCTCTGAGAAAACTCAGCGGGAACTTTTTCGCTAGAAAATTTGTCAAATTCAAGAAATATATTTGCCAATATTTTTGTCCTTCTCAGAGCATTAAATTATTTTTTACAGAGAGAAGTTGCACAATCTTTGCAATGTCAGATGGCACTCACGACATTTTGAATTTTCACACCTCAGTTGTCTAACTGCTTGCTTCGCCACTGATTTACAAGTAACGGCTGAGTAAATTTTCTGAAACAGAATTAATATTCTGGTAGTTACAAAACGAGTTTATCACATTTAATACCAGTGAAGACTCTTTTACTCCACAGTCCTCTTTGTCACAGGAACATTTAGTTCTTAGGCCGTGAATCTGATCTGACGAAATTGGATTTACAGCTGAATACCTCGCATTAAGTTTCTTAAGTCTTTTGGGCGTCTTTTCATCATCCTTGCAAGAACTTTTAGCCTCCGATGACAGTTGATTGATGCAGATGGATAGTTTTTCAAGGCACTCGGAGGCAGTTTCAATGTCATCCTGAAAAGAGAGATGTAAATTGTTGGAGAATTAAAATTTCCTTCACACATGTAAGGTAGATGTCCTAATTACCACCGCGCCACCCTTAAGAAAACATTTCCGTAAAATATCTGTGAAAATGTTAATTTATATCAAATTTAGGATCTGTTTGCACTAGAACCTCTCAAGTACATTCCGGTTTTATTAAAAAACAAAAACAAAATTGGAGTATGTACTTAGTCAATCAGGGAAAAAAATATGAATAAAACTGAAAACAAATGGCCATGTCCCAATTATCACCATGCCGAAAGTGGCTTTGTCCCAATTATTGATATATCAGATATGTCCTAATGGGTCTGTTGCAAACTTTTGCAACAGCGCTATAGAGTGATCAATCTCGTGTAAAATCGCGTGAAAAGTCCATTGGTGGCAGCAGAAAGTCATAAAATGCAATAACAAACTCGCCAGAGGCATTTAACTGAAATCCAAGATGGCGGTAAAATATCGAGCAACCTGTATGCAAGCACCATGAACATCCAAGATGGCCAACCTCACAACATCGATCACACCCACTCACAACGCAAACAAACTCATAACCTCCGATGCTGTGAGGTTGTTAACGTTGGCCATCATGGATGTTCACGGTGCGCGCATGCACACAGGTTGCTCGATATTTTACCACCATCTTGGGTTTCAGTTAAACGCCTCTTGTGAATTTAATACTGCATTTTATGACTTTCTGATACCACCAATGGATTTTTCACGTGATTTTACTTCAGATTTAACACTCTATATCGCTGTAACAAAAGTTTGCAACAGACCCATTATCGCCATTCATATTTTCACTGGCTTTTCATCCATACATCATGTTTATTACCAGGAAATAATGAAATTACAATAATTTAACCTTGTCCCTTAAAGAAGCTACTAAGAAATCGGCACAAACAGGTGGTGATGGGCAGGTGTCCACTTCTGTGATTTTTTAAGGTGATTCCAGGCGAAACTTTTCCAGATTTCAATCCGATGGATAGCGCCACTAGTCGCTTTTTGGAAAAGTAGTGTTTTTGGCGTTTTAAACTGAAACCATCGATAAAACGCAAAATCCAATAACGTCAGCACCTGCAAAATTTTTTTATGGATTTTTTGATTCCAAAATGAGCAAAATTGGTTCAAAATTAAAGCCGCAAATTATGAAATTCGTTTCGCCACAAGCTTAGTGAGTGAGAGTGAGCGCGAGTGATGATATGTCTATCTGCCTCACTCGCACTCATTGCAGCTTACGGGAAGTTTCGTTTTTCATAATTTCCGGCTTTATTTTTGAGTGTTTCAGCCTGAAACTTTCAGGGTATCTTCCTGAAGTATGCTCGCAGGTGCTGACGTTCCTGAAATTCGTGTTTTCAGCGTGAATTCGTTAATTTTAGCCAAAAACTGTTGACTTTTCGAGCAGCGCGACGTGGTGTCCAAAGTTGGAACTAATCGACCCTGGAATCATCTTAAGGGCGTAGTGCTGCTAAATATCAACTTCAAACTTTTTCAACAGTTTAGCCAACTTATGAACAACACTTATCCCATATTCTCTTAAATTTCCCTGCTAATGTAGACTTATTTTTATAAGAATAAATGAATAGGGTGGCGGTAATTGGGACAGTGGTGGTAATTGAGACAGTGGTGGTAATTGAGACATCTACCTTACTTACAATGGGGCAGTTGCAAGGGTCTGAAATATATTGAATTTTATGAAGCCAATGAAAGTACCCAATGAGCTGAGAACAAAGGTGCCTTTGGTTTTTCCTGTACCCTGGGTTTAGTTAGAGATACACTTGGGTGCAGTTGCAGAAATTGTGTGTGTTGTGATGCCACAACGTGGAATCTGGAATCCCTATTTAAAACACTGTATTTTTGGCCAAAATTGAATCTCTGGAACTAGGAAACCTAGTTACGAACCAAAAACATAATAGTTTTCAGCCAAGTACCTACTTCCATTTGCTTACTGAAAAAATTTGACAATAAATTATTAATAAAAATTCTTTATTTCATTCAAAATATTCAAAAGATGCAAAATTTACCCCTGCGATTAGAGGCAATATCTATCGGCAGGCAAATCTCTTAGATTTTTCCCTAGAATAAGGTCAAAAAAGAAGGACGAAACTTACCTCGTTTGGATTTAGAAGTTTTTGACTGATGTCTGGGCTTAGCATAGGTTTAACAGAAGAGACTAGAAATCTTATAAGACATTCCTTCAGGCGAGATAGATTATCAGATGCCTGCAAGAAAACATTTATGAACAGCTATAATATTGAGAGGAACATTAATTACATAGCACTCTTTTTTAAGAAAAACCTGAATAAAAAAGCCTTATTAGAGGAGGCTTCATGCAGAGTTGGGCAAACGGGGTAGTGCACACGAGTCCCAGTACTCGGGATTCGTAAATTTTTTGAACTGTATTTCAACGGTGATCAAAGTAGAATTTTAACAAATCGAGGGTCATAACAGTTCAATTTTATTGTTTTAGACATGGAGTCATCCGTGATTCTTTAAAAATTTAGATACTCTTGATTACCATTGAAATGTAATTCAGAAAAATTATGAATTCTTAATATTAGGACTCAATACTACCCCCATTTGCCCAACTCTGGCTTCAGGTTTCCACTTTTATCTAACAACAAGATCATAAGTATGTAATGTCAGAGGCGCCTGGATAATTTGCCACAGCCGTAATGTTCTACTCTAGCTTGCAGCTTGGGAAAATAGGTGCATTGGAGCCACTGAGTGGAATCTATAGAATATACTCCGCAGAAAGGGTTGTGAATATTACAAACTAGTGTAACTATCAAAGCAAAACTAACATTTTAAAAACCATTAACAGTACCTCTTCAACTGATAATTTTTTAGAAACATTGTTACGAATTTTGTCTCAATCACCAGGATGTGTAAGAGGATTGAATGTTGAAAATTCCTGATTATTTCTTGATTTTCTCAAATTTTTCCTTCAAAATTTCCTGATCACTCGCACGAGTCTCTAGCGGGAGTTTCTGGAGTTTGTAATGGGGTCTTTCCCCAAATAATATTCAACTACTTTTTTTTAACGTCGAACTTGTTGCCGGCCTGTCCCCTGCTAGCCAGAGAGCGTCATGAAGATCGGAATCACCAATCAGGTTCAAATACTTGATTGGTGAAGCCGATCACACCGTGAGGTGGCGCGCTCTGGTGGGCAGGGAGACAGGGTGGCAACAAGTGGTCCGACATCTTGACCATTGGTCACTCCTAGTTTTTTCTTCGTGACAGACACAGGCGTTTTTTCTGTAAGTCATTTTTTCTTAACACAGTTATGCCGGCCATTATGGCCTGGCATAACTGTGAATCTTTTAATTAATTTGTTCAAAGCAGTCGGAATGTAAAGGAATAGTGCGGTTCTTTTTTAAATTATATCCATTGTGTTTAATTATTTTCTCTTCGAGTATTTTTCCTCACTAAAAGTCTACTACTTATTCCCTTTGTTTTTTATCTTGTCATTACTGAGTCCCAAGAGCTAGCTGGAGAAAAGCTCAGTAATTACAAGTTCAGTTAAGGTGATTCTATGGCAAACTCCCGGAAATTTTTATCCGATAGATGGCGTTACTTGTCGCTGGCTCCAAAAATAGCCGTTTTTTGACGGTTTTCGGCTGTTTTCTCTGAACAGACGAATAATGGACAAAAAATCAGCACCTGCTTAATTTTTTGAGCCATAAACGGGCTAAATTGGTTCTAAAATAAAAGCGTAACTATGCAAAGAAAAAACAAGTGTAATTTGGAGTTGAATCAGTAAAGGTTACAGGTGAAACAGAAACCTGTAATCTTTACTAATACAACTCCAAATTTCTCATGATATTTTCTTTGCATAGTTACGCCTTTATTTTAGAACCAATTTGACCCGTTTAAGCTCAAAAAATCAAGCAAAAAATTAAGCAGGTGCTGACAGTCCGATTTTTTGTCTATTTTTCGTCCGTTTAGAGAAAACAGCCAAAAACCGTCAAAAAACGGCTATTTTCGGAGCCAGCGACAAGAAACACCATCTATCGGATTGAAATTTCCGGGCGTTTGCCACAGAATCACCTTAACTTTTCAACCAGGCGTCCAACTGTACACATCAAAATTGCAACTATCCTTGGTTGCTAGAAAGTCGACTAGAATTTCTTTTAAATGAATGAAAGAAAATAAGATTATGAGAAGGCAAGTTACAGGTACCTTGTACTAGCAAACACAAAAGTATTGGCAGTCAAGAATAGACCTGTTCAGTGATGACGTCGCGATCAAAACTGGAACCAAACAAATGCTCTATCTTGCTTTATCTCGTGGATTTACCCATAAGAAATCAGATCCAAAGTTTCGGATGCAAATTCATGCTAGTTAACAGCCAGCTTTCTCAAATTTTATTGCACATTAGATTCCACATACCTTAAAGTATCTTTTCACGCTGACATAATTCCTGAACGATTACAAGTAAATTTACAATTGTAGTTATACCAAAAGATGTTCTATGTTTTGTCCTTGTCTTACCCACGGTCTCTTGTGGGAGTATCACTGCCATGACCCTCGAGGGTTCTTCGAGGTCTGTATAACAAGTGGTGTGATGGTGCCGATGAGCATACATCCCAGAATTCTGTGCCCATAAGAAACTGTGAGAGGGACAAGGACAGAACATGTGACTTTCTTCGATATGACTGTGATTATAAATTAATGCGTGATGTTTCAAAAATGTTGTTGTAGCGTGTTTATATTTTAAGGTATGTGGAATCCGATGGTGTAATAAAATCTGAGAGAACTTGTTGTTTACTAGCGCGAATTTCCATTTGAAAATGTGGATCCTGTTTCTTAAGGAAAAACCCACGAGAGCGAGTGAGATGGAGAATTTCTTTGAATCAAATTTTTTTCGTGATGTCACACTAAACAGGTCTATTCAAGGTATGAGTTCAATTCTCGTGTAATCAAAACAACCATCAGCACGCCGCTGTCGTGCATTCTCGACTGTCAAAACTTTTGTATTCGTTAGTAAAACTATACAAGCATCGGGAGGATCAAAATGAATTTTGAACAGATATGCTCACCAAGGGCACCCATGTATTGATACTAATTGCAGTTGAAATATTTTCAACGTAATGCCACCAGTTCGAAGGGACAAACAACACATCGCCAGGTCCCAATTCCACAAAATAGGCATGTTTAAAAGAGTCTTCATCTGAAATAAAAAGAGAGTACATGATTAAAATAACGAAAATGTATTCCTTCATTGGCAATACGTGGCAGAAAAAAAGCATTATTCGGATTCTCTTTAACAAGCCAAAAACTATCGCTGCAGAGAGCTACTTATTAATTATGAATTGATGATCCCTACTATCATTATATATTTACGACACCATCAAACATGCAGTCAAAAACCACTTGCTAACATCTAAGAACCCAGTTCCCAAGCATCAATACCTCTCCAGACACACTAAAATTGTAAACAGAATTTGTCTCTAAAAAAGTCTGGAAGTGATGTGAGGTATTCATCAATTCAATTTTTTAATTGCTTGCCATTAACAATAAGGAATCATTTTAAAAACTCAGAAAATAAACCTTTTTTTCAAAACCTAGCTTTTTCTACATGAAAAAGCTCTCTACAATATCAGAGAGCTCACAAATCCTATTAGCATACACGCTTCATAATCTTACAATTATATTTTCCTTTTTTTATTTTTAATTGCTTTATTATTACTATCATTCTTATTATTATAATTTTTCTTTCTACTTACATGACCTGAACAAAGAGCTACCTATAAGGTGCTTTTTTTGTACGAAAAAAATAAATAAGTAAATAAATAAATAAATAAATAAAAATAAATAAACAAAAATAAATAAATAAATAAAAATAAATAAATAAATAAATAAAAATGAATAAACAAAAATAAATAAATAAATAAAAATAAATACTTAATAAATAAAAATAAATAAACTAAAAATAAATACTTAAATAAATAAAAATAAATAAATAAATAAATAAAAATAAATAAAGAAGAATTAAATCAAAGCACGCTATAGTCAAATCCAAGACAAATGGCGCTTCTTGACACTACTCGGCTGCATTCCCCCACCACAGCGGACCGAGTGGACTCATCAGCCAACAATAGCCAACGTCGGGTCTTTACCCTCTTTCATCGTCTTTCGGCACTTTGTTCTAAAAAATTGAGAAAAGGCTTTAAAACCCACTTAAGAAAGTAGATCCCGCATTGAAAAGAAGAAGAAATCCCTAGAAATTAAATTCTCATTAATTAAAATCACTAACCGCGGCTAAAGAATCCCTGACTAAGGTGGTTTGCAACAGGGATTTGGAGCCGGAGCCACAGTCAAAATTGAAATTTACACTTCTCCTGGAAAAAAACCATAATTAATACTTTCAGAACTAAAAGTTACTATTCAAAAAGTAATTCAAGATGTTTTAGCACAGATAGAAATTATTTTTCATGATTACAGTTAGAGTTATAGCGATCGGAGCCCTGAGCCAGAAGCAGCTCCAGCTTTGGAGCTCCGATTGCAATAATTCAAACCGTAATCATGGAAAGTAATTTCTGTCTATGCTAAAACATCTTGAATTACTTATTAAATTGTAAATTTCGGTTCTGAAAGTATTATTCATTGTTTTCTCCAGAAGTGCAAATTTCAATTTTGATTGCAGCTCCGAATCCCTGGTCTCCAACCACCAAAACGTCAGGAACAGCTGATTTAGAAGGAGCGAAGGAATGGTCTCAATGAGAAGAACCTTCAGTTTCATCGCAAGGTGTGAAGAGATCGAAGAAGAATCAAAATTAAGGAAATGACTTAAAGAGTGGATAGAATTAGAAAGAAAAAAAAAAAAAGATTACAAGTACTTACTGCAACTCTGTCTACAATGAAAATTAATGGAGCTGTAAATACTCGACTCTTCGTAAGGAATTCTGCTTGGTTTCAAATTGGGTGTATCTGGCGGAAAAAGGAGCCATCTTTTCCTGAAAAAATGGGAAGAATCCTAGAGTTATTAAAACCTATTAAATAGGATTCCAGGCAAAACTCTAAAACAACAGCAGGAAAGATAAGCAGAGCTTCTGGTTGCTTTTCTAAAATAAATTTTACTCAGGTAATTAGAATTAAATAACATAATGTTGCACTGAATATCTGTTCAAGAGCATATCTGTAATTTTTAGGGGTTTTTGAGTCACAGATAATCTTTGATGGAGAATGCGCTTGGCCAGGGGAAGGCGTCCAGAGAAAAATTTCCGGGGGGAGGGGGGGCTGTTTCTGAAGGAAGTAAACACAATAGTATTATTAGTATTTTCAACTTTTGCTCTTTTAAATAATACTTTCTCTATCTTTGTTCCTTTTTTCTTTCATTGCAAAGTTACGGTTCTCCAATTATCGCAGTTTTAGTTTCACCTAATTTCCATGCCCAAATTTGCCTTCAGCCTGCCCATATATTTGTGACTACAAGTAAGAGTCAGCGACTTCTTTGGAAAAACATTATGTAGCAAAGATTTAGTTTACAGGCAACCTTTCATCAAGTACGCTGTTGAAAAAATGTTCAAACAATCACTTTCAATGACCTGAGACTGATCACTAGGACCAAAGAAAAAAAAAAAAGGTGCAAACCTACTTCCCAAAAAGTTGGGCAACAAAATTACAGCCATAAGTATCAACATGGCATGGAGTATGCGCACCTTCTGACCCAATCCATAGTGTGGATTCTTCTCCTGTCCTTTCCGGAAAACCCACACAGCCCCAATTGATGTCCTAGAAAAATAAATTAAACAATTTTTTCAGTCTACATCAAAGAGTTTCAAGTCAGTTAAAGACATACTGGTTACATGGTAAGAACTGTAACTGAATTTTGAAACAATTTTTTTTGCAAGAGATCACTCGTAAATAGGCCTGTTGCAAATTTTTTCTACAGCGGTATGGAGGGTTGCAAAATGAACAACTGAAAGTGTGTTACTTGGAGGCAAAAGGAGAAATGGGAGGGGGTAAATGTATTAAGGGGAGGTTGACACCTGAAAATCGAAATTTTTTCAACATTTTTTTTTTTTTTATTTTTATATTCTGAGTATTTTTATGTATTCTTTATGGTGCTTTGCTTAATTTAAAGTGAGCGTAATTTAAAAAAAAAGGGAAAACCCCCAAAGTAGACAATTTTATATTTCTGATATGGATATCTACTTACATCCAATAAGGAACTGTTATGTGAACAACAGTCTTTTAAATATTTATAATCAAAATAAAACCAATCGTCGGATTTATTTCTTTGTGTGATTTCATTAAACTGGTTTAAAGTCATAGTTACTGTTTTGCAAGTCCTCTCCCACTGAGGCTCCTGAAACAAAATTCAATGATTAGAATTAGAATTAAAATTAGAAAGACCTGCAGCTTTAGCTATTGGAAAGCTCTAACAAAGAATTGGTTGATACATAAAAAAAAAGTGATAGAATTATCAGGGGCATAGAAAACCTCTATGCATGGGCAGATACAGAACTTTGTCAGTCTGTCTTTCTTCCCATTCAAACATGTGTGTTAGAAGAGGAAAGCAAAGAGGAGGCCATCACAAGACTTCAGTCCCTATCTCCGTTCTTTTCTAAAGGGGTCTCTCCACCAGCAAATTTAAAAGCGCGAATAAACTGATTGAGCCAATGAGCTGCCTTGAAGTCAATAGGTCGAGCTGTCTATTGGTCTATTGGCTGAAGCAGTCTATTCGCACTTTTAAATTCACAGGTGGAGAGACCCCTTAATGCACTTGTTCAAATGGAAGTAAGGCAAACAGGATAAATTATCTACCAGAAGAGTAGCAGTAAGGAGTAGAAAGTCCAGAGTCCCTTGATGGTAGTTTTGTTAGGGAGCTCAACAAGCTCTGATTGGTCAAAGGTTTATGGCACACAGAGCCAAAAAAAAGTAAAAAAAGTCCCCGACATCGGAGGCTCCATTCAAAAGAGAAGAAGAGAAATGTTTGGGAATGAACCAGAATGCCGGAAAATTCTCCTGTCCACCACTAGAACTTAACCCTTTGCACTCCACTGTCGAGCTGTAGTCGACAAAATCGATTTACGGGTTCCGCTCCATTGTCGAGCTGTGGTCGACAAAATTTTGTAGCTCGAAATTGACGCTATCAACGGGACACACTAGGTGTTTGAGAAGTGCTGCCCTCTGACGGGCTTCCTCTGAATTTACCAGTGAAGCTCTAGTTCACGGAGTTCTAGTGGTGTACAGGAAGGTTCAGCTCGACAAATGGTGGAGTGGAAAGGGTTAACCTTCGAATTCGTTCAGGCGTTCCACTCTTTTCAAATGCATAAAGCAGTGAGTCTGTACTCTTCCTAACAAAACTTCAAGGGACTCGAGTTATAAGAGCAAGCAGTTGCATACACTGCGACAGTTTGACGCCAGTGGCGGCTCGCCTAAGGAGGCAAGGGAGGCTGTGCCTCCCCAGACAGTCAGAGGGAAGAAAAAATAACGTCGACAAGACAGAAACGAGAGACAACAAATTAAAATTAGGCAATCACAATGTCCGTGACTCTAAAACTTGAGTCAATCTTCACTAGGAGAGAGCGCAAGAGAAGGAAGTTGTAAGCGGGCGGGGAACGAGATTTCAGAGCCACGAAACGACAGCAGTCAGCAGTGCCAGAGTCTGTGCCTCGTCGAGAGGCACAGACTCCGAGTCCGAGTCGGTCGAGTCAGTCAAGAAGAGGTGTTCGGCACACACACACACACAACCAAGCAAGGACTGTGCACGCACTAACGAAGGTATCGGAGGCTGCTATCCTCCACGACTCCCGCAGCGTTGCCGAGCCAGTAGCCGGATAACCAATTAACCATCATGCCAGCCGCCGGACTAGCCGCGCCTGTTTGTTTTTGTCTACGTGTTATATACGGAGGCCCCCGACCCCCCCCCCCACAGCCTCCCCAATACCAAAGCCCACGAGCCGCCACTGTTTGACGCAACCCGCAATACACATAACCCTAACCTTACTTGGTTTTGAAAAAACAACAGAGAAGAAAGGAGTGTGTAGGTTTCACACATAATGCAGGTTTCGTCGAATCGTCAATGCAGAACTTATTCAACTTCATATACTTGCTTGTATACCTGAACTAATGAATAGAAACGACAGTTTTACTAACTTGATGACACGTCTTTGAACCAACGCGAAACTTCAAAGGTTGACCGTCAAAGTACTTCACCCATTCGTCAAAAGTCCAGTGAGAAATGTTCCAGTCATTAATTGCTTCATGGAAGATCAATGGGCAGTTGGATTCTAAAATTGAATCTACCTCCATCGAGCTCGGATTTCGGATCTGGAAGATAAGCGTCACGAGAAAATGGTTTTTCTTCCGAGAGATCTATAAAAGAAATTACAAGCTCAAGAGACTTTACAAGCAACAATTAGGTGTCACATTGACAAAGCAAGAGCAAAAGAGTTTTGAAGCAATTGAAGGTTGGTTCTTGACAGATAATGTTGAGCATCCAAAAGTGCAACACAATCAGTAAATGAGAAGATGGTTGGCAAAGCATCTTCACTCCACACTATAGTCTGTTCGTTCTAACTTGAGACAGCTGGAGATTCAGGTAGATTTGCCTTCTGTGGCAATGTAGGAGTCCTAACCCTCATCAGTCAGCCAAGGTGACAGGGCTGCTGCCCGACCTTCAGGCTATGACAACATACTGAAGTGTTGCCATTCTCTATTTTCCAAAATTAATTTATAACCCGCTCAGGTCTCAAGTTAGATCGAACAGACTATAGAACAGAAGCATTTTGAGTCATGGGTCCTAATAAGTGGCTATGAGCAAACAAAAACTTATTGTGGCACATCTGTGGGCGGTTGGTTGACAAAGAGTTTAGACTCGTTGCTAACTAACTGCTCACTATGATGCGTTTTGGACGCGGGTACAACTACTTACTTGTCAGAACCCATTACTTAAAATGCTGGAGCTCCACACTTCTCTTTCTTGAACTTAACATTAAATATATAATTACGGTATAATTTTCAGGTCTAGATGGTGATCATTCAATCACCTTGGCAAACTCCTCTCCACTAGAAGAGACACTTGGGTAGTACCCAAGCACGTAACATCCTTGGTGGTACCATTATGAAAAGTGCCTTGACTCATGATTCATTTTTACTGAAAAAGTCAACTCATGAGAGTAGAGTTTCCGGACTTTCAGTAGTGAAAAGGTACCTGTGATGAAGAAAATTATTGATCTCACTTACCAGCAAATTTACGTATATCTGTGCATGATGTCTCTACCCAAATGTTTTCATCAAAGCTCTAAAAAATGTCAACTTGAAGCACACTTAAAAAGTAAGGTTATAGTAAGTAAGTAGGAAATACTATTTACAGAATAATGAAACGTTGGAAGAGATTATTCGAAAAGATTATTGGCTTTGGCTCCATCAAGAATTTGACAAACGCGATTTCAATTTTTTGTACAGATTTCTAGAATTAAAACCTGGCCCAAAGCAAGATCCAATTTCAAATATCAAAATCATGAAATGATAAAAACATCCAAAAGTCAAAACTCTCAAAAACTTTTTTAATTTTGCTTCTACTGTACTCCCTTCAACCCCTCCGGCCTCCAATCAACGAACACACCTTAGTGTTGCCATGTCGAGGGTAAAAAGCCGTATCGTCCCCATTTAAATCAATGTAAACATACGGCTTTTTTACTCCAATCTGGCAACACTAGACCCCTCTCACACCCCCTTGCTGGACGACAGTCAGGAACATGCATGCAGGCACCACGCTGTCTGGCAAATCCGGCGAGGAGACTTGACAAAGTTATACCAACTTGACTGCAGCGGAAAGAAAAAATTGAAGAAGTGCTAATTTCAATTAAAGAGGTTCAAACCGCCATAATTTTATTAAAATAGTATCACGCTTCATATTTGTGGCGAATTTTGATTATTTCATACCCGTACTAGATGCAAAAACGGAAAAAACTAATACGATTAGAGAGGCGGATAGCATGAGTTGTTTTTCGAAAGTTTGCAGCTCTTCAGTTTTTGATCAGCTGACCTAAAAAAAATCCGTTGAGAAGAAGACGAAAATTTGAATTTCTGTTCATCGACTCTCATACTTTTTCACTCTGTTAAGTTCTCGTGTGTGTTTCAAGTTCTGAATAATAGAATTAAACTATAATTTACTAAGATAAATAAGCTCTCTTGGTTTTGTAGTTCAGTGACTCATTCTTCACAGTTTATTGCCAGCATAAAACTCTCTACCATCAATTTCTGACTTCACATATTGTTCTGAAAGATGGAAACCTACTTGAAGACTCTCCAAAACCAATCTAATGTAAGACAAAATTCAAAAGTGCCTCCTGAGGTTATTCATGTATGCATTAATTGTGAATATTCGTAAAGTTTCAGCATTTGTAGCCCTTTATTTATTTTATTTCAAATACTTTTTGATAGATAATGAATGAGATAAAGCTAGGCATTTTACCATTCACCTGTTTGGCTAGTTCTCTGCTTGCGAGTGGCTGATCAATCTAAATTCAAGCCAGCATTACTCGTCTAATCTCGACCAATGCTTGCAAATCTTTAGTCCTAAGCTGTTGTTTTTTTGTTGGATACCTAAAGTTATGTACCCACTGAAATGTTGGGAGAGAGAGTTAGAAACCCCAGGTCATGCAGTTAGGTAGCGTTGCATTCTTTGAGCCCTTTTCGATTTTGGAAAGAAGATAAATGCTAATCATATTAAAACATGATGGACTCCTTTAACACCGTGCACTATTGAGCACATAAAGCAAAGCTTAAGGATAACCTGTTACCAGAGACAAGTAGAGACGGAGTACTATCGGCTGCAGCAGGGGCACGCTAAATTCTCGCGGATTCAACAAAACAACAGTCAATGTCGCAGGGTGTTGAATGTTGAGCACCCTCCTCTCTATCCCCCCTGTGTCTACCGAATGTTACTGTTCAACACCATGCGACATCAAAAGGTGTTGACTGTTGTTTTATATGTTATTTTGTTGAATATCCAAAAATTTAGTGTGCCTCAAATCTTCCCTATGTATTTTAGCGTAGTGCTCTGTCTCTATTTGTCTCTGCCTGTTACTAATTCTTTTACATTGTAAGGGGTTAAGTAAGACTGCAGCCTTAGATTCAAAAACTTCCGAGAAGTGGGATTTTAAAGTTTTTTGATGTTCTTCTTCGAAAAAGGAAGGAAAGAGATCTACTTTGCTGAGAGTCCTTTGGGATCCATGATGGTTTGCATTCTGTTTTTGGCGAGAGCTCTTCAAAATAAGAGATATAGATTGAACGGGCTTTCCTAATTTTTAAGATGCTCGTTTTATAAGTTGAGGCGAGACGATTCAGCTAATTAATGGTTACATTAATCTTTTGAATTTTCCAATGTTTGAGCAGAAGTATTTTGAGTATCGGGTTAAGACAAGCACCGGTGCCTACTTCCTAAATGCATCGGTGAGCAGTCACAACTGGTTGCTAACCAACCTAGCAGGCGCCGCTACTTGTCAGAGCCCGAAACTCAAAATGAGTCTGCTCTATTCCTCACAATGTATGATGGAATGGATTGAAATTTAATTTAAGAGCTTTGGCTTTTCATCGCAGAGTGCTTTGAAAGCACAATGTGAAAGTGGCAAGCTTTTAAGCGATAAGAAAAGCTTTGTTTTGATTCAAAGAAATTAAATTAAGTAATTTTATTATTTTATTTATATGCATTCAAAATATACAAACAAAACCTCTTGCATTAACAATAAAATCACAGTAAAATACCTAAAATTTGACACCCCTAAGAAAAACTTGAAGAAAATGGAAACTTTGTCAAAACTCGCTCCACTTGTTTCGGAAATGAGCTTTATTAAGGTAAGTATTGTTTGGGCGGCACCAATGCTTTGTCAAGGTAAGTATGGTTTGGGCCGCACCAATACTGACTAGCCTTGCCTTTGGTGTCTCTGTTGTTCATTTGATGGAAATTTGATTGCAGGTATACCAAAATATGGAAAATTCCGGATTACTTCCTGGAAATGCTGAACCATATCCTCATATTGACTTCAATGGAAATTTTCAAATGCCAGGTAATTTTTTCCCCCAAAGCAAATTAAATATATTTAGATTTTAGGAGGAGTAAAATATTTTGTCCAACAGAGCAATTTCAAGGTGAAAGAGTAACGTCATAGAGTCTTTTTCTTTGATTAGTTCAGCTACCTAACCTTCAAATTTTTATATTTTCTGCCAAGATTACTACAGCTGTATTTTTCAAATGTATTGACTTATTAAAGTGTAAAATTACTCTCTTATGTAAGTACTTTTTAACCCTTTTGTACAAGAATGATGAAAAAAGTTGTCATTCCTATCTTAGATCTGTAGCATTAAATTAAGCAAACGTTCTTCCAGTCAGTGGCGTAGCCAGGAATTTTTCTGGGGGGGGGGGGGGGGTCCAAAGATACTAATTTGGTCAAATATGTCTGAAAACGCAAAAATGAACCTTTTTTAGGACAAATTTTGGTGACAAGGGGGGGGTCCAGACCACCTGGATCCCCCCCCCCCTTGGCTACGCTACTGCTTCAAGTGATTTCATGTAAAAGTCAATTATTTCTTTTTAAATCCCCTAAGACTTCATGTTAAATGTCAGAGGGCTCCCATTAAAAGTTGCTACTCTTGTGTGCAATTTTTAGAGACAGATATTGTTAACATCTGTTCCGTTGAGACGGCGCAGTAATTGTCGTGGATTTTAACCCGTTCCGAACACACCATCTAAATATCATGGCAAATTCAAACTCTTGAGGAGTATTATTTAGATGTTCAGAGGCAAATTTTATTTAGTGACCTGGTTTCAAAAATCAGTAGGTTACCAAAAAATATTTACTCTGGTCACTAGAAAAATGGTCGGAGCCAGGCGAAAGTGAACAACGTATGGTCATGTAAGGTACCGAAACAAAAATTGACCGAGAACTGCTTGGTTTGGATTTTTGCGACCTATCTCCAGAGGTGGGTTATCAGAAAAGTGACCGGAGGATTATGTAACTGGAGGGAACATTTGAATTTAAAATTGTATTTATATTGGCTCCCGTGATTTCCTCGAAGGAAATTGGTTTGCAAAGACAAACAGATTGATATTGATATTTTCCTGTCATTTTAACATCACTTTATGAGAAAGAGACGGAAGTAAAAAAAATTATGGTTGAGAAGATGAAAGCGAGATAAAAGAGGACGGGGATTATTCCTAGTTGGGATTTTACTCAGCTGGGAATACTCCCGACGGTTTAAAAGTTAATCTAAAAGCCCTCTTTCCGGAAACTGCCTGTATTGACCTTGCTGTCATCTCTTATCCTAGATTCACACTATAGGCAGTTATGGTAGATTCTTCTTCTTGTATAACATAGCATTATCACTAGCTTACATTTTTTCATACCTAAATCATACCCACATTGTTTAAAAAAGGTTAGTACACAATGTTAGGGAAAGGAATCAACAATCATGATCATAATAATCAACCCTCGTCAGAAAGGAAGTTGCCGTTATTTTTGGGAATATTCCTTCTGGCCCGGTTTTCAGACGGTACCACTTATTCCTGTGTTTTTTATTTCTGAGAATTAACTTGAAGGTTTTCATCTAATTCCAACGGTTTTTGTCGCAGGAGACTCTTTACCAAACGAGGAGCAGCTGTACAATTTCTTGAGAAGTTTTGATAGTTCGACAAGCCTGACTTTCGAAAAGCTTCTACAATCATCAAATCAAGTAAGCTTATTTTTTTAAGACCAAAGTTGGCAACCATAAAGTACAGTCGGGCAAATGGAATTCGAGCACCAATATTGAACTGCTGAGTACTTTTAACCCTTTCCACTCCACCATTTTTTGAGCTGAACCTTCTTGTACTCCACTAGAACTCCGTGATTTAGAGCTTCACTGGTAAGTTCAGAAGAAGCCCGTCAGAGCGCAGCACTTCTCAGACACCTATTTTGTCCTGTTGATAGCATCAATTTCGAGCTACAAAACTTTGTCGACCACAGCTCGACGATGAAGCGGAACCCGTAAATCGATGTTGTCGACTACAGCTCGACAGTGGAGTGGAAAGGGTTAATATTTGATCTGACTCACCGAGTAAATTTTGAACTCGAGATTCGGAAAGTTTTCAAACCGTTATTAAAGAGTTATCCAGAACTGCTTTTTCAAAAATCAGAGCTAAACTTGTTTAATCACACTACGAAGTAACTGAAATTAATATTGGAGTTTTGAGAAGATCAGTGTGGATTACACTTAATTTCGAGTTTGAAAACTGTCCTCTCCTCAAGTTCAAAATGCTCTCAGAGAGTCAGATCGAATATTGAAAGTACTCGGCAGTTCAAGCTCAGAGCTCTAGTCCCATCTGCCCAACTTTGCCAGAACGACCTCCACTGGAGGGAATTTATTTATTTATTTATTTATTTATATATAAACGGGACAAGCCCTTGGACAAAAATAACAAAATATAGGTTAATAGGCAGTACACTAGATAACACGTATTAAATGTTTGAGTAGAAAGAAAAAAAAAAAAAAAACAGATGGAATTAAAATTAAGTTAAGAAGTAGAAACTGAAACTTGAAATTCATCAAATTATACCCTTTACTTATAGAGAAATAATGGACTCAGTCAATTTAGTTGTCTCTGAAATGCATCATTTTACCCTTGATTGAAAATTTAAAACAGCTCATACTTCGACTAATTTTGGAACAAATTTTTTTCAAGAGCAACTTATATTTTATGACTTATAATCGTATCACTTTATATTATTTATTCGTGTATTCCAACTATGGTAAATTAAAAGAAAAATTCTGTAATTCTCAGTTCCCACTCGTAATAGATTCTGTCAAATTAAAGGTTTCTGAAATACAATGTTTTACCCTGGATTTAAAACTGAAAACAGTTCATGTGGGTCAACTAATTTTGAAACAAATTTATTCCAGAACAACTTATTTTTATTCATGTTTTCCAATTATGGTAAAAAAAAATCCAATATTCTCAGTTCCCAGTTGTGATAGATTCTGTAAAATTTGATCCCTCTGAAAGACACCATTTTACCCTCAATTTAAAACTAGAAACAGTTCATGCTGGTTGCCTGGTTTTGAATCGAAAGTCTCAGACTTATTTTTACTTACGTATTCCGATAAAAAACAAATAATGCACAAATTGACGAAAACGGACTGTTTGGTAAATGATAAGTGTCGGCGGACGCCACCTTACTGCTGGGGGGCTTGGGACTTGGTCTGGTGCCCGGCTACCGCCACTTATGATCAATGCTAAATCAAAGAAAATTCCAATATTCCCAGTTAGGGTTGTGCGGTACTGATTTTGGTATTTTTTCGGTATTTAGCTCTGTCTTTGACTGCAGCCTCTAAATGAGTGAGATTGATAAAACTGCCGAGGGTGACGTAAGCCAGAAGCCAACTAAACACTATAAAACTGTCAAAGTATTGATACATGGCATTCCCGCATCATAGTACCTTTGAATTCCCTAAAACTTATGTAAAATGCCGAAAAAATAAGCCAGTTCGGTTTTTACATAACTTTAAGGGAATTCAAAGGTATTATGATATAGAAATGCTACTTTGACAGTTTCATAGTATTTAGTTGGCTTCTGACTTAGTCACCCACGGCAGTTTTATCAATCTCATTCATTCAGAGGCTGCAGTCAAAGACAGAGCTAAATACCGAAAAAATACCGAAATCAGTACCGCACAACCCTATTCCCAGTTCCCAGCCATCAGTCCAATATTTATTTTTTCTCTTCTGCAGACAAGTTGCTTCAATTGTTATTTTTATTGCTTGCAGGACAGCGGATATTGGTGCAATTACTACAACACAAACCCGGTAAAGCCTCCAGTACAAAATTATTCCTTAGCTGAGAATAACAACAGTTTTTACAATGTTAGGTTACTTCAACAGCCCCAAACTTTGAGCCGTCCCAGAATCATCAGAGGATGTCCGGATTATCCAAGAGACCGATGGAATCCGAATTCATCTGGAAATTCCATCTACTCTTCAACATCGGTGGAAACAGACTGCAATAACAACGTCATGCCGTGCGCCAACAAAAACTACGGTTATGCTGATGAATACAGTCCGAAAAGATATGAATGTGCGGAGAAACAGTGTCAAGACTTCATGTTCAAACAGTATTTGCCAGCTAAGGAAGTTGACTGCGACTGGAATAATAATGTTGCGGACATAAATAACAATGCTTGTGCTTTGATGAAATCACCAGATCTACCGAAAGAACCGTGCGAATTGAAAATTGTATCTTTCCTCCATCATACCAAATCCTTACAGTAAGCGTTATTTGTCAACGATTGTTTCATTAACTCCACTTATACAGTTATACTTTGTTCCGTAGTATCTTAAGCTGATTACAGGGTCAATTAGTTTTAACCGTATACACCACGTCGTGCTCTTTTAAAAGTCAACAGTTTTTTGCTAAAATTGATGAATTTTTGCATAGTAGAAAAAGAAAAACGTTGGCACTTGCGAACATACTTAAAGAAAATATCCTGAAATTTTCACGCTGAAACACTGAAAAATAAAGCTGGGATTTAGGAAATACAAAAATTCCCTTAAGCCTCAATGAGTGCAAGTGAGGCAGATAGACATTGTATCACTAGCTCTCACTAGGCTAATGGAAAAGTGAATTTCTATTATTATTTTCTACTATTTCTATTATTCTATTAATTCTCAACCAATTTTACCTGTTTGGAGCTCAAAAAAGCCATTAAAAAACTACACAGGTACTGACCTTCTTAGACTCTGCGTTTTTGTTGTTGTTCTTTTTGTTTTTTTTTTTAAAAATAAGAATATTCATGCAAAAGGTCCATTTGGATCAACAATCATTCGAAAATATTGGATACATTTTTATCTGTGTTTGTGTTTCTGCAAAAATCTTTAGTTTCACCATTTCGTTGACTTTAAGTACTTTACTCTAAACCTGTCAAAGATCTGACCGAGTACTTAAGGGAAATGTACCAGTGAATGGCACCTTTCATTTAATTAGTAAATATTAAGCTTTCCATTGAGGGTGGCGCTGAAAAAAAAAATAGTTTTTGATGCTTTATGTAGTTGGCAGCCTAGAGAATCACAGCTGATCATGTAAACAAAAAAGGAAGAAGAAGAAAAAAATTCTTGAAAGTGCATTGTGCAGGAGGAGCCGAAAAAACGTCGATCCGCTATAAGATTTTGCTAGTGAATGGCACGGTCCCTTTTAAAACGAAGAGCTTCACCGCTGAATTCCAAGGCTCATGTAAACAGGTCAATTCAACTGCATATTGACATTTCGCTGTTCTCAGTGTTGCAATTGAAAGGGCATAATTCAGCGGTGAAGCTCTTCGTTTTAAAAGGGACCGTGCCATTCACTAGCAATTTGCAAAATTGAGGTGCCATTCACTGGTGCATTTTGACGGTTTTTTTTGTTTTAAATTTTTCAAAGAGTAAAACCTGAAAAATTAAAAAACAAAAATTTTTTGTTGAATCTTAAGGGGTTGATCTACCTCTTTTTGCCAAAATATTGACAGACTATTGAAAATCTGATTTTTCGCAATTGAATGAAGGTACGATTTTTGCTTACGGTGCCATTCACTGGTAAATTTACCTTAAACCTTTTGATTGAAAGGAATGTCAGAAACAAGGCAAAGAACATAGCTCAATTGAGCCTCCTTTCCTTAATCTGACGCAAATCCTAATCGCTTTTGATAACTTTTGATACCTTGATAAAAGTCAATTCATAATCTTCAATGAATACTTGAATCTTTTTTTAGGACCTTGGCTGGTAAATTTCATGTGCATCTAGAAATGGGTGCAGATCAACTGGCCTCTCTAGTACAAGAAAGAAACGTGATTGAACAGTCTCTATTCAAGGATGGCAACTCAACGGCTACGAACCGTCCCTCGGAACAATTGACCCGAACTGATCGTCTTGTTGTCAACTACTCCAATGAAATTGAACCGGTAATTTGCTTTGAATACATAAAAAAAAAAAAAAAAAAAAAAAACAATTTTAAAGATCGTTGGTTCATCGACCAAAGGTTGTCAGATTGCACAAAAAAACATGATTATTTTGTAAAATTGCCATTTTTGACCACTGTGCGGAAGCCTGAAGCAGACAAAATGTTGAGCCCAAATTTGATGTATGTTTACAACTTGTGAAGTTTAACGATATCCAAGGATGACCTTTTTCAAGATCGAAAAAAGTTGCTTTTCAGCTCACCTTACTATGGGCCCTTCTTCCGAAAATTGTCTGCAAATTGTTGGGAAATGGTCGTATCAATTTGATATGTTATGAGCATGTATCTCAGGGCTACAGAAGTATTTTAAGCCAATGGACTGTTTTAGTAGAGCGATATAGCGTATTGATTGCCGTCCAAGGGCCTCTGATTCCAAACAAACTCTGGTTCAATGTAATTTCCCCATAAGCGAACTTTTGAAGGGAAATTTAGTGTATTAAATCAAACAATTAATGCGACCTTTTTGCAATTATGAATTCTACGTCCTCGTGAATGCTTCATTATGCCTGGTTCCTTGACTAAAACTGCCAAAATCAATAAGATATTACAGATTAAATGTTGCATTTGTAGGTTAGAATCGCCCGAAATCCCGCCAATTCCGCAACAACAACAATAACATTTGGGTGATTCCAACCTCCAAACGCATCGTTTAATCTGTAATATCTTGTTGATTTCGGCAGTTTTACGGGTGGAACCAGGCATAATTAAGCATTTTCGAGGACGTAGAATGCATAATCGCAAAAAGGTCGCATTAATTGTTTGATTTAATAGTCTAAATTTCCATTCAAAAATCCGCTTATGGGGAAAATGCATTGAATCAGAGTTTGTTTGGAACCAAAGGCCCTCGGACGGCAATCGATACAATATATCGCTATACTAAAACAGTCTATTTCCCTTAAAAAAGCCCGTAGTACTATAGATACTCTATCCAAGAATGTCCTCATTTGTAATTTAAAAATTTTTAGAGTTTGAAGGTGTCACAATTCCCTTACAACCCCAATGTATTCAATGAAATGGATCGAGATCCGCATGGGAAAGAATTCCCGGAATTTCGTATTTGTGGTTTAAAAATTTCAGGGTTTACTGATAGTTAAAGGTCTGAAGATTTTACTGATAACTTTCATATTACTTGTTGGAGAAAGTAATTAAAAATTATACGTTTTAATAGTCTAAAACAGTGCCCTTCTTTCTTCCAGGTAAAAAGGATAATTTCTAAATTAGGAGTCATTCATGGTGAAGAGGTTATGAAAGAGAGCGAAAAGTTGACCAGCTGTTGGATTGAATCCATCAAAAACGTACGAGTCTTGCGCCAAAATCAAGATTATTTGCCCCGAAACGAATGTAAGTTTTTGTTTTTACTTTGATAGAAACTTTTAGATTGAATTTTTAGGTTCACAATTTCAAGCAAAACTACCATGGATTACAAAAATTACAAAAGTTGATACTGAAATTGACTTGACATTATTTAGTGTGAATAGAATTCGTTTTTCAATTTTCATTCCTTCAAATCATAACAAAACTTGCCTACGTATGACTTGAACTTTTTGCTTTTAAAGCGTAATTTAGAGAAAATTCAATTTAATTCATTTTCATCGAGTGATAATAGCAATCGGTTGGGAAATTCCAAAGCTTATCAATCTAGGTGGGCCTAAGTTTCTGAAACGACCTCTACTTACTTACCGATTTCATCCAAATCATTTGATAAAAACAAAATTTAGAAGGTGCAAAAAATATGACTGATTTTTCAATTAATCCTGTAATTAGTAATTTTAATTATTGCTTTTACTTTGAAATTTTCAGATGTAACCAGACAAATATTCAATTTAAAGTCTCTGTACTGCCAAACAAGAAGAGTTCGCACTTCGCTGTGGTGCGCTGGTGTGCTTGCCGTAGGCTAAGTCAATTAACTTAACAAATACCCGTGCTAGATCACCCTTTTTTAAGATTATGATTTTTACTTGAAATGTTATTTATTATTACTCTAATCGCCCAGAAATTATTCAGCTAACTTGTTTCATGCATGAATTAAAACTTTGTTCTATCAATGGGGGCATTTGGCAGTTACTTCGGTCTGAATTTTTCTGTTTTTTTTTTTTTTTTTTTTTGAAAGAACACAGAAGAACTTTGTGAGCTGAGAAAAATAATTTCTTCGGTTTTTTCTAGGTTTCACGGTCCTGAAGATTCAATTTTGAGCTGAAATATATTGTAAAGGGACTTATGCTAACTTTTGCTGCAAGCAATTGAATGGTAAATACTTGCATAAAATCAAACGAAAATCAAGAAGCGCGCACTAAAAAATTCCGAAAATCACTCGCAGACTCAAAAACTGACTTTGAAATTAACACATAATGAAATGGCCCAGGTATTTAGGTACCATGACTCATGAGAGATTCCTTTCTAATATGAGACTTTCCTCCTTGCGTTTCTATAGAGAAAGAGACAAATTAGATAGGAATTTCGGATTATACCTGCATAGCTCAGAAATTATGCCTTAAACTTGAAAATCATTTTTTGAGTCAGTGAGTAAATTTCGTAATTTTTTAACGTCTCATCGTAAGTTTTGCTGAAATATACTCAATATTTAACGATTCAATTGCTCATAGCGTAAGTTAGCAAGAGTCCTATTGGAAAATGGGTCTTTCGCGCATTTGTATTTGGATATTTTGCATTCTCTGCTCACAGAGTACTTACATTCTTTGAAGAAGAAAAAAAAAAAACCAACAAAATTCGGAACTATGCAACTACTCCAATAAGATGAAGTAGAGTTTAATTCTGATGAGGGGGGCAAATCGACCTGACATCTTTGACATTTTGTAAATTGATTCCTTCTTAACATAACAGAACTAAATTGGCGAGGCTGCCTATGAGTTGTGAAAATTTTGAGCTAAAAATTACAGTTTTCATTGCATGGTCCTTTGTGTTTTAGAGGAATAAATTTCAAAAAAAGGCCAAAGATCACAGGTAGACCCCTTGTTCATATACATTCATAGCAAGCTATACTTAAGGTGATTCTTTAGCGTTTAGTGCCAATTTCTGCCACTAGAGCGCTACCGTTCGATTAATGTCAGCTTACAGGCCGAAAAGTAATTTATATTTAAGAAAACGGAGTGTCAGTTACTCGATAATCATCTGAAGAACTTCTCTGCGAGATATCAAGTCAATAACTTGTAAAACAAGGCTGAAAGTACTAAAAAATGAAATATCGTATTTTGATACAAGACTCAATTTGCGATATTTCATTTTTTGGTACTTTCAGTGTTATTTTTGAAGTTATTGAAGAGATATTTTGCAGAGCCGTTCTTCAGATGATTATCTAGTAACTGACACTCCGTTTTCTTAAATATAAATTACTTTCAGCCTGTAATTTGACAATAATCGAGTGGTAGCACTCTGGTGGCAGAAATCAGCCTGAAACGCTGAAGAATCACCTTAACTAGGAAAAAAAAAGAAAGATAAAAGATGGTGTCGAATGATTATGAATCATTCTTTAGACTTGGACTACCAAGAGACTAAACTATTTTATAAGCCATTGGAATTTGTTATTTTAAATGTTTTGACCAAAACCTGTAACTTGCTAATTATTTATTTAATTACTTTTTTAAAGAAGAAATAGGCGTCTTCTGTCATCAGTTTTGCATGAAATTTAAAAATGACAGAATTTTATTTGTTCCAACTTTTCTCTCATTATTTTGGCTTTGTCTGAACATTGACAGCTGGTGTCAAGCTTTAAACATTGATGAATCAACAATCAATGCAGACAAATGGCAAAGGCCTTAAATGCTATGAGAAAAAAAAAAAATATTACATCGAAAAACGAAAGAAGATAAATTTGAAGAACTGGACAGTTTAGTGTTTATTATTGTGAAAAAACAGCACACAAGCAGTGAAAGGCTGTGGAAAAGAAAATTTAAATTTGGTATGATCCTACCTTCCTACTTATGTTTACAAACACACTGTCAATTTTAAGTTTCAAAAGAGCAGAGCTCAAATATAGCTTGCTGCTGCATACTATCTTACAAAGTTCACAATTCGAGTCAAGTCTTGGATAGTGGGTTAAGTTTTATGATATGTTTTGAAAGTAACCCAATCATTTTCTACTGCCTCAAAGAAATTAAAAAAAAAAAAACAAAAAAGTCTCTTTGGATTAAAACTATTTAATTTCTTTACATATTTTTTCCTTTTTTTTCTTCTAATTTTTTCAGTCATGAAAAAAGGATCTGCCAGTCATCACTCAAAACATTCTGCGTTCTAATTTTTTTTCCTAAAGCCTTTTCACTATTTAAGTTGTTTTGTCCGATGAAGAGGACTAATTCAAAATTAGACCGTAAATTAATGATAACACGTCTTTCCTCCCTCTTTGCCATCAGAACGCTTTTCGGCCTATCAAAAGAAAATTGACAAGAGAAAGAAAAGTTGGAATTTTTAACACGTCAGAAAACATTGCACTCATTTGAACTGTTTCTACAATGTTACAGCTCCCTCAGCAAGTTCAAGAGTCGCTTATCTTAAATCATAATTTGATCAGATTTTATTTACTTCCAACGAACAGGAAGTGCGCAACTTTAAGAATAAAAAAAAATTATGTTAAAAAATAGATAATAAAAAAGTAGCAATAGGTAGCGATAAGACTGATACCTCCTCCTTTTTCTTTCATTTACTTGACCGTATCTCAGGGTGGTTCCATACCTCTCTGCAGTGAGAGTTTAATCAAATCAATGATGCCGTTGGTCTCTGTTACAGATTTTGACATTGATGGCTTTAAATTTTTTTTCTTATGAGATCTAAAATCAAAAAAACCAGCAAATTTTTTGTTTCGTTTTTTGAGTTTGAGTTTAATCTCTCCACAATTACGTTGTGGTTTGAAAAAGTTGCAGTTGAACGAAAACTTTAACCTCAATTAACTTTGTTGGGAAAAAGCTCAAACAATCGAGCGCAAAGTTACGCATGTCTCATGGTCTTGATTTTTCAATTTTCGGTCTCAGAAAAAAATTAGAACTCAAGCATTTTTTGTATCAGATTGATGGATTATGAGAAGTAGCAATGTATGCTATCAAAACGCATCAGTGAGCGGTTAGTTAGCATCGAGTCGAAACTCCTTACTTCACAACCATTCACCGATGCGTTTTGATGCATTTCGGAAGCCAGCACTGCCACTTCTTCCGAACCCATCGACCGAATACTCAAAATGCTTGAGCTATATAAGCAATCAAAATCAAAAGAGACTGATGGCACTTATAAGCAGATTATAATCTCACTACGAAGAAGCGAGGAACAACGTTAAAAAATTCTGTGTGTATTCATTGTTTATAAACTACTCTCAGTAAATTTATCTTCAAAACTAGATAATGAAGGACTCGCTCTTTGCCTTAAACGATTCCTCATTCATTTCTTAGAGTGTTCTCAATTGAGGCCGTTTCTAAAAGAAGGGCCCGTATACCATCAGGTGTGTTCTTCCGATAAAATAAATTTTACGATCTCATTAGAAATTACCCAGACGAACACACCTATCATTTTACGAGCCCTTTTTCCAGAGATGGCCTCAATTCTTCAGATTCATTCTGAAACTTCCTTTTCTTCTTTCTCTGTTATTATTATTATTTTTTTATTCTTCCTTTTACCTATTTCAGATTGATCAATATCATTTGTTTTTAGATGCATTTATTATAACAGGAGGGTAAAGATTGTCTTCTTGAATCTTTCTACAATTTTTAAAACTTTTAATTGTGTCGTCCTTATCTTTTTAATTAAATTTAGTTGGAGTTTTGTCAGGATCTGACACTATCTGCGCACCCAGGTTTTGAATGGGTCTGTTGCATACTTTTGCTACAACAATATAGAACCTTGATTCTTCTGTAAAATTCATCAAAAATAATGATGCGCACATTAAAAACGTTCAAAATCCACTAATTCACTCAGGAAATCACTTCAATTTCAAACAGCCCGCGCTACACTCGACACTATTTGCACCGGTATACTACTACATAGACGGAACCACTGTGCATAAGTGAACAACATCGTAACTCCAAAATGATGGAATTCCCTTCTAAATACATGAACTATTCGCTGCATTTGCTGTCCGGTCTTTTCGGTTTATCAAAGATTACAAAATAATATAAGAAATGTACGCATCTAATCGAAACATTCAAATGTTTGTAAGTTCTGTGCATGTTTACATAAACAAGATGGTTCCATCTATGTAGTTATAAGTCGGTGATATAGTGTCTAGTGTAGCACAGGTTGTTTGAAATGGAAGGTATTTTCTGAGTTAATGAGTGGATTTTGAAAGTTTTTAATGTGCGCATTGTTATTTTCGCCAAATTTTACGTTAGAAACAATGAGTTATGTTGATGTAGCAAAAGTACGCAACAGACCCATTGCGCCTCCTTTGTACGCATCTTGCATGACTATGAAAAATAACCCTCCAAGGTTAAAAAGTACCTTTTCGTCAACTTTAACTCAAACTTGCATAAAAAGTAATTTTTAGTTATGTAAATTCCTGTGACCTGTGTCCTGTAATCTTTTTCCTTGTACAAAGACTCACAATAGTTCGGATATTTTCAACTAGCTTTATAATGTGCATTGCAAGTGCAATATTCCATTGCACAAATTTAATCTTTCATTCATTTCATTTTATTCTCTTCCGCTTTATATTTTTATCTCATTCTATTATTTTTTAAACCCTATAGAAATTTAAAATATTTAACCAAATACTATAATAATAATAAAAAAAAAGTTGACTTATTCTTGTTGAAATGTATTGTAAAACGCTTATTCTTTAACTTATTCGACTGACATTATTTTAAAAATTTCTCTCAGCCATTTTTCTTTTAACACTAACAATGGTGTGTTTACTTAATGAGAATTTATCTGGTTTAGCAATAGTATAAAATTTAACGTTCAGTATACCTAGTTATACTACCTGTTAACAGTTTACTTTGAAAGATGCTGGCAAAACTTAAAAGAGAATTTATCTAGTTTAGCTCTAATCTTTTCTTGTTTCGTTTTAAAAATGTCTCTCTGCTATTTTTTTTCTTGAACTTATTAATTAATTGTTTGTAGAGAAGTTACCTAGCTTAGCAGTAATATAAAATTTGTTGTTGTATATACTTAGTTAACTTGCCGGTTACTTGTTTACTTTAAAGATAATTTAATTATTTTCACCATAATATTATCTTGTTTAGACTGACTAGTTTGACCAACCGGTAATGATAGTCTTGTTTATGCTGTTTTTGCTCACCTGTGAAACAGTTTCTTTCAACTCTCTGTCTCATTCTTTCCACCTTTGTTTTTTTTTTCATTTTTAACCGTACACCAATTTTTAAAAGAAAATAAATCAACCAAAAATAACAAAAAAAATTAATTAAAGGTACATAGGCTGTTCAAAAAATAATGCACATTGGGGTTTTTTTGGGAGAACAAAAGCAGCTATAAAAAAGCGGTTTCGTGAACTTAAAGCCCTTTAATTTCCAAAAAAACAAGACCAAGTAGAGCTCTGTAGTTTAAAAATTGACTGTATACAGGGTCTTGAAAATGGGATGTTGAAACTCCCCCCAGGGTTTTCAGCTATTTTTTCCAAGAAAAAAAAAAAACCAAAACTAAATTAATTGAAGAAATTGAGTGTTATAATTAATCGAAAAATTACAAGATCTTACTGACTGTGTGGCCGGGCAGCAGGCACAGCTTTAAAGGGTGAAATTGCACAGTACTCAGTACTTGCGACTTTCCTGTTTTACTTTTCTGTTCTGTTTGACGCGTGTGCGCAGTGCGAAACTTCCAAATTTTTTCACGACGAATGCGAGGGGAAAGAAGAGTCGTCACGTTATTCATTTTTTTTTGCGTGGTTTATCAGTGAAGACGCTTTTTAAAAAAATGAAAAAAGTGTATAAAGACAACTGTTTAGACCAAAATTAAAACAACGACCCAAAATCGTTGGTTTAAATCCTTTTGAGGGTCAGGAAACAGTGAAACTTCTTCAGAAATCCGGGTTTTAAAAAGGATTCTTCAGAAATGGGCAGAAAAGGGTGAGGCTTTTCGTGAAACATGATGGACGTACTTCGAAAAAATTAAAAAAAAGGCGAGTCATCCGATGAAGACAACTAATTCAGTCAATTTTTTGAAGATCTTGTAATTTTTTTCAGTAAAAACATCAATTTTTTTTAATTTTAATCTTGTTTTTTTTTTTTGTTTTTTTTCGGAAAAAAAAGCTGAAAATCCTGGAGGGGGTTTCAACATGCCATTTTCACGACCCATAATCAGTCAATTTTTAAACTACAGAGCTTACTTGGTCTTGTTTTATTTGGGAAAATTTCAAGGACTTTTAAATTCACAGAAACCGCTTTTGATAGTGCTTTTGTTCTCCCAAAAAACCCAAATTGCATTTTTTTTTTGAACAGCCTATGTATTAAGAATGTACTTTTCTTTTTTGTTCAAATTTTATTTAATTTTTTCAGTCTCCGCACAACTTGCGACTATTATTCATTAGACTAAAATTACTTATTTCTAACTTTCTTGTCAATTTTTGTTTTGTTTTTGTTTTTGTTTTTTTTTTTTTCAAAGATCTCAATAATTTATCTTTTGAAAATTTTCTAGTGACTAGTGTTTTATTTTGAAGTATGACCTAGTTTATAAATTATTTAACTCAGTGCCTATGTCTTTTTAAGTGCCAATTTTATGTACCCAGTTCTATTCTATTCTTCTTTGAGATGAATCAGTATTAATGGGCAAAGCTGGTTTTATTGCAATGATCTCATAAATACATTTTGCTGTATTAGTTGTAAAAGGTTGTTTGTCACGACTTCCTGTAAACTTTGCTTTCATTGTTATTTTACATATTTATTTTTGTTCAGATGTACTAGCAGGGACTAAAATACCTGGACAGAATAAGTCATATGCAACACAGGATGTATTGCACAATGTGCAACGGAATATGCAATATTAGTATGTGTCACTGTATTTTGCGCCTTGCATAAAGCAAATATCCTGTCCAGGTATCTTGATTCTCCCCGTACTTACCCCTTAAAGGACTCTGTTGTAAAAAATCACATAGAATGTAGTGCCTCTAGCCCTTTTATATGTATGTTTGTAAAAGAAAAAAATGCTAAATTTTCTTGTTATTAACCAAGGAAGATTACAAGTATTTTTTTCTCTTATTTAGCCCTTTGCACTCCATTTTTGTTCCCCCCAATAGCTCCTGGTACTCCAAATTAAATAGAGATAATTAGTGTAAAATGCCTTTATTCATCACACTTTATTTTTGAGCTTATATTTAAGCGCCGCCCGTTGCCGAGACGCAGGCTAGTAGTTTTAGAACATCCACTAGAGGGCTGCACATGATAGGAGAGTCGGGCCACACCCAACAGTGGAGCTACGAAAGCTCAAACTTTATGTCGGGTCCGGCCCGACAGTGGATAATATCAGCATTTTTTCAATGTCGGGCCGGACCCGACACTGGAGTGCAAAGGGTTATACATAAAAGTCCTCTCCTGCTGACTTTTCCAACAATTTTTTGTTTTCTAAAAAATTTCTAATTCTCATGCCCTCAATAAGAATCTTAATTTTTCAGAAATGTAAGTGCTCAGCTCCTTTTACGATATAACTGTATTAGTATTAATTTTCTATACCGACTTTTGTACGATTTTCAAAATTTAATTCAGTTTCATTGCTTCGTAATTTTTTAACAAGACATACGATTCTATGAGATAAAACTTTTAAATCTTTAGAATAAATGCACTTACAAGCATATCAGGCGGAAGAACCAAAAAAACTTCATGATTTCAGAATCAATTTTTACAATCAGTTTATATCATCTCCATCTGGTTTTAGACATCAATATTAGACTTCTCAGTAAATGATTGATTCTAATTTCTAATCTACTAACATTCACTACGTCTTATACTACCTGATGATGTATACCTACAAAGGTTTTCCTAAAAAGACCTGGACTGGCGCTGTCATTCAAAAACCAAGCAACCAGTTGAGCTAATCCTGGTTTCATTGGAAATAAGAAGCTATCAACTTATTTGAACAAAAATTGACCAAACCATAGCATTTTGAAAATAGGGTGTACGAAAATCGCCTACAGTTTTTTGAACAATTTTTTTTCTCCCTAAAATAAGCCTATGAAACTTTTCCAATAATCTTCCTTCAACAAAACTCACATGGCAACGCTGTCTGGGCATCGTCCGCTTTGCAGCCGACTTGAGACGCAATCATAGTTACGAAAACAACAAAAACTTACCATGGAACAAACACCGGAAACACCGTTTAACATGGTAAAAAAACCGTTGGCTCTTACACACTATATTCAAAATGCCATAACTTAGTTAATTTTCGTTCGTATTAGTTTATATTAGTCCCAATTATTTGCTTTTTACTTCCTCTTTTTAATGAAACCAAGATTAGCGCAATCCGTTGCTTAGTTTTTGAATTACAATGCCAGTCCGGGTCTTTCAGGGATAGCCTTTGTATAAAAAGAAAAAAGGGTTTGAATTCTGCAAGTAAAATTTCTTGGGATAAATTAAAGGCTTGAACAAGAGTAAGTGAATCAATTTGGAAGGAAGGACGCAAAAACATTTCCTTAATTTGATTCTTCGTTGTAGTGAAGTCATTGAAACTTTAGAAAATGATCTCCTATTAAAAATTGTTTTCATTTTATAAAAACCTCATTAGCGCTTAGGAAAATTTTTATTTTATACAAGATACTCAATTATTTTTACATTTTGCGTCATTTCATTTCATGACTAGTTATATTTTTTCAAAGATGTGCTATAATAATTTTTTACTGTGCTTTCTAGTGGCTTTTGTCGGTCGTAACCCGTTAGAAAATTTTATACCTCAAGGCAACTGCCTTGTCACAGCTCAAACTTGAAACCAAAAATTTTATACCTCAAGGCAACTGCCTTGTCACAGCTCAAACTTGAAACCAATCTCTTTTAGATGTTTTAATACTGTCAATGTTCCCCCCCCCCCCACGTTGTTTTCAATATGTTGATAGATTATTCATTCATGGGTTTCCCAGTTGAAAAGCAGTAATTTTTTGGCTTTTTTTCTAATCTTCTTTTAGCTGAAATTATTTTTTTCCAAGTATTTACTACTCATAGTTGACTGACAAGATTTTACTATCTATTCGGTCAGATAATTTTTTTACGAACTTATTACCTTAGTCCATGATTTTTTTACAACTTATAACTTTAGTCCTCATTTGTTTTTTCCGTCTCCTGTATCTATTACTTTACTATCGTAAGGAATTTGTTGAATATTTTCTCAATTTTATTGTTATTCGTTTTTATTGGAATGACATCGATCTCTACGTGCTTTGTCTACTTTGTGTTATTGTTTCTTCACTTTATCCTTCAAAGGGGAAATTCTGATGTCAAAAAATTGCATTTTTTTTATAAAATAAAAAAAAATAAAAATATATGTAACTATTTCCTACATTTAAGAGAATCTTTCAAGAGGAATGTCAGATTCAAAGAGCAGACTTCATCTCTTACAGAGGTGTTGAAGCAATTAGACTTCAGGCACAGAAACCTGACTTTGATGACCTTGTCTTGCTATACCTTCAATTTCGACATTTTTGTCCCTCCCGTCGTATTCTATTTTAGGAAACTGCCCCCTCCAGACGAATGATTAATTTGCTCTGACAAAAATTTCCACTCCTCATCTGATGAAAATTTAATGTGTTTTGCTCCGTTAAATATTTATAGTACTTTCCTCTATTCATGATGTTTTTAGTTTTAAGTATTGTTCTTTCCCATAAATTTAATTAATAATATATTCTTCGTTATTTTGATACTGTTTCATTTGCTTACATACATTATTTGTTAACTCAATTTTATATTTTTCTTTGAATATAATAAAAATTTATTTTAAAAAGAAGCAGTATTTTATATAATTTTTGGTATATTTGTAAGGATTGTAGAATCAACCATGGATTCTACACTTTCAGGTGATTGTGAGGTTAAGGCTCTCCACAAAATTGATAGCTTGTTTTTGTTCATTTTTATTTTGTTTCGCTCTACAAAGTGGGCTGAGCAAACGAACGTTCTTGCCTTAACGCCTTTAAAAGAAGCTGTTTAGCAAATTGCAATTTCAAATTGTGTCCTTTGATATCTGTACAATGCGCGCTTTCCAAAAATATAAGTCATAACTGGGGCTTTACACACCGGGTATGCCATAAGTCAACTATTGACACGATTTCTATCAGTTTTCCACTATATTTTTCCCAACCTTAGTGTGCGGCAGAAAATGCGCTGCACACAGATTAATAAAAAAAGTTGAAAAATATCAGTGTGACACCGTTGAATATTTTCTGCGCCCTCTAATGGATTGTTTTAGTAGGGCGATATATCGTATCGATTGCCGTCCGAGGGCCTCTGGTTCCAAACAAACTCTGGTTCAATGTAATTTCCCCCTAAGCAAACTTTTGAACAGAAATTTAGGGTATTAAATCAAACAATTAATGCGACCTTTTTGCGATTACAAATTCTACGTCCTCGAAAATGCTTAATTTTGCCTGGTTCCACCGCTAAAGCTGCCGAAATCAACAAGATATTACAGATTAAACGATGCATTTGGAGGTTGGAATCACCCAAATGTTATTGTTGTTGTTTTGGAATTGGCGGGATTTCGGGCGATTCTAACCTACAAATGCAACGTTTAATCTGTAATATCTTATTGATTTCGGCAGTTTTAGTCAAGGAACCAGGCATAATGAAGCATTCACGAGGACGTAGAATTCATAATCGCAAAAAGGTCGCATTAATTGTTTGATTTAATACACTAAATTTCCCTTCAAAAGTTCGCTTATGGGGAAATTACATTGAACCAGAGTTTGTTTGAAACCAAAGGCCCTCGAACGGCAATCAATACGATATATCGCTCTACTAAAACAGTCTATTCGAAGTCAATGGTTTTGAAATAACAATGGACTGTTATAGTGAGGAGCGGGAAATTCAAAACTGACCAATCAAACGTCAATTTTACGTTTGCAAAAAGCATCTAGGCCAATCAGATCCCTGGATTTTAAATTTCCTGCTCGTCACTAAAACAGTCTATTGAGCAGTTAATAAGGGAGAAAAACAACAAGTCTAGCTCATCAGCTCCTTATAATTAACGTAAAATTCTCTCGGCCGCAAGCTAGGGAGCTAACCTATTGTTTCCTCCCTCAACAGCTAACTCCTCTAATGGGCCTCTTGCTAATTTTAGCTGTAAGCGATTGAAGACTTAATTCTTGAGTAAAATCTAGCAAAAATTACGATCAGTGAATTAAAATATTATGAAATTCACTCGTAGACTTACAGAATGACTTCAAAGTTTAAGGCATAATGGCAGAGCAGCACAGGTACCACGAGAGATTCCTATCCAATTTGAGACTTTCATTTGTCTGTTTCTACAGAAAGATTAACAAATTAGATAGGTATCTCCTATGATGTCTGCAAAGCTCTGCCATCTTTGCTCTTAAATGGTAGATCGGCCCAGGTGTCATTGGAGATTCCTGTCTAACTTGTTACTGAGAAACACAGATGAAAGCTTCAAATTAGATAGGAATCTCCATAGTAACTTGCTCGAATTGGGCTCAAAAAATCCATAAGAAATTTTGCGGGTGCTGACATTAATGGATTTTGCGTTTATCTATAGTTTCAGTTTAAAACGCCAAAAACACGACTTTTCTTAAAGCAACTAGAAGCGCTATCCATCCGATTGAAAGGACACCGCGCTTTTCTTATGGGAACTGGCTCCCAGTCAAATTTTTTTAAATTGAAATATGTTGCGTAAAAGTGTCTCCTGAGAAAAAGCTCTCACGGGCGGAAAAAAAAATAATGACAGGATTTCGAGATATTCGCGTCTCAAGTTGGGGATTATTTGCCCGGTGCTTTGTATTCTCGTACGTAGCAGGCCGCTTAACTACTACGCCAACTGGAAACCTTCACGGTCGAATCGCCCGACGCAGCGCGCATTGATAGAACTACTTCCTTTTGCAGTCCCTCCCAACTGCTTATTTGTTTACCCCACACCCACTGCTCTGCCTCAACAGCCATGCTTCATCTTGACCACTCCCTCAACTGATTACTTACCTACATCAACATTTTCTTTTTCTCTGCGAACTATCTGCTCTCTCCCTCTCTCTCCTTCATTGTAAATGTAGTTCCGATTAATATCCGAGTGGGTGTGGGGTAAACAAATAAACAGTTGGGAGGGACTGCAAAAGGAAGTAGTTCTATCAATGCGCGCTGAGTCGGGCAATTCGACCGAGAAAGTTTCCAGTTGGCGTAGTAGTTAAGCGGCCTGCTACGTACGAGAATACAAAGCACCGGGCAAATAGTCCCCAACTTTAGACGCGAATACCTCAAAATCCTGTCATTTTTTTTTTCCGCCCGTGAGAGCTTTTTCTCAGGAGACACTTTTACGCAACATATTTCAATTTAAAAAAATTTGACTGGGAGCCAGTTCCCATAAGCACAGTGCGGTGTCCTTTGGAAAAGTTTCGCCTGGAATCACCTAAGAATTAGACTTGCCCAGAGGAAAAACAAAGGTAAAAATTTTAAAAAACAATAAAAAAATTGCAGCAAGTTGGTATGAAAAAAAATTAGAAAGTATGGATTTCATTTGAGAACCTTTTACTGAAAACATAAAATCAATAAAACATGATACTTATTACATAAATAAAAAGGAAAACAGGATTAACGATTTAGAAATGCTAACAATTATAAAAATTCAGTATCACTTTAAAATATTGTCAATTAAATCAGATTGGCGCTTTGGGGATTCGCAGTTTTCGACCAAAAAATCTGCCAAACACTTGACTCTTTTGATCGTTAAAGTAATATAGCTTCATACACAGTGTTTTGGAAGATAAAAGCAGGGGGAAACGATACTCGAAAGGAAACTCTAGTAATGAATTAATGATGAGTAGAGGTAGATTATAGATGTTCTAAACAGTGGCGGCTTGTGCAATGTGGCAACGATGTAATTTCTCCATTTAAACCTATGTAAAAAACAATAGATCTTCAGGAGGTGCACTTGCACCCCCAAGATATCGATACTTTTGCATAGGTTTAAATGACAAACAAGCATGGTTGCCAAATTGCACGTGCCACCACTGGTTCTAAAGGATGCGGCTGAGATCAAAACACATACGTTTAATGTTTTCTTTTAACAAGTAAAAGTGTGCGTCCGATGATAAGAAATTGAGCGAGATTCAATGATTGGTTACTATGAGTATATCATTTAAGTGTGTCGGTGTCTTCATGAGTTCCGTAAACGTAAAATTATATTATGCGTTATCATCTTAAGTAAAACACAGCCATTTGAAAATTACAGCCCCAGAATCATTAATGATAGTGATGATTTTTAAGTTAAATAACACTTCACTTTCGCGTAAAAGATGAAGGTTCTTGAAAGAATTCAAAGTGATTTTTCGGCAAGAATGATAAAACATTGACTCAGCTTCATTCAAGTTGCAGAATTTTTTTAAATGTCTTTTATAAACTTTGTTGTTTTTTCTCACTTAAAATCTTCAAAAGATGCATCAACAAAAGATCTTTCAGATCATCTTAAAAAATAATATGCCATGGTAAAAAAAACTTAAAACTAATAAAGGGGGAAGGCGGAAGGGGGCAAAAATAAAAAATGTAAAATTGAAACACTGGCGAAAGCAAATGAGAAATGAGGCATGAACCATTAGATGAAATCCAGACAGGATCGAAAAAAGTTTTGAGACGTATACCTTACGGGTTTAAGTACTGCAACACACTCAGATGAATGCAACTGAATTTGCAAAGCGCTTAGGAGATTTCCAATTTTGTAACATTGTTTTCTGTTTTCAGACCGACGAGACTTCCATTCTTGGGTCTATCTTGGCCTTGAATCCATTGAAAGAAAAGCCTGGAGAAAAAAGAAAGGAGCGAGAAATGAATAAAGAGATTTTTGGTGGTACAGTCCAGCGTTCCAAACTATTTGTTCGTAATGCTTGTACTTCAAAACAAACGACTGGACTGAGAATAAGACAGGAAACTAGTATCATCAGGTAATACAGTACCATTAATCAGCTGTTAATCACTCCTCTGGTAACTAGTTACTCAGTGAATCTTCTTCCCAGCATAGAAAGGGTGACAAAATTAAAACGGGAATCTACTGTTATTAGTGCCCAAAGCCGTTGTTACAGTCGCACGTTTGAAAGTATTTTATTAGTTTAGGAGTGGATTTCGTAAGTTTACAGAGCTACCATTGTTATTTTTTGGGGTTGTCTTCGGAATCAACCCTTAAAACGCTTGTTGCTAAAGAGTATGACAGCCCCTTTTAAAGTTCATTGTGTCAAGCCATGTGTAAGTCGAATTTTCGGTTACGTCGAACAAATCCTCCAGTCCCGTAAATTCTCCCTTAAAAGCAATGTTAAAATCTTTTGACGACGTCCAACTTTAATGTGTCAAAATTACGTTTATCTGGAACTAATTTTCGGTCAAGAACCTTTTTTTAAGTATCTATAAGTCAAACGAAACAGAAAAAATTCCACCACTGCGACAAAAAAGAGATTTCTCGCTATCTCTCTGTGGCTGCCTCGCAACCTCGCCGTTGGGTTATCAGACTTTTCGTCCTTGTCTTTTTGTCCTACATGTAACAATAATATGCTATTCCGTTGCGTAGCTCTGCCCCATGTGAAATTTCAAAGGTTGGCGGTTCCGACTCTCGGCACCCCTGGTGGCGAGAGCCGGTACCAACAACAAGTGCAAGTTCATTCAAGTTAGCTGTTTGTTGAAAAGGCTCGTGAGTTTATCTCATAATGTAAGTTTTCTCAATATTCACCCCCTTTAGGAGTGAAACTGTAGTCACAGTGGAGTGAAATTAACTGAAACCGCTGTTCCTGTCTTTCTTTCTTATAAACAAAATCCTTCGGGGCAGGCACCGAGCCTGTCCCATGGGCCGGCTCGATGCTTGCCCCAAACTACTTATTAAAAGTCTCGTAACTCTACATAGACATTTTTCGTCCCTGATAATTCGTCCAATCAAATTTTGTCCTGTTATACAATTGATCCACCCATTATTTTCGTCCTTGACTGCAACGTCCATTACGCCATGATTGACGTTTCCACTCTAATTATCATTAGGATCAGAGTATGTCTTTAGTCTTGTAATTTTCCGCCTCTCGCGGAAGATTCAGCGAAAGATTCTTACTCTGCGGTGTCATTTTGCCTACATCCAAAGTTGCTAGATTACATGACTTTTCACTAAGTTAAACAGGAAAAGTGGACATTTTTGGCCACCATCTGGCTACTTTGGCTGCATCTTTCATTGAAAGCGATTGAAGAAATATTATTTTTCTCAAGTCAATCCTTCAGCCTCGCTTTTACAATTGATAAGTAATTGTAGCTGAGTAAGTTGAACTTACAGTGACGAGAACAAACAATACTCACACGAAGGTTTAAAAAGTCGATGATTAACTAGATAAATGAGCTTAAGAACTTACTCAGCTACGAATTCAAGAGGGGTCCAAGTGGAAGTGTCAGCCTCCGGCATCCATTTACGGTTCATGGGAGTGTCAAGAGTTGACGGCAAAATTGAGACAGCCAAGGAGTCAGCGGGCAATCCACTATCTTTAGCGGCCAAAGATTTTGTTAGCTGGTGCACTAGCTGCTTTTGCTAAACCGTATCCGATCATTCCTACGAGAGATAAGATATTGTAAAATTAAGTTTTAACTAATAAGAATCCGTAGATGTACATTTTAGAAACAGAAAACATTTAATTTAATTTTTATTTATTTATTTATTTATTTATTTATTTATTTATTTATTCATTCTAAGGAACATAGATGCCCGAGGAGAGCTACAGTGCAAGTTAGGTAACAACAAGAGATTATAGTTCAAATTTTAAATTATAAATTACGATTTTTACTCAGTGGCCCTTTATCAGTTTGTGACAGGTTGCCAACCTTAAACTAAATTCAATTGATTGTAAATCAAATTGTATTCATACGTTATGCTTTTTATTGGGATTTTAATTTTATTTCATATTTTTGTTATTTTCATTTTATTATTATTTTTCTGTCATTACTTTAAGTTTTCATTGAACCTGCCTTTCCAGCTAGCTCACGGCAGGGGAAACTTTTTTTTTACTTTACTTTTACATTTTTTGTTAAACTTTTATTTGAATAAATAAATAATTAAAATAGATGATTGGAAACCAAGCAGTTTTGAAATTAGGAAACAGAAATAACTCTGCAACCCTCGAAGCAAAAGTCAGCAAAAGCCCCACTTATTAAATTTCCAGTCCATTTTCCTAGAACTTGCTGTAAGAAATGCCTCTGGCAAAAATATTCAATTATTTGGTAGCTTTAAATGCTTTTATGATGCAATTTCAATGACACTTTCTTAGGTCAGCGAAAAGTCCTTATACCGCGGAATCACCAGACTGAAAATCACAGGCAAGGACTGAAAAATTCATTGGAACTTGTGCGGTTGTAACAATCTGACGCTCATGCAGTAGAAAGACATCATAATGGTACCTGGGGTTTCATTGAGGGCGGCTCCAGCTCCAGTCAAGGTGACAACACCACCAGGTTTCAAATACTTTGCTGCCATTGCGGACGCAAGAACAGAGCTCCACACACTTTGCTTCCACATTAGATCACAGTTCTTTACAAAATCTGAAAAAGAAAAAAAAAACAAAAAATCGTTGAGTCAAACTTCATTTAGATACATTTTTTTGGGGCAAAGAGTACTTATTTATAATTAAAGTGAGGAAAACATAAATTTAGATAGAATTTTTTCAGAACCACACATGGACAAAACAATATAATTATAAAGTTTTGATACTTTGAAATTCGCAATGACGAGTACAAATTTGAGGAACGTTGCCACCTGCAAGCATACTTCAGGAAGATATCCTGAAAATGTCAAGTTGAAACACTGAAAAATAAAGCTGGGATTTAGGAAATACAAAAATTTGCATAAGCCTTAATAAGTGTGTGTGAAGAAGATAAACAAAGTGTCCCTCGCACTCACTAAGCTTGGGGCAAAATGAGTTTCATAATTTACGGCTTTAACTCTCAACCAGTTTTTCTCGATGTGGGCTCAAAAAATCCATTAAAAAGTTACGCAGGAGCCGACGTTCTTGGATTTTGAGTATTTTCTATGTTTTCAATTTAAAATGCCAAAAACGCAACTTTTCCCAAAAAAGACAAGTAGCGCTATCTTTTATATGGAAATCTGGAAAAGTTTCACTTGGAATCACCTGAATGCATTTTTCAAAAGTTTAAAGAACTTTTTGTTATGGAATGCCTTCAATGGTCACACCTATTTGAATCAGACAACTTTTTTATCCTGTCCCATTTTCTTTTTTAACATTTTTTATTTTTGCTTTCTGACTTACCTCAAGGTATTGCCTGTATTCATTCGTAGTTTGTATTTAAAAACCGCTTAAATTTTACCTGAACAACAAGCCTCCCAGTAAGCTTCATGTATAAGACGAGAAATAAATAAAATAAAAAATTTGTGGTATTTCTGTACATACCAAACAGTACAGAAAACTTGCTGAACTTCTGAAGTTGGCTTAAATAATGAGGATAAAGCTTTCAGCTTTTTCAGAGGAAATACATCTTGCTTCATATTAAAAAAATTCAGAACAGAGGAAAATTTGCCCTGTTTTGTCCTGGAATACCCTGACCCAATTTATTAGATCTTCTGATTCCCTTTTTTATTTTAAGTTTTTTGCTAGGGGTCATATTTTAGCACTTTGTTAATCTTGGATTTTGTTCTTTTCTGTTTCTGTGTTTTTCTTGTATTGGGCAGTTGCCCGTTTGCTACTTTAAATAAATAAATAAAAAAATAAGATTACCTTTTGATGCTGCATTTCCACCTGCCCAACCACCAGCCACACAAATTACAGCATCCAACTTATTGTCAACGAGAGCACTTCCAACTTCTTTGATCAATAACGCTTCCTGGAAAGAGAATTTTACCAAATTATTATTGATAAAGTGAGAGAACAGTGGTTTAAAAGATGTGTAAAGAGAAATTCCATAAGCAGCCATTACTCAATTGGATTGAATTTGCTCAAAATCAATTTTCTTTTTTATTCAAGTCCACTAATATACGATTAAAAAACTTCAGCAGCATGATTTCATTGAACGGCGTTTATTTTTTTAATTCATAATTTTACAGCAAGTACACTGAAAATTTGTTGTGTGGAACTTTGGTTCTGCCCCGAAAAAAATTCCACTGAGCCAAAGTTCCACTTAGGAAATTGCGGTCAGAGTATGGGAGGTTTCACGGTGCTGAAAGAAAATTCCACTTGGAGGATGTCCCATACATCGAACTTTCATTGTAAGTGAATTCCCTATGGCCACTGGACCCCCTATCGTCACTTTCATATTTCGGGTTAAAAATAAGAAAATGGGTCTATTTATCAACAAAAATCATTTAACCTCATATTCAGATGATTCCAGGGTCAACTCGTTTGAACCCGTGGACACCACGTCGTGCTGCTCTAAAAGTCAACAGTTTTTAGCTGAAATTGACAAATTTAACGCTAATAGCATACATTTGAGAAACACCAGCACCTGCGAGCATACTTCAGGAAGATACCCTGAAAGTTTCAAGCTCAAGGACGAACTTTTACTGTATTTTAAAAGAGATAATTTGGTGAATTTTATGACGAGGTTCAGAATGCTGAATTTATTGTTGAGTTTTTTACCTGATTCCCTTTGATATAATTTGCTTGGACAATGGCTATTTTGAAATAATTTTTCATCCTTAGGTTGGCAAGCAAAACACAACCGGTCTAGTTTTGGTGTGCCAAACCGAAGATGGAAAATTATTCCAAAATGGCTATTGCCGAAGAAACGCATGACAAAGAAAATCAGGAAAAAACTAAAAAAAAATTCATTTTGAAGAGAATTTTAAGTTAAAATTGTTGAATTTATACTGTATCATTGACGAAAACTTCTTAAATATTCCTCAAATTTCCACAATTTCCACCAAAATTGTCAATGTAAGTGACTTGATAAATGGTTAGAGGTTGTTCGGTCTGCGGCAATAACGTCTACTATTTTTTGGTCTACTAAAAAAAAGTCTATACTACTATTACGTCCACAAACATTTCGTCTGATGCGTCATTTTGTTGACCAGTATTTTATGTCTACAGATTCTTTGTTCATTGGCTAATTATGTCTACTTACAAAGAAGGTCCAATTTGCAAAATTGTTCTATCTTATTCGTTTTCCTACCAACAAAAAACATCTATACGCTTAAAATTCCATTAATAGCGCAAATTGCTCATGTTCTAACCGAATTCTTAAAGGAGCAGCAACAATCAACACCCAACAATGATACATAACCGATTACTGTTTAGTTGTTGAGCCCTTGTATTATTGAGCCTATTCTTGTAAAAACGCCGGTCCTTACCGACAAACTATTTTTTCAATTCAGTGCGTATGATTGGTCTACTTTTTATTCATTAAAAAAATTTTTGGACCCGTTTTTTAACATCCATATTTGTTCAGTAGGCTTTTGCATCGTAGACCTGTTTTCCTGGACCAAAATCCTGTAGACCTTTTTGTCAAGTAGGTAGACATCCTTGATTATTAGACTTCCAGTCTGTGGACCTAATTAATTAGACTTTTGTCATTAGATGTAATTTATTAGACCTCGTGACAGAAGACCAATTTTCAGTATACCAAACGACCTGAAACCAAAATAATATTGATAAAGAAAACGTATTTTATCAAGAACTTAATAAATGATAATTTAAAATTTCAGAATGTCCCTTACATCCGCTGTTCAAAGTATTTTTTGAGATATTACATTTGTATCAACAATCAGAAAATAACTTTGTGACTGCTTTAAGAATCTTTACACTGAGGACAGACTGTAAAATATACCTGTTCCAGCCATCCATTGTTCGGGTTGAGAATGATATTGGCATCAGCTTCTTTGTTTTCCTTCAGATCGATGGAACCAACCCACTGCAACATACAATCAATAAAGTTACATTTATAAAGCCTTAAAGAAAACAGAACAGAAGAATTTTTTTCTTGGAGAGCTACTCCTAGCCATTCCATGAAAATTGAAGATTCTTTCAGGTGACAAGACTGTAAATGTGTCACAGCTTCACAAAACAGCCAAGTAAGAATTTTCAAGAGATAATTTTTGAAAAGAAGGTTAAGTATTTTATGGCAGTGGCGATGCGTGCAATAAAATTACACAAGTAGCCCGAAAATTGAATATGAAAAAGAACAAAACAGGATCAAAGCTAAAATATCAATTAAAATAAAATAAAATAAAATGATTGTGGGACGTCACACAATCATTTTATTTTATTTTATTGATATTTTAGCTTTGATCCTGTTTTGTTCTTTTTCATATTTGCATGCAATGTGATATCATCGTATTTCGTCCATTTAAATCCATTTAAAGATCAAACTATTGGAGGTTCTCAGTGCACTCCCTCCATACGATACTGCTCATGGGTTTTGATAGATTATTAAATGTATGGTTTCCAACTTTCACGTGATGTCACAGCTGCAGTTGGGTTATAGATATATGTATGGTTTCCAACTTTACGTGATGTCACTGCTTCAGGGTAGTCGCATGGAAGTAGAGATGGAAAAGGGAAAGTTGATTCAGGGCGAATAAATTGAAATTTTATGTACAGATTTGATTCATGAAGACTTGTAGAAATCATTTTAATATTGAGCACGGATGCCCAGCCGCTCTAGAATTTTTGGGCCCCACGAAAAGTCTATTAAATGGGCCCCCCTTGTCTACCCATTTGTATCCAATTATTACACCTGTGTTTAAAGCTCCGCACCTTCATCTCCGTCCATATTCTAATTGGAGGTTTTGAAGTTAATTTTTTTTTTCCACCTAAGGAAAATATTATTCATTAAACACATTAAGGTGAATCCTCAGCAACCTGTAGTGAGATTCAAACCAATGGATCGCGCGCTCTCTGAAACCAAAGATTTGCCGCCTTTGAATATTTTGACAGCATTCCAAGCTTTCTACGACCAATTTTTCAGGTCGGTACTGGCAAGAAATTGCGAGTTATAACGTGTTGGTTGAGTTTATACCGAAGCATCAAACTTGCAATTTCTTGCCAGTACTTCCAACCCAAAAACTGGTCGTAGAAAGCTCGGAATGGAGTCAAAATGTTCCTTAGGATTTGATCTTGCACCTCACGTTTAATCATATTCAATATTGACTCCAGCTCCTAAAAATGTCGGTCAAAGGCAGCAAATCTTTGGTTTCAGAGAGCGTTCAACAGTGACGCCATCTAGCGCATTTGAATCTCACTAAAGGTCACTGAGGATTCACTTTAAAATAAAAAGCTCTTTCAACTTGGAGCCGAGGCTCCATGACAAAAGTCACCGATTCGAGCCTCGTGTGTGGCCCTGCATCATTACATAGACGCAGACCATAAATAGACCAGTGCTCGCTTTTTTAAAAAAAATTGCTCGCAACTCTTCTCTCCGCATTCATCAATCTTCCTCTTAAATTGACATCAATGTACCTTGCAGTAGATCCATTATTAGGAAATGCAAGCAGTTACATAATCGTGCATCAAAGTTGCAACGCAACCCACAGAACATGTAGCCTAAATCTATCTTGGTTTTGGGAAAACAATAGGAGAGAAAGAAAAGAGTATGTAGTTTTTACATGTAATGGTGGTTGCATTCAGTCCTCAACGCAGGACTCATGAACTTGCTTGACAATGCTTTTGGGGGCGTAACTAGAGTACGTCCCTGCATATATTATAGTCTCACCAAACGGGGTTTCAATTCTGATTGGCTGTGGATTTCAGGCTGTCACGGAGCTCAAGGAGTCGTTCTCTGTGCTATTCTTCTTAAGGTGACCGTTGGAACGGCAATGAACCGCAAACCCGACCGATCAGAGTGGACGCCTCCTTTGCCATTCTTCACGGGGCGAGATTTTTTCATATACAAAGACTCTAGGCGTGACAAGAAAATTTCTCTCGGGAAGCCATGGGTCACATCCAAAAGATGGAATTGGATTTTCCTCAGATATTCCATTCCTCAACTTTTTTGTTAAAAATTTTCCTCTCCTGAAGATTCCTCAACTTTTTTGTTAAAAATTTTCCTCTCCTGAAGGAACCTTACCTTTTCGTCTTTTCCTTTTCTCCTTCTATTGTATTTAACTCAGTTTATTTCTTTTCTTCAATTTTGAGGGGGAAAGGGGAAGCGGAAGCGGAAGCCACCCCTCTTCCCTATAATACACCCATACATATACCTTCAATCAATTGTACCAATAAGTATTTCTTATTAAGTAAGCAAAGATACAATATAAAAATAAGTCCTTGAGGATATTCATGATCAAGTCTGGCTTCCAGGCCATGCTGCTCTGTTGGCATGCCAGCAAGAAACCCTCAGGGCAATGATCAAAACCAGTTGTTGAAATTTGAAATTAATTCAAACTATTTAGCTATCTGCATACTACACACTGCTAATCCGTGGATTTAAAAATGCAAAACAGTCGGGCATGGCCGATTGAATCAACCTTGTCTAGGCACACCGTCTATGATTTTTATCAAAAGAATATAGTAAAAGAGCCAATACTGGATTGAAGAATCTTTCAGGAAGAATATAAAATAAGTAATAATAGGTAATGAGGGTGTACTCACAAGGTGAACTTACCCAGTTACGAGTTTTAAAGTAAGACACGCAGGTGCTTCCTAAAGCACCGCAGCCTCCGTAAACAAAGATACGTCCTCCAGCAGACATTTTTCGATGAAGAGGGTAGTTAAAACGAGAAAATCAAGGGTTTTGAGACGAACTTAAAGCAAGGGAGGGGACACTTGTTGATTGGGGTGAAGGAGTCTGACAACTGGCAAGTTGTATAATCAAGATTAAGACAGAGGAAATGAAAGTGCGCAATCACACGAATAAGCGGAAACCGGAATCACGCTAGATTTAGGGTTTCTCGGATATAGAAAGGGAGGTCAATGAAGTGATAACAGTAGAAGCAGATAAGAAAAAGAGTGAAGTGAAAGGAATTGGGAAAACCTTCCACACTTTGTTTATAAACTGGTTTACCTTCGGCACTGAGGGTTGCGGAATTATTCACTAGAGTGCATTGTAGTCGCTTTTGAATCCGATCTCCCATTGGTCAATGAACTAATTATTGATCCTTGAAGTAATTTTTATCATTTATCGGAAACAGCTGATTATTGTTTATACTCCCACGAAGAGTACGAAGGATTATGATGTGACTGTGGTTGTGTGATAAACTTGACAAACATTTTCATTACAATTTCCATGATTCAAGCCCTGCAGTGCTAAATTTCAGAGAATTTTTATGGTTTTTTTCTCTTTTTTTTTTTTTTTATCGATCATTTGTTTCTTTCTCCCGCGAAGCAGTACCTACCTAGGCGCTCTTTGCAGTCACATACCCGAGCCCTAGACTGTCAGAATTTGACGTTTCCTGTCGACCCTGTCGTTGATCAAAGCAACCGAACTTTCCTTCCATCTTCCCTATGAGTCATTAAATTCTCTTTGAAATTAGCGTCCACGTCTGCTCCGAGCCTATTGTGAGTGATTATTTCTGTATGAGAAACCCAGCCTCTTGCCACTCTTATCAGGGCTTACTCATCTATGTTTCATCATTTTACCTTTAACATCAATTTATAGTTCCATTGTCACCCTCTTTCAACCCCAGAAAGTAATTAAACACTTACTTTAGCTTGGTGTCCATTTAAAGATAAAACTATTGGAGGTTCTCAGTGCACTCCCTCCATACGATACAGCTCATGGTTTTGATAGATTATTAAATGTATGGTTTCCAACTTTCACGTGATGTCACAGCTTCAGGGCAGCTCATGGGTTTTGATAGATTATTAAATGTATGGTTTCCAACTTTCACGTGATGTCACAGCTTCAGGGTAGTCGCATGGAAGTAGAGATGGAAAAGGGAAAGTTGATTCAGGGCGAATAAATTGAAATTTTAAGTACAGATTTGATTCATGAAGACTTGTAGAAATCGTTTTAATATTGAACACGGATGCCCAGCCGCTCTAGAATTTTTGGGCCCCACGAAAAGTCTATTAAATGGGCCCCCCTTGTCTACCCATTTGTATCCAATTATTACACCTGTGTTTAAAGCTCCGCACCTTCATCTCCGTCCATATTCTAATTGGAGGTTTTTGAAGTTAATTTTTTTTTTTCCACCTAAGGAAAATATTATTCATTAAACACATTAGGGTGAATCCTCAGCAACCTGTAGTGAGATTCAAACCAATGGATCGTGCACTCTCTGAAACCAAAGATTTGCCGCCTTTGAATATTTGGACAGCATTCCAAGCTTTCTACGACCAATTTTTCAGGTCGGTACTGGCAAGAAATTGCGAGTTATAACGCGTTGGTTGAGTTTATACCGAAGCATCAAACTTGCAATTTCTTGCCAGTACTTCCAACCCGAAAAACTGGTCGTAGAAAGCTCGGAATGGAGTCAAAATGTTCCTTAGGATTTGATCTTGCACCTCACGTTTAATCATATTCAATATTGACTCCAGCTCCTAAAAATGTCGGTCAAAGGCAGCAAATCTTTGGTTTCAGAGAGCGTTCAACAGTGACGCCATCTAGCGCATTTGAATCTCACTAAAGGTCACTGAGGATTCACCTTAAAATAAAACGCTCTTTCAACTTGGAGCCGAGGCTCCATGACAAAAGTCACCGATTCGAGCCTCGTGTGTGGCCCTGCATCATTACATAGACGCAGACCATAAATAGACCAGTGCTCGCTTTTTTAAAAAAAATTGCTCGCAACTCTTCTCTCCGCATTCAACGATCTTCCTCTTAAATTGACATCAATGTACCTTGCAGTAGATCCATTATTAGGAAATGCAAGCAGTTACATAATCGTGCATCAAAGTTGCAACGCAACCCACAGAACATGTAGCCTAAATCTATCTTGGTTTTGGGAAAACAATAGGAGAGAAAGAAAAGAGTACGTAGTTTTTACATGTAATGGTGGTTGCATTCAGTCCTCAACGCAGGACTCATGAACTTGCTTGACAATGCTTTCGGGGGCGTAACTAGAGTACGTCCCTGCATATATTATAGTCTCACCATACGGGGTTTCAATTCTGATTGGCTGTGGATTTCAGGCTGTCACGGAGCTCAAGGAGTCGTTCTCTGTGCTATTCTTCTTAAGGTGACCGTTGGAACGGCAATGAACCGCAAACCCGACCGATCAGAGTGGACGCCTCCTTTGCCATTCTTCTTCTTCATTCTTCACATGGCGAGATTTTTTCATATACAAAGACTCTAGGCGTGACAAGACAATTTCTCTCGGGAAGCCATGGGTCACATCCAAAAGATGGAGTTGGATTTTCCTCAGATATTCCATTCCTCAACTTTTTTGTTAAAAATTTTCCTCTCCTGAAGGAACCTTACCTTTTCGTCTTTTCCTTTTCTCCTTCTATTGTATTTAACTCAGTTTATTTCTTTTCTTCAATTATGAGGGGGAAAGGGGATGCGGAAGCCACCCCTCCCCCCTATAATACACCCATACATATACCTTCAATCAATTGTACCAATAAGTATTTCTTATTAAGTAAGCAAAGATACAATATAAAAATAAGTCCTTGAGGATATTCATGATCAAGTCTGGCTTCCAGGCCATGCTGCTCTGTTGGCATGCCAGCAAGAAACCCTCAGGGCAATGATCAAAACCAGTTGTTGAAATTTGAAATTAATTCAAACTATTTAGCTATCTACATACTACACACTGCTAATCCGTGGATTTAAAAATGCAAAACAGTCGGGCATGGTCGATTAAATCAACCTTGTCTAGGCACACCGTCCATGATTTTTATCAAAAGAATATAGTAACAGAGCCAATACTGGATTGAAGAATCTTTCAGGAAGAATATAGAATAAGTAATAATAGGTAATGAGGGTGTAAGTTAGTCACAAGGTGAACTTACCCAGTTACGAGTTTTAAAGTAAGACACGCAGGTGCTTCCTAAAGCACCGCAGCCTCCGTAAACAAAGATACGTCCTCCAGCAGACATTTTTCGATGAAGAGGGTAGTTAAAACGAGAAAATCAAGGGTTTTGAGACGAACTTCAAGCAAGGGAGGGGACACTTGTTGATTGGGGTGAAGGAGTCTGACAACTGGCAAGTTGTATAATCAAGATTGTGACAGAGGAAATGAAAGTGCGCAATCACACGAATAAGCGGAAACCGGAATCACGCTAGATTTAGGGTTTCTCGGATATAGAAAGGGAGGTCAATGAAGTGATAACAGTAGAAGCAGATAAGAAAAAGAGTGAAGTGAAAGGAATTGGGAAAACCTTCCACACTTTGTTTATAAACTGGTTTACCTTCGGCACTGAGGGTTGCGGAATTATTCACTAGAGTGCATTGTAGTCGCTTTTGAATCCGATCTCCCATTGGTCAATGAACTAATTGATCCTTGAAGTAATTTTTATCATTTATCGGAAACAGCTGATTATTGTTTATACTCCCACGAAGAGTACGAAGGATTATGATGTGACTGTGGTTGTGTGATAAACTTGACAAACATTTTCATTACAATTTCCATGATTCAAGCCCTGCAGTGCTAAATTTCAGAGAATTTTTATGGTTTGTTTTCTCTTTTTTTTTTTTTTATCGATCATTTGTTTCTTTCTCCCGCGAAGCAGTACCTACCTAGGCGCTCTTTGCAGTCACATACCCGAGCCCTAGACTGTCAGAATTTGACGTTTCCTGTCGACCCTGTCGTTGATCAAAGCAACCGAACTTTCCTTCCATCTTCCCTATGAGTCATTAAATTCTCTTTGAAATTAGCGTCCACGTCTGCTCCGAGCCTATTGTGAGTGATTATTTCTGTATGAGAAACCCAGCCTCTTGCCACTCTTATCAGGGCTTACTCATCTATGTTTCATCATTTTACCTTTAACATCAATTTATAGTTCCATTGTCACCCTCTTTCAACCCCAGAAAGTAATTAAACACTTACTTTAGCTTGGTGTCAATCAGTTGATCTTCATTTCAATCCTCTCATTACTTCCAAGTGTATCGTGTCGTTATGCTAGTTTCCAACTGGGTGGTACCCTATACATTGACTGGCATTTTACATTGCTAAAATGAATCTTTCAGTTGTCTAAACGAATTTAATGGTTATCAGTTAAGCCGTAGGCTGTCCCAAGAATGATTGGACTTGATGACTGTAGGTTTGAATGAAAACATCAGCTTCTCACTGCTCCTAACCAATCAGGTTGCCCTATCTGAGGTTTGAAGCTGATGTTTTTATGAAAGCCGTAGAACTGCTAAATCCAACCTTTTTTGGGATAAGCTGTAATAACAGTAGAAAAACGTAGTGGTCTGTCTTGTTCTGTTGCGTTCCTGATAAAGAAATTAGCCTCATGTCTCCATGAAGAATGGACGTTGCGAACGGGGGTCTTGTTAGAATGTGGTTGATTTGGTTCAACTTTATCTTTAGTGCAGATTCCTTCAGTTTGCTTAATACATTGAAAACTTGGTGATCTATTTAAGTATTCCAATTAATTATTGAACATTCTGCAGTTTCAGATGTGCAGTAACTCCAGCGTATGCTCCTTTACTCGATGGATCTCGAAAAAACTCCATTGAAACTTTTCACCAACTTTTTCAAACGCAAAAAAACTGACCTCAAGTGCCATATCAAAGTTAACTCGGAAGATTGCATCAGCAATGATGATGTCTCTTGTAAGCTTCTATCAAAATCTATTTTCTTTGCAGCTTTATTCATTAATGCAAATTAGTTTTATTAGCCTAGTTTTTGCAAGGCTTCTAAATCTGGGTTCACCGACTCTAGTTGGGCCTAACATGAATTGAGTTGCACGCATAATCAGTTCAGTTTTCACTCAATTCTAGTTAAACTCGACTTGGGTTCAAACCCAATTGAATTAAAAAATATGTCATGTGACTATTGTTTCAGAGGGTTGCATGATGGGAATCACTCAAATTGGTAACTCTAAAGAAAACCAATCGATCAATTATTGCAGATAAAGGAAGGCATCTTATGTTTCTGTATCAGCATTGAATAACGTTTCATATTTTTTTTTTTCAGCGAGTCATGGAGCATGTTTGGTTTCAAGTCCATCTGTTAGAGATATAGCGTTCAACAGGTGCCCTGCCTCTCCTTGCACGAGCACAACTCGGTGCCGTGATATCAATCAGGACATGGAAGCGCTAAGAATTTCGCGTCAAGACAATCCGTTTTTACAGGTATGTATACGAAACATTCATTTCCTGCCCACTTTATGTTTTGGACTTTATTAAAGTTGTTGACAAGGTGTTTTGCGGGTATTTCTTCAGATGATTATAGGCTGTCCCAAGAATGATTGGACCTGCCTATTGTGCAGCATAAATGAAAACGTCTGCTGCTTACTGCCAAAGACTTCTAATACTATCTAGACCTGACAAAAGGCTCATACTAGGGCGGGGAACCTAGGGCCAAGTAGAGGGACAATAGTCCCTGGTTGGCCGCAACCAGTCAGTCAGATTGGTGCACCGCGACCGAGATTTACATTGAAGCAAATGGGAAAATCACAATTTTAAAAAATTCATAAAAAATTGTAAAAAAAAATTAAATCTATTAAATAGGATACCGTTTGAAAGCTTATGCTCTGTAGATTGGGTGCCTTTTTTTAGTTTTTTTAATTTTTACTCCAGAGCTTTTCTACCGAGGCTTAGAGTTTACTTGAAATCGGTGTGTGTGTACATAGGGTAGTGCGAGTGTGTGAGTGAGTACGGTTCGACCCTTCGCCCATTGTTTCCCCAGCCGATCCCGTCAACAATGACCGTGCGAAACAAAGCGCCGACCGGAGCCGCACCAGACACACACCCACACATACGCACATTTACCTGTCTTTACTGAAGCACATGCACAACTCATCCCTCTCACAACCTACCCGAGCTGCTACAGTACAAAAGGACAGAAAACGAAAAAGGTCCGCTCGCTCCCTCATTCACTTACTCACACACTCGCACTGCCTTACGTACACACACACGGATTTCCTGTAAGCTTTAAGCCTCTGCAGAAAAGTTCTGGAGTAAAAATTGAAAAAACTAAAAAATCGCCCAATCTACGGAGCATAAGCTTTCGAACGGTACCCTATTTAATAGGTTTACATTTTTTTTACTATTTTTTATGATTTTTTAAAAATCGTTATTTTCCCATTTACTTCAATGTAAATCTTGGCCGCGGTGCACCAATCTGACCAACGGGTTGCATACCCAATCTGCTCTAAGGAGCTGGCCATATGTCAGGTCTAGATAGTATTAGAAGTCTTTGCTTACTGCTCCTAACCTATCAGGTTTCATGGTTTTGAGTTTGAAGCTGACATTTCCATGAATGCTGTAGAACTGAACTGATGCTGATGATCCGACTCCATTTTCTTATTTAAAGAAAGGATGACTGGACTGTATAAAAAACAGAGACAGAGAGACGGAGCACTAACTGACTGCAGCAGAGTCACTCTGAATTCTCACGGATTCATCAAAACAACAGTCAACGTCGCATGGTGTTGAATGATGAGCACCCTCCTCTTCACTTCCCGCCCATCCCCCCTGTGTTTTCCGAATGTCACCATTCAACACCATGTGACATCTCAAGGTGTTGACTGTTGTTTTACTTACACGTTATTTTATTGAATCCCCAAAAATTCAGTGTGCCTCAAATCTTCCCTATGTGTTTTAGCGTATTGCTCTGTCTCTATTTGTCTCTGATAAAAAAAGAGAGAAGAGAGACAATAACCAATAAAAAAAAGAGAAATACGGCAACCTGCCAGACACCAGGAATGCAAAACATGCCAGCTCTATCGATAAACGGATCACATAAAAGTGAGAAAATTGTTGAGAGTTTGAGGAAATTCGCCGGGAACTGCCGGAAATTTTGATCATTTTGAAGACAGTGGAAATAAGCAACAAACAACAGCGACCACAACAAACTGCCTCTTTTCAAATTTTTGTGAGGAAATAATTTGAAAATCCTGTGAGGAGAAAATTCCGTATCGCATGAAACTTCCAGCATTTTGAAACATTGTGCACTCCTGCCAATCATTCTTAAAAATGGGAAGGAAGTATGTAGGTAGAGCACATAAGGAGCTATAGTGCTCTAGATTTATAAATTTTATTTATTTATTTTTTTCTCTCTCATGTGAAATATTTTTATATTTTTGCTCCATGCTCTATGGGTCATAATTTCAAATCGGGCCAGTTGAGCATGCATGCTCCGTGAAAATTTCAAGTAAAAATTTAAACCCAATGAGTAATTTTTTACCTTCAGTACTACGAGAAAAGACTTTTTACCGAAAGGTTCTGCTGAATTTTCGATGTTTCTCATGTACCGTGGAAACAGCCGGAAACGCATGATGAATAAATGGAAAATAACTTGTCAATTGTCAATTACGCTGTAATTGTAATTGTAAATGTAACCGACTATTTCAAAAGTACTTAATGAAAACGAGATGGCTTGTTACAATAATCTCTGTTGTTGATTTTTAAAGCAAATTATGGTAGTTGAATTGCATTCAAAATTACAGGACGGAACCAGAGACAATATATAATAGAGACCACGCACTAGCCGTGCGCCCGGTGGCTGACTTATTTTCAGGACTCAACAGGAATTAACACAGGGAGCATGAGAGTGCACCATCCAACACGGTCCATACGTTGACTGATGCAATTTCGGTGCTTCTGGCTTCACTTGGCAAAAATCTCAACGATGTTTCTCATCAGTCAACGTATGGACCATGTTAGCGGTGTTCTGTTGAGATCCCGAAAAAAGAAGTTGCCACCGCGCGCAAACATGGACAAGATAGATAGTGCGTGGTCTCTATTATATATTGTCTCTGGACGGAACTTTACTGTATTACCTACCTTTTTTGTATTTTTAAGTGCCGCTGACTAGGATCATAGGCAAATCACGATATCGGATTTGTTGATGAAAATTGTTTCCAAATAAAATCCATTTGCACAGATGTTGATACTTTCTGTTTAGAACGTTCGAGCGAGGTTGAGAAAATTGTAAGTTACCCAGTTTCACTTTTAAAGAAACTTTTAAGATGTTGTAAAACAGTAAAATCCGTGCGTAACTGACGAACATTTTGAAACTGGGGGACAACCATTTTTCACAATTTATGGCATGAAGAAAAATAATTTTGTAAAAAACGATGGTTTAATACGGACTTTTTTGAGCATTTCCACGATCTTGGAAATTCATTTCAACCTCAAAATATGGTCAAAAACTTAGGTTAAATACCAAAAACTCGTGTAGGGGACGCATAACCAACGGACATTTTGAACCATAAAACAAATAAAATTCGTATTTAAATAACTTTAAAAGCATTTATTACTATTGCTCCTAAGTGCTCCTTTAAAACTAAGTTCCTTTGACTTAAAAATCGAAATATCGAACTTATTTGATCTTATTTAAAAATGTAATCTCGTTGGGACACCATTTGGCCCGTTTCGAAATTATGACCCTTATGTTTTTCTTCAATTTTCTTTACATGATAATTAAGTAATTCTTTCTTTCTTATCATGTGTGGAAAAAAACGCACCTGTTTGGACAGGGTCAATGTAGATCTTGCCTTTAATTTTCTTTTTTCCACCATTTAGGTTTTGGCGAGTCGAGAAAGCCTTGCAGATTGCCTAGAAGAAGTTGAATCTGATGATGTAAACCTTATGGCACAGGTATTTTTCTTTCAATTTTTCAATTCTTTTCCAAAGGTCTTGTTTTGTAAGTAGCTGTGATCAGGTGTTCTTAAGAAAGTTAAAGAAATAAATTAAGGTTTAATTGGATGAAGGAGTCAACTAACATTAAAATATGACACTACATGTATGTTGCCACATATTTTCTTCTATTCCATGACCAGTATTCAATATTTTTTAATTCTTTGAAAATGTTTTGATATATTAGGTTCTTCGCAGTCAGCGGAATGTAAACAAGTATGTGCACTTAGCTCTGGTCTTTTGGCTTTAAATTGCAATTTTCAGAGTGACAAAACTTGTGGTAGAGTGTATTCTATGTCTATCTAGTCAAATTTGTCATAATTTTTTGTTTGTTTTTAAAGCAGGAGGCTGATGTGGATCCTTTAACTTTGCCAGATATTCATCAACACATGGTGAGAAGTCCACCTCCAGTGAGTTGGCCACGATCTCCTGTGTTTCGTTTTGATTCTAGTCAAGTAAGAGCGCAGTTTTATCCTTGTACTGTTAAACTGGCTTTCTAAAGCATATTTTTGTGAAAATTTTTATTTTGTGTCAAGTTGGATGCAATTAATTTTGCATGTATGTTATCTTCAATGACTTGCTCAATAGCTACCTTGTATATGCTTCATTATTTACTGTGACCTGCAAAAGAAAATCCTCTCATCGAAATCGTCCTTAATAATTTTTTTCAATATTTTCTAAAGTTTTAGATCTTTTAAAGTATACTTTCAGGTGGCAGTTCTGTTGAACTCTGAAATACCTGAAAACTGCAACATTCTTTAAGGTGATTCCATGGCAAACTCCCGAAAATTTTAATCCGATAGATGGCGTTACTTGTCGCTGGCTCTGAAAATAGCCGTTTTTTGATGGTTTTTGGCTGTTTTCTCTGAACAGACGAATAATAGACAAAAAATCGGACTGTCAGCACCTACTAAATATTTTGCTTGATTTTTTGAGCCATAAACGGGCCAAATTGGTTCTAAAATAAAGGCGTAACTATGCAAAGAAAAAATCATGTGTAATTTGGAGTTGTATCAGTAAAGATTTCAGGTGAAACAGTAACCTGTGATCTTTACTGATACATCTCCAAATTACACATGATTTTTTCTTTGCATAGTTACGCCTTTATTTTAGAACCAATTTGGCCCGTTTATGGCTCAAAAAATCAAGCAAAAAATTAAGCAGGTGCTGACAGTCCGATTTTTTGTCTATTATTCGTCTGTTCAGAGAAAACAGTCGAAAACCGTCAAAAGACGGCTATTTTCGGAGCCAGCGACAAGTAACGCCATCTATCGGATTAAAATTTTCGGAAGTTTGTCATGGAATCACCTTAAAGTAGGTTGAAAAATGGAAGAATGAAAATTTTCCTTAGGATACTTTCTTTTGAAAGTCATAGCTCATGAAATAAATAAATAAATAAATAAATAAATAAATATTACGAAACTAGGTAAGTGAGGAGTGCAGTTCTTCCAAAATTATCTCTTTTGCTCTATTTTCCTATTTTTCTATTCAATTCTAATTGTTTGTCCATTCTAATTGTTTCGCAGGAGAGTCTGGAAAAAGCAATGTGCTTATCCCCCTCACCAAAATGTTACCACTCCCTCAACGTAATTCATACTGGCTGTAAGTAATCCATCTTATTATGATTTGCTTTAAAATGGGTCTGTGGACAAGGCTGAAAAAAAAAAAAAAAAAACTTGTCAGCAAGGCTCAAAAAATGTTGGGCTTTGGGTTGTACCTAAAAGTGGCGGATCTGACAGACCTCCTTTGTTTTAACAGAGCATCGGGATGTTAGAAGGGCTTCCAACGTTGCGTTACTTAGGGCAGGTACCCCTAAGTGCTACGATCCGTTCGTTTACCCCTCGTGATACTTATTTTGAGGTTATGAGGCAGCATGGGTGATGTACTTCTGATTTGTTTGCCTCATTTTTTTAAACCTTTCATCAAAAATTGTAATTAATTCAGTGGAAATTGGTTATAAATGAATGTGCAAGTGTTTCGGCTATCTAAACATAGAATTCCAATACAACTATCCAGGTGAGAAAATTTTGCTTGTTTCTGTCATGTGTCCGTTTCTTTATGGCGCAAATCCTTTCAAAAGAAACAGTTATATCGATTTCTGTGTCCAGGTAGCCACTCTCAAACACTTGCACTTTCATTTAAAACCAATTTCAAATAGATTTGTTGCACCTTTAGGTTAAAAAATATGAGGCAAATAATCCGAGCCTGCGTGAAAATGTCCATGAGAGATGATTACCATCAAAGCTGCCTCCGAGCCGCCTCAAAATCTTGTCCCGCGAATCTTCTCTATTGGTATAGCTTTGTCATTGTCAAGCACTTTTCCAGCTTATACGATCACATGTTTTTAAAATAACCTCTCTATAGCAACCTCTATGTAAAATCAATTGTTCTATTATATCCAGGGCTGCCGTTTTGCGTATAATCAATGCTATTTTTCAATTCACCGATGACTCCACCGGTTGAGAAAAGATTACACAGTTCACTTCAGTGCATGACTGTAATAAACTAAAATAATCGCATTTGTAATCTTTTCTCAACCGGTGGAGTCGTCGATGACTTAAAAAAACTTGTGGATATTTTAATTAATCAACGGAGTTTCCACCGGTTGAGAAAAGATTACAGATCAGAGTATTTTTGTGCATTACAGTCATACACTGAACTGAACTGTGTAATCTTTTCTCAACCGGTGGAATCATCGGTGAATAGAAAAATTGCATTGATTATACGCTAAACGGCAGCCCTGAATTTATATCAGAACCAAAAGCACTGGGTTTTACATCAGAGTGGACTTTTTATTTCCTCACAGCAAAAGTTTGCAAGAGCCCCATTGTTCCCTGCAAAAAATCAGCATAAGGAATATCTGGTTTGCGTGGATAGACTTCTTCACCTCCTATAATTTTTTTTTTTCAATTCCAGATGAACGAGAAAGCAGCTCCCCTGCGAAGGATTTCATGGGCAGGCTCAGTGGTAGAAAATCTGATGTACGTTGAGTTGCACGCACCGATTCATTTAATTTTCCATTTTCAAATTCATCACGAGAAACCCACCGTAGGATCTCTTTTAAATTGCACAAGTTTCAGATTAAGATTGATCTCAGAAATTGATTCATTTTTAGTATTTGAGGTGATACTAAAGTGCCATATGCACTTTTTGCATTTCACCATTTTATCAAAAATTAGTGCCATAAACTATTAAGTTTAATTTAACCTTTGGATATCCAATGTTGGTTCTTTTTTTTTTTTTTTTTGAGGTTTTGACTCAACTGACATTAATTTAACACGGGCCGTAATTGTACTAAACTTATTACTTTCCAATCTAAATGCTGTTAATTTGACCTATGAATATTCAGAGTTCTGAACAGGTTTTTCACCTGTCTCATGGAAAGTTCTCAAAAAGTGTATTTTTGTGAATGATCCAGCTTGCATTCTAGTCTCGATGGAGTTGTTAGAAATCATCAAGCATCAGGCTCATCTGAACCCCACTTCACGGGCGGGGCTCAGAAAATCCCCATTGTTTACCGAAGTTCATGACCAAATGCACCAATCATCACTCAGATGAACCTCAAAAAATGTTTGATCGCGTCAAAATACATACGAAATCGGTGGATAGGGTTATTGTGATCCACCAGATCTTTTGTGAAAATATGCTTCAAACTGCAAGCGCAATGTTTTTTGCCAAAGCCTTTCACTTGTTCATAATTATTCTCAGCATGTCACTTTCTGTGCCTATCCGAAGGTTAAATTATTAGTTGCCCATTCTATTTCTTTAATATTCACCTTTTCTCTTGTTTTCAAACTTTGTTATTCTCCTGTTAATGAGTGATAAAAATTGTTGTATCGTGGCCACAATTCATGAAAATTGTGTTATTTCGGTTGTTGCCAGTCATTAGTCTTATGTATCAATTATTTTTTTCTTCTTCGCAATTTTTTTTTGGTTGACTTCTTAATTAAAAGTGAGGGAAACCTTGGAAAATATATGTCAATATTAAGCAGGGCCGGCATATGGGTAGCTGCCATTGGGGTTCCAAGACCAAATTTGGGGCCCTCTTCTCAGGAGAGTCTATATCAGTAATCAGTTAGCAGAAAAATTGAGCACCGAAATTATGCCAAAATGTTAGGCTAGGTAGAGGTATTGGGGGGCATCATTATGATAAAATCCCCTAGGGTGGTCTAATATTTTGTCAAAATTTCGGTGCTTAGTTTTTCCGTCAATCTTGAACCATTATTATTGAAAATTAGCTTAAAAAATCAAGGGAAAAATTACGCAGTTTCTGTGAAGACGACCCTTTCACTCAATGCTTTCAGAAAAAAATTATAAGCTTTTAGCTGAATCTCACTTCAAACAGGTGAGGAATCTTCTTAATATTTAAGTATTCGAGTAGAAAATGACTGCGATTTGAGCTCATATGTCCTCACCAAATTTAATTTTATGTGTTTCCAGCATTTGCCTGTTGCTCACCTGTTTTCTGTGTGTCAGGTCGTCGCTGGTTCATTTTCTGTCTTATTCTTCAGATTAGATATTTAGGAGCAAGAAATGGGTCTGTTGCAAACTTTTGCTACAACGATTAAGAGTATCAAATCTTATGTAAAATCGCCTGAAAAGTCCATTGGTGGCATCAGAAAGTCATAAAATGCAATAATAAACTCACAAGTGGCGTTTAATGAAATCCAAGATGGCGGAGAAATATGGAGCAATTTGTATGCATGCACCACGAACATCCAAGGATGGCCAACTTTGACAACCTCACTGGAGGTAGAGTTATGTGTTTGTTTACGTTGTGATTGCTTGTGATCGATTTTGTGAGGTTGGCTATCCTTGGATGTTCGTGGTGCATGCATACAAATTGCTCGATATTTCTCCGCCATCTTGGATTTCATTAAACGCCTCTTGTGAGTTTATTATTGCATTTTATGACTTTCTAATGCCACCAATGTACTTTTCAGGCAATTTTACATAAGATGACACTCTCTTAATCGTTGTAGCAAAAGTTTGCAACAGACCCATTGCATCTTCCATTAGTCTTTGACGTATTTTAATTTGTGAGTGGTTTCGAAGGAGAAAATAGCCGGCCCTTCTTAGTGGGACAGATTCTTCGTTGGGTTTACTTTGCTTTGTGGTTTTAGTTATTGCTTTTTTATGGATTTATTTTTTTAAATTATTGAAATGTTTATTTTTCTGTGAATTAAATTCTGTATTTATTTATTTGCTCTTTGGGAGTTTGTGCATGGTACAGGTACTTAGGTAATTCCCATAAAATTATAAAAGTTGTATCTTGAACGTTTCCCTCCTCATTAAGTGTCAATATTATTTTGAATCGAAAGAAGGGTTTTTAGCTCCTTTCTCGTTGTTTTACTTTTCTTGAAAATCCTATCAGTATGATCCATAGTGGAAAAACAAGGTTATTAGCTCATTCGCTCTCAGTAAAGTATCCCTATCTACTTGGAAAAGGATGCTATAAGTTTTTTTAACAGCCGCAATTTAACTTAAATTTGGATGGTAATGGAACAGGCTCATGCGAAAATGTCGGACGTCCAAAATATTTTTATTGGAAAGACAAATATAAAAAAAAAATATAAAAATTAGCAAATTAAAAAAATTAAAAACTAAAGAAAACTGCCAAGACAAGGGAGATAGAGATAGGAGCAAAAAGCGGAGGAAAAAGTTTGATCAGGACTTAAACAGACGCAGCGTGAGTGATGTCTGCTCACAAAGTCAAATATAAAAAAAAGGACAACGGACTTTTTCGCGTGAGCCTGTTCAATTAGTGATAGTGATTTTTGTTTGAAAGTTCCAAGAAAAGTAATTTAGATATGCAAAAACAGAAATCCTGTTCACGGAAACGTTTATCTAGTTGTAGATAGTCATGGAATCATACATCACTGGAAAGTCTTAACTTAAGCTTAAAAGATAGAAGACTAAATTTTTTGATGTCTTTTTTCACTGATTTTTGGCCTTTTTTTTCAATCTCAGACCATAGTGCGGTGTATCAATTTGTTTTTAATCAGGACTGAAACAAATCATGAACCTGTTCAACTTGCCCATTAACTTTAATGTAAACAATAGACAGTTGTGTGATGTGAGAAGATAAGACGATGCAATCGAAGAATCCATCAGTTACGCTTACCATCCTCAAAGTTCAAATTAAATTGCTGCTGTTCAAAAATAAAAAAAAAACCGGCCTATCCCTGAATGGGTTTTATTAAATAACCTTCATGTTTAAATTGTTTTTCAAGGTTCTATATTGAATTTTAGAAAATGTTTCACAAAGGGATTTTTTTAGCAGTAAATGTAAATGGTTTCGTAAGTAGAGCCAAATTTGAAAAAGTTAATGATAATGATAGTTAGTTTCTTCACCGTCCATTATTCACTTCTGCTTCAATTAGCTGACCCCCCCCCCTTTCCTTCTCAATCTACCTGTTGTATGCACTTGTCCTTAGTTACTATAATGATCTCATCAACATCCAGGTCCTTAGGTCTTTAAAAAAAAGTCTTCTTTACCTTATTATGACTCATGTTTGAATTGTGATCAAATATAATAGTTTAAGTCTCTGTGCTCAGGATAAATCTTAAGTGAATGAAATCAAAATCAACTCCTTAGCTGCGTTTAGTGGCAAATTGCAAATGTATGCCATTAAGGCTTTTGATAACTTTTGCTACAAGGGATTGAATGTGTAGTGAATTCTTGAGTCCAGTAAAAATTATGACGAGCGCATTAAAAAATTGCGAAATTCAGTGCATTTTAATTTGTGAGTCTCTTGAGAGAATTTCGTAGTTTTTTAATGTGCTCATCGTAATTTTTGCACTTGAAAAAATGATTCAATTGCTTGTAGCAAAAGTTACCACGATCCCCTTTCGGATGATCTTCTAATATGTTTTTGATAAACTGATCAAGCTTCTTGTTTTGAACTGATTAAAAATTTGAACTTGAGGTATTGCAAAAAACGCACATTATACCTTTTAATATTAAGATTACCCGTATTGTACGCAAGGACAAACTTAAAATGATTCCAGGCAAAACTTTTTCAGATTTCAATCTGATGGATAGCGCCTCTAGTCACTTATAGGGAATGTCACGTTTTTTGGCATTTTAAACTGAAAACGACGAATCACAAAATCCAATATCGTAATTCGTCTTATGTAATTTTTTCATTGATATTCTGAGCTTAAAGTCATCATTACTTGATGAGAATTAAAGCTGTAATATAGGAAGGAAACTTTGCCATAAGCTTAGTGAGTGTGAGTGAGACTGTATTCATCTGCCTCACTTGCACTCATTGGGGCTTATGGGAGTTTTCTTGTTTCCAATACCCTGGCTTTATTTTTGAGTGTTTCAGCTTGGAAATTTCAGGGAATCTTTCTTGAGTATGCTTACAAGTGCCAAAGATCCAAAAATTTGTGCTTTTTGCATTTATTCAACAATTTGTCGTCCATCAGACATGTGGAAAAAAAAAAAAATTGCCGGAAATTTGGCAAATTAACTCTTTCAGCGATTCCTTTTTAAATAATGATGCTTTTTCAATACAAGATGTCAATAATGCCAAATTCTGAATAGTTTTCAAGTTATATAACAGGAACTGTGTAGGCTTACAGCCAAGGAGCCACCGTGAAATGTTGATCTCCAAGACTTGTTGCCAATTTTTGAAAATAATTTTTCCTGGAATCATCTTAACAGAATGTCATCCTTCTCTTTCCTGAATAATGTCCCTCACTGGCGCAACCAGGATCTCTTCCATCTCTCTCATTTCCCATTTGAATGTATAAAAAGGAAAAGGACAGAAGGAGGGGGTTTTATCCCCTTATCCATCCTTGTCTAACATACGTTTTTTAATGGAGAAAAGAGAGAGATGAAGAAACTCTCGGTACGCTACTGCTGTCCTTTATTTATTGAGTAGACGCTAGACAGCAACTGACTGCATACTCATTAACCCATTTGTGCCCAGAACTATTTTAGGTCTCAGATTTTCGTGAAATTTTCAAAGTTAGTCCATTTTGGTCCCAAAACACAATTTTTTTTTTCCCCCCCCCATGCATTTTTATAGCCAAAAACGCTTGGTGCGAAAACGCACCACTAGCCACATACAATATCATTTGGGAATTAATGTATAAAAAACACCGTGTTTTTTGGTGCGTTGTCGCTCCACTAGGCATAAATGGGTTAAGTGTGCTCACTATGCGTTTCTTGTTATTAGTTTGCATCACCAGTCTTTCATGATTTGCATCTTGATCAATTGATAAATAGTATCCTCATTGATGTGAGGTTACATGAAGTACAGCTGTTTGCAAAAGCTGGATTGAAGACCTTCCTGATAGAAGGGCCTGGAAGACAATTTATGTTCTTGAGAAGAACACTTTTGAAATTTTCAAAGTGTTTTTAAGATAATTCAAAGTAGGAAATAATTATCACCAAGATTTAGTTTCATCGATTTCCGATTTTGAAGTTTCGAAAAACCGTTTTTAAACTTTCAAATGTGTTTTTCTCAAGAGCATAAATTTTCTTCTACTTCTTCTATCGGCAAGGTCTCTCATTGATCTGTACTATTTGCCACGTTTTAAGCTTGTGCGAGTAATAATTTTTTCCATTCTAGTCCATTTTGTTTCAAGTTTTTAAACATTGAGTTTATGATACAATCTTTCAAATATTTTAAGTTTTTTTTTTTCAAAGTTTTTAAAGGAGTGGCAGTATGGCTGGCGTTTGGTTCTGAAAATGTTCAAAATTTAGGGTGGATTTTTATATTTTATTTATAAATTTATATTTTTCAACTGTGTTTTGAGTACTTGCACGTGTCCAGCACATTTTGAAGAAAATATATTGTTCAAAATGCAGTGAAATAGACTAAAATGGACTCTACAAATGTTTTTTTTTTTTTTTTTAAATGGGGCAGTTGCACACTTTTGCCATAAGCGATTTAATAGCCGATTCTGGTGTAAAAAACCTCCCAAAATAATGATGGCAGCACTGAAAACTTCCAAAATGCACTCCTAAACTCAATAAACGCTGTTATTGCAATGGTGGCAGAGGGCGGTAATACGGTAATATTGGGAGATTCCTATCTTAATTTTGTCACTGATTTACAGAGAAATTAGTCACGAGAGTAATAATCCACATCCGATGAATGGTACCGTGACATCTGGTGACACCGGTGTCAAACGAAAGTTGTCTCTTATTCATCGCCTCTTGAGGGAGTTACAGTATTGTTAGATGGGAATCTCCCATTATTACTGCTCTCATCCACCATTACGCTCGCGCGAGTAAAAGCGTTTATAGAGTTTAGCCGTGGATTCCGCAAGTTTTTCAAGGTTTTGTACACCAGAATCAACTACGAAATCGCATGTAGCAAAAGTGTGCAACAGCCCCATTATGACCACATGTTGTCCTGTTAAATTTTTCTCTTCTGGGCTCTCATGAAATTTGAAGAAAAGAAATACTTGATAAAATGTAAAAGAAAAAGGATAAATAGTAAATACATTTTTCATTGAAAATCTTCTGGTAGCTGGGGCTCGTTGGAACCGTGTGGAGTCTTTTGGTGTCTTGTATTTATATATTTATTTTCACCCTGAATTTTCTTTCTTTCTGCTCCGAGTTAATCAGTTTCGGACTCAGGACAGAATGAGAGCGGGATTTCTGAGAGAAATGCCTCTATTTCTTCCTTCGTGTATTCTCATTAAAATGTGAAAACCTATTTATTGCATTGTTAAGTATCACAATTTATTTTATCGTTGTTGTTACGTTCCAAACACTCTAATTGTAAGTTAAATATAAAAAGTTTTTAGTATTTTTTTAGTTCTTCTATTTGAACTTATTAGATGATAACTAATTAACAGTGCGTGTCTCACATTTTCATACTGTTTATAGTTTTGTATCATTACTTTGCTCAGATTTTTAATTTGAGTAATTTAAGTTCCAAGATTTTCTTCCCCCAATCGTTGATTTTTTAAAAATTTTACTGGGCACCCTTTAAAATTGGTGATTCCTCTGTTTTTTCTTTTAGTTTTATTGTTTTGTTTCTTTTTTACATTATTTTATTACTTATTTTTTAAGAATAATTAGGTAGGAAACTAAACTAGTGGTAACTGAAACCATTCCAAGTAGCGGTAGTAATTTGATGCGCAATCTAATTTTGATTGTCACTCATCAGCGCCGCTGTATTCAAATAAACACAGCTTAAATCTTTTGACTCAGCGGAGCGTATCAAAGTCTTTCAGATAAGCCTGAGTCGATGCAAGCAGCACATTGCAAGTCAGATGGCAAGATGTATGGAAACAGGATGTGGGTACTTAAAGACGACCAATCACCGGGCGATACCTAATATAATTTTTGGGCTTAGGAGGGTTTGTTTACATGAAAATTTTGCTCAAAAATTACTTTCACTAGTATAGGTAATCTTTGATTTCCCAGTAAGGTGATTCCATGGCAAACTCCCAAAAATTTAATCCGATAGATGGCGTTACTACTTGTTGCTGGCTCCGAAAATAGCCGTTTTTTGACGGTTTTCGGCTGTTTTCTCTGAACAGACGAAAAAGAGACGAAAATCGCAATGTCAGCACCTGCTTAATTTTTTGCTTGATTTCTTGAGCCATAAACAGGCCAAATTGGTTCTAAAATAAAGGCGTAACAATGCAAAGAAAAAATCATCTGTAATTTGGAGTTGTATCAGTAAAGATTACAGGTGAAACAGAAACCTGATACAACTCCAAATTACACATGATTTTTTCTTTGCGTAGTTACGCCTTTATTTTAGAACCAATTTGGCCCGTTTATGGCTCAAAAAATCAAGCAAAAAATTAAGCAGGTGCTGACATTCCGATTTTTTGTCTATTATTCGTCTGTCCAGAGAAAACAGCGGAAAACCGTCAAAAAACGGCTATTTTCGGAGCCAGCGACAAGTAATGCCATCTATCAGATTAAAATTTTTGGGAATTCGCCGTAGAATCAACTTAATGGTAATTTTCCGGATTTAATGGAGTTTTTTTGTAAACCGCGGATCGTCAGCACCTGTGCCTGTGAAGTTTGGATGCTTGAACCCTCAAAATAATGACGTAATTATGGGAATTTGCGCTGTGATACGAGAGATCGAGCAGCGATAGCGCTAATTCCCATAAATTCGTCCTTATTTTGCGGATTCGTGCGTCCAAACTTAGCAGATATCTTTATTAGATTTACCTATAGGTGCTGACGATCCTCGGTTTCCAAAAAAAACTCCATAAAATCCGGTAAATTACCATTAATTGATCGACTAAACGATCACCTCAGTCACTTGGTATGGAATCACCTTAAAAACAATTGCAACCAATCTGCATTGAATACCACTCTGCATCATTTTGTATAAGCGGAATTAGCGGAGTGTTGGAACTTATCTCTTAGTACCCCAGATTTCCGGCCAATACCCTCACCTAGTTCCGTACATCTTGGTCAGATGGACCACCCGATGGTCTCTTTTAAAAAAATGAAACAAACAATCACTACGCTTATGGTTATCTCTCTTCATGGAACAATTTTCTCTCTTACCGGTGAATTTCATTTTGTATAATCTTTCCTTTTGAATGGTACTAAAGTTCTCTTGTAACTCTTTAAAGCCAGGAGCTTTGATATATTTCATACTTTTTTTGCACTTATGCATTTAGACTTGCTTGTGCATCGACTAACGACTTGACTGCTGCTTATTCCTGTATCTAAAAATCTACTTACTTAATGTAGGTTAGCATGTACTTACCTAAAATTCAATTAGCTTACTGAATTTACCAAAATATAATCAGGTTCAGTTTTCCTATTTTAAAGTTAAGTGGATCAACATTCAATTTATACTACTTAATTTAAAACTTTTCTCACTATCAGTCAAAGAAATTTTTTAAAACTTTCTTAAATAAGGTTTAGTACCTTGTGATTAAAAACTAGGTAAAGAAGTCATTTAAAAAAAATATATATATTATTTTGTTATACTTTATTGTTTTTAGTGTCCTGAGTTTGTTTTATTTTCAATGTATAGTTGAATTTGTTTTGGCATCTTATTGTTTGTTTTGCATATGAATGGACGGTTTTAGTGATAACATACCGTTGTCCATCTGACGTAAAGGTGAAAGTTGGAAATGTTGACTTTTTCATCGATTTCTATGTAAAAATGACGCTCTATTAATCTATGATGGCAAAAATGCCAAATTCTCTTTAGTTTTCAAGTTATATCCGAAAGCAAACAGGCGTAAGTTATTGAAGCCTTGAAGTTAGTAAACTTTGTTTCCGCTTTCCTGAAAAGTTGCAAAAACCAACATAAGCCTTTACGCCAGATTGACGACGATACCAGAAGTCACTCAGCTGTAATCAAAAGCTGGTTCAATTTGTGATCCAGCTAGTCAGATTGATGTCACAATGAAACCGTTTGTGATTGATTTGCAGTGTTAAACTTATTAAATAAAGATATTTCATTTAGTACTTCAAGTGTTCTGACTTCCAAGCTAGTAAATTTATTCTGATTTAAGTAGAAATCCATCCTCCTGCAAATTTACGGGAGGATGAAACAGGTCAAAATCATACGTGACGCTTTCCAGCAAAACTAGCTTAATCTTCATAGACCAAAAATTTCAGAAGAGCAAAAATAAAATGCTTAATAACATGCTTAATAACAGGCTTGGCGGCTTGAATTGGGTTTTCAGTTTTGATGCCGAAGGCTCTCTTGTAGCCTATGATACAATAGGTCTGTTGCATGCGTTTACTATAGCTTTATGGAGGGTTGATACTGGTGCAAAATGGCAAGAAAATCACATTGAGAACATCAAATAGTCTCATAATCCACTCGTAAACCCACAAAAGGCATTGCAAGGAAAGCCTAAGATGGCGGTTGAAAGGGAGAATCAACCCTGCATACAAGCACCACAAGCAGCAAGGATGGTCGATGACAGCAGTCTATAATGTTGGTTAGAATGTAAATAAACGTCTTACCCTTTCAACCGCCATCTTAGGCTTTCCATAAAACGGCTTTTGTGGGTTCATGAGTGGATTTTGTGACTATCATGCAATTTTACACCAGAATCAACTCTCCATGTTGCTGTAGCAAAAATATGCAACAGACCCATTGATAGCAGGAGGAAAAATCACTGTTAAGACTTATAATTTTAGAGAATAAAGTTTATTGAATCAAACTTAGCAAGCTAAGATTTAAAAACCGATGCTACTTGTAGTTAACCAATTATTTCTTTTTCATTATCACGGGTGTGATTGGAGCAAATATCTAAATGTTTTACAAAGACAAAAAACAGTGTAAAGGAGAAAAAAGTAAGGTTGGGAAGGGAGGGAAAAAAAGAACAAATGAATAGGACTGCAGACGTGAACGACTAAACACCTACATAATAAATTTGAAAACACTAACAATATAAAAAATAGAAAAATAAAGACCTAAAAGAATCCGAACAGCTACGACATAATATTAATTCTTCCAAGGACAACACTGAAACCTGTATTACTTCCTTTCATTTATCATAAGATTACCATTTTCAAGTCGCACACATGAAGATGAAAAAGGATGGGGGTAAAATTAAAGATTTAGTGTACGCATGATCCTTTTCACTTCAAGCGACCTCCATCTCCTTCGGAAACGAATCGTTTGCGAGCTCTGAAAAAAGAAAATATTTCAAATTAATAGGAGTTATTTATTTATTTTTCAACGAGTCAAGCCCTTGGACAATATGACAGAGTAATTCGACGAGCTATACATTTGTCTAGAAAAGCAATCTAATGGGTAACCTGCGAAACTGCCATGGAGGATTTTTAGGTTAGGTTTAAGGTGTAATTTTGTCCATTTATTCCTATATATTTAGATGCGAAAAACAGAGGCTGGAACATGTTTAGATCCATTGTGCGTCTGCACTTAGGGGGAGATTGTAGGCTCTATACGAGCCATGTTAATTTGTTCAACTTCTGGTACCATTATTTCTGAAAGTATTGCACCCAGCTACCTGAATTTTTTTGGCGCTATGTGTGGAACCTCTAAGAGCAATGTTAACTAACTTTAACTTAAAATAGCAAAATTTGAATTTGTTAGACATTTTTTAAGTTTGCATGCAAATTTTGCCTGTTTTTTGACATTTATTTTACCTTCTAGAGAGAGAAACTTCATTTTCACACATTTTAAGTTAGTTAACTTTATTCAGCTTGTTTTTCTGAGCACTTTAAAAATCAAAAATGAGCTCTCTAGGTGCAACAGATCACGAGATAAGTGTACCGGAAGTTGAAAAAAAAAACATGGAGAAAAAGTGAAAAATTGTTGACACTATTTTTTTTTTTTTTTTCTCAACTAATTCGGTTGTCATCTTTTAGCAATTATCACCGTTATTTTCGCCAAAAATACCACAATGTGGTACATGAAAATGCTCGTGAGAGTATGCTGAACAAAAAATCACACAAAAACAAATAATGAAAAAAAAAAAAAAATTGGCCTACAATCTCCCCTTAAATAAATGGATAAAATCATAAGTGGCGGTAGCCACCCGGCCAAGTAAAAAAAAAAAGACCGCCTGGAAACAGAACGAGAGAGGGTGGCGTCCGCGACAACTTATCTTACACGAAACAGAGCGTTATGGTCGATTTCTGCAGTTCTGGCACCTTTAGCCACGCATATCGACCACATCGCCGATCGCAACCCCTATCAATATACATCGATCGATTTGTCTTGTGCTCGTGGTGGTTGCTTTTAAATTTCAAACCAATCGGACAAAGGATACGGAAGATATTCCCGAAAAACCCTTATTTATTCGACGATTTTTCAGCATTTCAGCAACACCTTTACCAGGCGATTTCAAGAGAACCGCAACTCAGAACTTCAAAAACTTTATATCGTTCGAATTGCCTCGTATCCGTTCAAGTTGCTTTGAAATTTGAGAAAGATCCGAGCAAACTGGTGGCAGGAATCGTAAAAAAAAGCAACTTTTTTACCCATTTTTTAGACTCTTGACTTGCCTGTCTGTTGACGGGGCCACAGGGTAAACGCCTGCACTAATCCCAACAAACTAGGCATAGAAATGTTCCCCCGAGTCCCGTGAGGTGCCTTTTGCCAAGTTCAGAATGATCCGAGCTATATTAACGGAGTAATCTGCACTTGAAATATAGTAGATATTGAAAAACATCAGATTCTCGCAGATACGCTGTTTTGTATTGTTGGCCGAACCGCCATATTGACTCGTGGGAGGGGGCAGCGGGCAGCGAAGGAAGAAATAATAACCTATAAATTCAAGCCATAAATCAAATCTAGTGAGTGTCCGTGAGTGTCAAACTGAGTTAGTACTTTTGTTTCGTTATCTTTTTCTTAATTCTTTTAGCGAGGCTTATTGTTATTGGAAGACAAATAATAATAATGTGGAAGCTTCGCATAATTCTTTTTAAAGGCCACCTGCAACTTCTGTGTAATTTCAACTTTTCGTGCGAAAATGCGTAGATGTAATGTGACTCTGGGTGTTCGTTTCATTTGAATCATTTTCCATCTCAAATAAGTACTGATAATCATGTATGCTTCTCCTAAAACTCGAGGGAAATTGAACTGTTTAGGAAGCTCACATTAGCATTAGCTAGCATTCCTGCGGTTAGAAAAAGTGTCCATAGTTTAAGTTTTAGACAGTTTTTGTGCTAGTCGGGTCAGCGCTCACATTAATATTTTACACTCCCCTGGCGGACCACCTGGCGTTGGCGTTGACCTGCCTACTTAGAGTTTACTAACACTATATTCACTTTTGCCGATCAATTTGCGACATCTCAAGGTGTTGACTGTTGTTTCACATGTTATTTTGTTAAATCCCCGAAAATTCAGTGTGCCTCAAATCTTTCCTATGTATTATAGCGTAGTGCTCCGTCTCTATTTGTCTCTGAAAATTACACCTTAAACCTAACTTAAAAATCCTCCATGGTGGTCATGGAGGTCACCAATTAGATTGCCACTCTTGACACACGTATAGCTTGTTGGAATCACTATAAAAGCAGTACACTAGGTGTAACCCGTATAAATAAACTGTAGGGAATACCTCACAGACACCCCCATTCCTACCCCCTTGTGGATTGAAAACAAACAAAACTGGAACTTTCTTTTCTTTTTTTTACATACTTGTGTAAAAGTGGGCAATTTGGCAGTCTTAAAACGTGTAAAAATATATGTACATATGAATTTAAAGGAGTAATCATGGGCATTTTGGCTTTTTTTGTGTGGGTAATCTCTGGGTGGATTGTGGGCCTCCGCGAGCTTTTTCAGCTCCTTGAGTGGGCTGTCGGCATTGAAACAATCGGCAGCACTGACCTTGAGCTTTAAAGCCTTCACAAGATGAAACCTATAATTGAGAGTAAAATTTACCTGATGGGCATCTTGGCTACAACATCACTGGAAATGACATTGTTCTTCTCACATTGCTCGACAAATCTTTCCAAAACAGTTGAGGCCAATGGTACATCAACGATAATGTCTGGCATGTCTTCAAACACTCTGGTAAATCCCTGTAAAATAAAACATGAGTAAGACAACCTGTAGGCTGATTCTCCCTGTCTATCTTGTTCAAAACGACACGAAATAGATGAGATAAACGACTCTATCTCGTGCAAAGAGATAGGACAAGACAACTCGGAGTCATCTCGTCTCGTGAAATGAGCAGAATCAGCCTTCTGGACTGATAAGTTTTCGGTTTTTAGCTAAATCACGTTTTGAGAGGGATCAACATGAATTCTTCGAGAAAATTATGAAAAGTGACACTTTCTGACCAAACCTACCTTATCTTCAACCGAAAATGGGGCTCTTGCAAACTTTTGCAGTGAGCAAATGAATAGTCTTTCTCATCTTCATTAATGTCTTTGTTCAATATCTCTCGTTTCAGGGGTTTTTTTTGTTTTTGTTTTTTTTTTTTGTTAACATGTGATTAAAATCGGAACATTGTAACCTCCCATTGTGAGAGGAATCGTTTTATTTAACTGCTTTGTGTTTTTTAGATTAGAACAACTTATCCAAACGTGATTAATGTTTGGGTTGCGAATTGACGAATAAGAATCCTGAAATAAAAGGAATTAAAGGATCGAAATAAGGACTCACAACTTCCATCATGTCAGGAGTGATAATTATGGCGTCTGAGAGCGACTTCAATAATTTCACCATTGCCTCCTCGACGTTGCTACTGATTGCTTCAAGAGTCATCACTACAGCCTACAGTCGAAAGAAATTAAAAACAAAGTTCAATGAAACAAACAGATGAGCAACAGAACAAAGAATGAGAATACAACTTTTCTTTAAAATCCAATAATACTTAGAACCCTTTTGATGACAAATCAATGTAGTTCTGAGAAAAACGAGGCAATCGGTCAGATTGCAATCTGAGAAAATCACCACAAGACAGTATCTCAAAGGGCAAGACAGTTTGTTCATCATCTCATTGCTACAGAACTTTTTCATCATTTCTTCAAAATTACATTTAGCATTCATAAATTTGAATAATTACTGTACATTCCAAGTCCCAATTTTACTGTTGAGTTAGTCATGGGCGCACCTGGGGGGGGGGGGGGGGGGGGGCAAGGCCCCCCTTGGCCCCCCCATAGGAAGAAAAAAAAGGAGGAAAGGAAAGGAAAAAGGAGGAAAGGAAAGGAAAAAAGCAGAAAAAGGAAAGGAAAAAATGATGAAATGAGAAAGAGAGGAGAGGAGAGAGAGGAGGAGAGAAAAAGAAAAGATGGGAAAGGAAATGAGTTCAAAAAAAGTACCAATGTCATGAAACATATTTTTCCTTGGAGGAACACATCTTTCTCGACAGCAAAGTCCTTAATTGTTAATTTCGCTCGATCTTCGTCTGAAATCTAGATTTCCTGAAAACTCCGTCTTTCTATCAGCATGATGAAGATATTTCCGTAATATCAGCATAGTCTCGGAAAATCTCATTTTTCTCATGAGTTAATTCAACATAGTTTCTGAATAGAAGTAGCCTAATTTTGCGTCTAAGAAGAGCTAAATTTTAAACATTTTCAGGGGGAGGACCCCCAGACCCCCCCATATGAAATGACAACTTGCCCCCCCCCCCCCATACAGAAATCCTGGGTGCGCCCATGGAGTTAATTATCATAATTATAATTTATCGTTTCTTCTGAGTTGTGTTTTAGATTTGTTTTAGCCTTTTCGAGTTCTTAACATTGAATTGCTTGTTATCAGTGATCTTTCCAGAAACTGCTACTAAACTTAAAAATCTCCGATTGATCCATGGAGCATCAGATGGGGGGGGGGGGGGGACAAGTCTGATCCAGCACTCACCAAAAGACTGAATTGGTGCAAGAGAGATTAAAGAGTACAATGTAGTAGCATATCTTTGAGTACAGAAAATATTACTATGGGCAGTTCCACAGTAACAGGACTTTCTACTGACACCAAATAGCATCACAGAAATTGCACCATAAAAGCGTCTGAAGCTATCAAAGGAATAGCATAGGTGTTTCTTTCGGCAAGTTCGCGAAGAGCAAGCCGCAAATTTTGTGAATCGGAGAAATTGTACGGCTGTTTGAGAGTCAAAACAAATGGGAATTACCAGGCGCAATGATCACATTCATGCCATCATGGCAGAACGATCTTTTGACTCCTCAGAAACGGTGTGCTTTCATTGAATCATTGAATTAACAATTTGTTTTTGTGGAGCTGGCAAAAAGTAACACTTTTGACATTCATTTATTTCGTAGCCAGGAAGTTATCCTCAAAGAGCACTGTGTTGTGGTGTACATACAGTAAACTCTCGATTTACCGGATCGCGATTTACCGGTCCCGGGTCATATGCTCTAAAGTATTTGACCTAAACGCAGATTACCTACAGGTTTTTTGTCTAAAAATAGTTGTCCTACACAATTTGATCTAAAGTGTATTTTATCTAAATGTTTCTTTTCCTAAAATTGTCAGCCGGCATGTACGCCTCCTTCTCAAAAAATTGTTCCCATAGAGAGGAAAGAAACAGTAAATAATTGGCATACCTAACCTATGACGAAATGAAAGTTCTTCCCGCGGAATTTTATGCACGTCAAAATTATTAATTGCTCTGTTATTACCAGTTTCATTTTTTGGTTGCGGTTTCTGTTTTTACGGTTTTCAAGGATTATTTTGGTTTTTTGTTCACTTTTTTACAATTTTTACTTATTGAGGCATTTTGCCCTAAAGATTTTAGGTAAAAGGTTTTGAGGTAAAATGCGTTTTAGGTGAAAATCGGTAGGGCAACTTTCATTAGGTAAAAAAAAGTAGGTAATATGTTTTTAGATAAAAAGTTTTAGGGCAAGCGTCCGGGGACCGATTTACCAGATTTCGCGATTTACCGGAAAATTTTTCCGGTCCCGGCAAAAGTCCCATAAGAACAGTGTTAAATTTCATTCGATTTACCGGATTTCGCGATTTACCGGATTTTTTCTCGGTCCCAAGAAGAAATTTCTTCTCAATTTACCGGACTTTGCTCAGATATAGCAGTTTTTTCCCGTGACACGATGCCGCGATCTCAAAGAATCACCATGAGTCACTCTCCAAACTCATCAGTCGCGGTGTTTTGAAAAACGCGTCAAGCAGCAGGGAAGCTTCGCTGCTTTCCCGCGTTGACAGCAGCGCAGCGTTGCCGCCCGTAGTGCGTTGGCTCCACGCGCGCGCGCTCACGCGTGAAGCACGTAGTTTATGGCTTTGGCACTTCAAGAACTTGCCAACATTGGCAACGCTGGCTGACAGCGAGATCGGCTGAACCTCTTTGGAAAAAGTCAGCCGATTTTTTCCAAGGAGCTTTTTAGCTAACAAGGGGACCTTACGGTGACTCCGCCTCCGATTTTGATCAAATTTTCAGGGATGGTAGTTCATGACAAAATATTAGACCCGTATTTTTCACTTTTTGTGAATAGACCTTAGTTTCGTCGCAAAAAATTTTCAAAGATTCGGAAAAATTACGACGAAATCGTCGCCGAGACAGCGCGCAGCGTTAAGTTGGGCAATTTCGGCTACAATGATCAACTGTCGCGGTGGCGCGGTCGGTAGCGTCTCTGACCATCATACTGGTGGTCGCCGGTTCGAATCCCGTGACTACTGCTAGTTTTTAACTTTTTTAAGCACACTTATATTAAAAAAAACGACACCACCACCACTAATAACAACAACAACAACCAGATTGACGCCGAAAGTCTCAAATAATAATAATAGAACGCATGTTCGATATTTTATGAATGAAAATACAAACTCACCAAAGTAATGTAGTTTAAAGCATTCATTCTATAGAATATTCGCCGTCCAATGAAAAGCATACATTCAACCATTCATTGAAAACCACAGCTATCCCACCATCCAATGAAAGCCGTTTCACCCATTTCAGGCCACTGTTTCGTGCAAACTTCGGTTTTTTTTTTTTTAATAACACAAATTAAATTCTTGAAGTAAATTTCTTCGTTAATTTATTTTTTGGATTTAATTTGTGTTATTAAAAAAAAACAAAAAACAAAAAAAAAAAAAAAACGAAGTTTGCACGAAACAGTGGCCTGAAATGGGTGAAACGGCTTTCATTGGATGGTGGGATAGCTGTGGTTTTCAATGAATGGTTGAATGTATGCTTTTCATTGGACGGCGAATATTCTATAGAATGAATGCTTTAAACTACATTACTTTGGTGAGTTTGTATTTTCATTCATAAAATATCGAACATACGTTCTATTATTATTATTTGAGACTTTCGGCATCAATCTGGTTGTTGTTGTTGTTATTAGTGGTGGTGGTGTCGTTCTTTTTAATATAAGTGTGCTTAAAAAAGTTAAAAACTAGCAGTAGTCACGGGATTCGAACCGGCGACCACCAGTATGATGGTCAGAGACGCTACCGACCGCGCCACCGCGGCAGTTGATCATTGTAGCCGAAATTGCCCAACTTAACGCTGCGCGCTGTCTCGGCAACGATTTCGTCGTAATTTTTCCGAATCTTCGAAAATTTGTTGCGACGAAACTAAGGCCTATTCACAAAAAGTGAAAAATATGGGTCTAATATTTTGTCATGAACTACCATCCCTGAAAATTTGATCAAAATCGGAGGCGGAGTCACCGTAAGGTCCCCTTGTAAGAGAAATGAAAAACACTCAACAAACGAACGGTTAGTACCAAACAAAGAGTAAACAAGAGTCCCAACAAAACGGTAGGAAAGCGTGGCAGGTGAGGTTAGGTTGGCGATATCGAAAAGTCGGCTTCTGATTGGCTGGCGAAAGCCTGGGCCCTGTGAGATCGCTCTTATGGAGATTTAACACGAGGTTTTCGACTTTGCTTCATTTAAAGTCGAATTCCAAGAAAACCATTGCTCCATACCTTCGGGAAATTAAAATTATATTTTTTTGAGGATATAACAAAGATATTGATGGGTCATACATAGTACTTCATCGAAAAAGTAACAGAACAATATGAATTTGAAAGTAAAATTACGGGCAATTTTTTCCGCCGCCACGTCCGATAGTGAGCCGCTAAACTTCGTATATTTTTCTTGTGAATTTGTGGTTAAATCTTCGGGTTTCTGCATGAAATTGGCGTATTTCCTTCTAGAATGAATTTTACATGCATTTCAAACTATCTGCACTAAACTAAAACAAGATAAATGGAAAAAACAACTGCTACACCACACACTCGGCCCGACCTGTGCGAAGAGTGGAAAACACGGCAAAACATTGCACGTAATTTTACTTTCAAATTCATATTGTTCTGTTAATTTTTCGATGAAGTGATATGTATGACCCATCAATATCTTCGTTATATCCTCAAAAAAAATATAATTTGAATTTCCCGAAGGTAAGGAGAAATAATTTTCTTGGAATTTAACTTTAAATGAGGCAAAGTCGAAAACCCCATGTTAAATTTCCATAAGAGCGATGTCACAGGGCCCAGGCTTTCGCCAGCCAATCAGAGGCCGTACAATCGATAGTGACATTCGATAGTAATTCGACTATGCCACGCTCTCCTACCGTTTTGTTGGGACTCTTGTTTACTCTTTGGTACCAAATTATCGTGTTCTAATCCCCCACGCGTGTTTTGTGCTTTTGTAAATAAAACCCTCAGGCTCAGGTTAGTCGAAACAGTGAAAATTTGGGGGGGAGGGGGGGAGAAAAAGTACCTAAAAATTCCGCGATTTCGCCGCGAAAAATGCGAGTTTTCGGTCCGCGATTTCGCCGCGAAAAATGCGAGTTTTCGGATTACCGGATTTTTCGGCCGGTCCCCTGAAATCCGGTAAATCGAGAGTTTACTGTATATGAGAAGAAAAATTATTCCTATCAGTATTCTTTGTGAGACCAGTACACAACGTTACAGTTCAGAGATTTAGGACCCTTCGCCATAAATCAGCGCCTAGTTAAGAAACTCATTTAAGTAATAGATACCTTATCTGAGAGTCCTTGTGTATTGATGAGTCTCGCCTAGAGTCCCTGTATATCAAAGAGTCTCGACACGTGAAGAAGAAGTCGAAGGAGGCGTCCGCTCTGATTGGTTCAGTTCACCGAGGAGGCGTTTACGTGTCCTCATAGGGGTGTTCCAACGGTTTTCTTATGGAGAATAACACAGAACGCCTCCTTGAGCTCCGTGACAGCCTAAAATCTAGCAGCCAATCAGAATCTATACCCCATTTGACGAGACTCTTTGATATACAGGGACTCTAGTCTCGCCATACCAGGTATAACTTCTGATTGACTGCTGGATTATAGGCTGTCACGGAGCTCAAAGAGGCTTTGTATGTGCTGTTTCTCTAAAAGATGACTATTGGAATGCCTCCTTTGAGGAAGCGTACTTTGTAACTAGAATTCATGGGATTTTAAGACATTTAAAAACGTCTATCATACATTTTTAAACTTTCTCAATTCAGTTTTTTGTAGCAAAATTTGATTTTTCCAGGGAAAAAAATTTAGACCACTTTGCCATAAGCGAAGCATATAAAGGATGCCTCCTCAGTAAACTCAACCGATCAGAGTGGACGCCTCTTTCGCATCCATAGCCGCTTCTTCTTCTTCACTCTCCACAAGGCAAGACTCTTTAATAAAAAGGGACTCTACCTTATCTACAACTTCCGACAAGTAAGTATAGAAGCAATACCTCGTATACAAGTTCATGATGAAAATGAGGTACTTCAAGATCCATGAGACATCTTGTGGCTTCTTGTGCATCACCGCTACTCAAATACTCCTGTAGAAGAAGGCGCATTTGCCGGATAAGATATTTCACTGGTCTGAGGCCACCACCAACGCCCCATACATTGTCCAGGCGGACCAAGCCATGTTTTATTGATAGAAGAGTGTCAGCTCGGGAAACCGCTTCTCTGTAAATGAAACATTCCAAAATACATAAATACATTCCAAATCGGTAAACTTTCTACATAAATTGAATTATCTATTCAACCTGATCATTTACTTTCACGTTAAACTGATAGTCAAGACTATCTTTGAGAAACGCTTTTGGTTGAACATTGTAGGACTTGACTATTGCTACGATAATTATTAAGTTTCACATTAGCCATAGCATTATTTCGGCTACTCATAGGTAGCTGTTAAAAAAGGGCCATTTAACTATAGTAACCATAACAACAGTCCAGTCTTACACGTCACTCATAGACAATCTTAAACATCAGTTTAATGTACTGTTAAACATCAGTTTAACGTAATAAATGATCGGCCTGCTGGTATCTTTCATCCTGCTGAACAATTTGTTTAATTGTTAAATTTTTTATCATTTGACTTTTAATTAAATAAATTTATTACAATTTGCCATTACTTTTAACCATTTTTTTAAACCTTGTCACTGCACAGTTGTATTGGTCCAAAGTTTTATGATTTATAATTTTATAATTTCAATCAGTGGCGTAGCGTGCAATTTGTCAACATTCTAATGTGTCCATTTCAATCCATGTGAAAAGTCGAATGCAAAGGTGTTCACCAGACACCCAATAGTTTGATCATTTTCATGGGTTTAAATTACAACGTTGCCAAATTGCACGCTACACCACTGATTTGAATCATTCGCTGTCAAATGAAATAAATTTTGTTGCTAATTTTTTTTTTTCACTTCGGGTGTCGTGCTATTTATTCATTCAGTGATAGTAAGATTTTTCCTTTTCCAGACCTTCATTTTTCGACTGACAGAATATAATACACTTTATTTTTTCAGAAGTGGTCAGGCTATATGCCTTTGCTTGTGTAAAAACCTTTTTCTTTTCTTGAAGAATACATTTTGTTAAGTATCATTGTGTTTCAAAAGAAATGTAATAAAAATATACAAGTAAGTAAATAAAAAAAAAATTAATAAAATGAAGGAATAAGTTCAGACTTGGATGATTGGGCAAGGAGGGGGATCTTTACTTTACTTACATATTTGATAATCTTATCAAGAAAGTAAAAAAATAAACAATAAATTACCAAACCCAACAAAAAAGGAGTGAAAGAGCAAACACTGCAGGAAGGAGTATCAGGTCAAGAAAAGTAGAGTGGAATTACCGAAAAAACACACCAAAACACATCAGTGAGGAGTTCGTTAGCAGAGTTTAGACTTGTTGCTAACTATACCCTCGCAAAAGCATTCTTTTCGGACAAAAACACAGCTACAAGTCAGACCCAATACTTAAAATGCGTCAGCTCTATCAAAAATCACAGACATTTAAGGCTGCTTTCCACAGTGACGGAAAGCCTTAAGTTGCAAGCATATGGACAGACAAACTGAGGAGAAAGTAAAGTCTACCCAAAAAGTGGAAGAACCGACAAATCAGCATCAATAATTTTAAAAGGTGCTCTTAAGAAAAATGAGTGCGTGTTGATGCAGAAGATACAAGATCTATCGGCAGTTTTCTGCCACAAACCAACGCGAGAAACAGACCATTCCTCAACTAGGTTGTGTCGTTACTGATGCTGAGCTTTTGTAATGCATCCCTCTTCTGTGAATCAACTCACTACTAGCTAGGTCACATTGGAAATTTGCCTTCTGACTAGTCAACGCCACTGGCAGCATTAAATAATGTAATGTAAGCATTGTCTCCTTAAATTTAAACTGTGTGTTTTCTGGATCACGTTCAAAACACGTGAATGATCAAGCAGTATGCTTACAGCAGAAAAATTTGCAACAAATGCATCATACAATTTTCTTTGCAATTTTTTCTGGCGTCGGTCACATTAAGTATTGTTCAAACGCTGTAGAATGAGGTCAGAGTTTCAGTTGAAGCATTCCGTAAAAGAACAGACAAGTTATGTTCCAAGCAAACGACACAATAGAAATTGCTCATTATTAGCCTCGTTTATGCGAGAGATCTGAACCTGGGTTGAGTCAACCCGAGTTGAGTTTCAACCTGGGTCCAACTCGGGTTAGCGCATAAACACCCGTATATTTGAACTCGAGTTCAGAGGATTTCTCTCTTCTTCTTCTCTGTGTTTGTTTACATTTTTGACAAAAATGGCGGCGATGCTTGGTGCGGTACGGACAAGTGCGACCGCATAAGACGCGTGTTTAACCTCGCTCGGATTGGTGACATCGATGCCGCGTGAACCCGGGTTCTGAACTCCGAGGTGTGTTTATGCGTGAAATCTCAACCCGAGTTCACCGACTCGACTCGGGTTTGAATCGGGGTCGAGTCGAACCCGAGTTCAGCGAGATCCGAAGTGTTTGTGCGAGCATCTCAACCCGAGTTCAGCTGAACCTGGGTTCTAGAACCCGGGTTGAGATTCTCGCATAAACGAGGCTATTAACATGGTTTGCTTCCCACAATAAAGTACTTCCAAAGGGGAGACTTTACACTGGCAGAAGAAGGTGTGATTCTGATGGAAGAATCTATAATAGCGCAAGTTTTGGATGCATCTACTTTGTTAAGTTAAATACTGAAGGAAACGATTACAGCATTCACTAATCAACAAACAAAGAGTATTTACATTATTATTTAATCAGTAGAGGACAAATTACCTGGCATGAGCACATTCGCTGTTTTCCTTGAAAACCTGGATAATTTTTGGAGGCAAACAATCGTCAGCAATGGCGCGGGCAAGGAAATTGCCCAAAACAGTAGGAGCATCAGGGGTATCTAGTATGAGGTCAGGTAAATTCTTAAGTAATAAGTCAAAAGCGTTGGCGATATCCCTTTGCTTGATCACGCGGCCATACAAATCGGATATCAATACTGAGGTCATTTCTCTTTGAGACGGTTTATGGTCCAGAGCAATTTCGATCGCTATTTGAGGAATCATGTGTTTCTTGGACACACAATTCACATCTTCTAAACATAATAATACTTCCTCGGGATCACCATGTTCGTAATACTCCAAAATGAGCGGCTCCAAAGTCTTCCTCAGCTCTTCATCGGAGGCTTCAGGAATGATTGGTTGAAGTTGGATGTCTCCATTCTCAAAGGAGTCACTGTCGTAGTTAGGATCTTTCTCATCGACTTCATCCTCTTCCATTTCAGATCCTAATTTGCAACCCCAAGGTCCAGTGCCACCTGCAGCATTGCCCTTCTTGACACCTCTATAACCATTCCTTGGTCTCCTGCTGTTCTTCCATTGCCTTGTGACTGTAACAACATTTGGACCATTCGGAGTGCTTTCCTTGGACAACTGCTTGATGATACGTTTGGCTTTCCTCTTGACTCGCTGATCCACGAGAATATCGCCAACCGCCTTACCGCCTGCTTCTGATGCGGAAGCTTGTTTTTCAGTTTCGTCGGCGAGCTCGATATCCACGCTTTCCATGTCTTCCATAATGCGATTTTATTTACAGAGTACCGCTACAAAATAACTTAAACGCTCATAAAATAGGCTATAAAAACTAGAATATGTTGTTGACACGAGAGCAAATACAACTCACGACTTTGGTAAATAACGCGTAAATAGCACACGCTCGCTCACACTCACTACCGCATCGAAAAAAAAATTATTAACGAGATAGGTTCCCCGAACGCGGCAGAACGAAACTAACTTCACTAGGCACAATTCACAAAACCCTGTAAACAGGGTGATAAAAAGGTTTTTATCTCCTAATTCAGTTTCGACAGTTGACTGATTGTAACAAATAAATAAACTTGATAAGGTACAATAGGACAAAACAAAAGAATCGGACGATTTTACGGAAATGCACGTATATGCGCAGTTCACCTTAGCACGAATATAGGTGGACGTGAAAGTGGAAAACAAAATGCGAGGCTTGAAGGGGACTTTACTTGTGATCAACATCGACGAAAACGACACATCAACATAACAAAATCCAGCAGAAACACCACGAGCCACGGGCAACACGCAATACTCGGCTCCGATCGGCCAATTCCGCACTCAATATTTGGCCGATTCGGGTGTTTCCGGACAAACGCCCCTGAAATTCGGGCAGCAATTGGTTTAAAATCAATAAAGAAAATACCGCGAATTATAAATTTGGAAACTACGCACTTTCGCTCGATACGTGACCTCGGCGGAAATCGTTAAAGCCGTGCGTTAAATTTTTACACGATTCGAGTCTTACTGTGAAGACTAATTTTGAGGCTTTTCTTCTTGGAGAGTTTGGGAAAGAGATTCAAGGATGTAGTTGCTTTGAGACAATAGTCTCAGCGACTGAGTAGTATTACTTACTGAAAATTAAAGTCAACCATTACTTTGTTGTCCTCCCGACAGCAAAAAAGAGCGACTGAGCTGCTGATGCTGAGTTCGCATTTTTCTTTTACTTTTCTCCGTGCGTCTGAACCAAGAGAATGCGTCACGAAATTTCACAATCAGAGACACCTCTGCATTAAAAGAAATAATGAATTCATGAGAGTGAGTCAGTAAAAATTTGAGAAGAGATAAATTAAAAAGAGACCATTAAAGATTAATGCAGGTCTAAGGGACACATTCAAAATAACATTATCGCTGCACCGGAAGAGCAGAGGGGATATTTAAAGAGCCCTGCGCCACGTTGCCGATTGAAATTCCGGTGAGAAGAACAAGTCTGCTCGTCAGTGTATTTCCCTATTTCAAATAACATTGGCGATGAACCGGGACAGCAGATGGGACGTTTTGAGAGCCCTTATGCCACGTTGGTGATTACAAGACAGCGAGATGAACATTTCTGCCCGTAAGTTTAATTTTCCATTTAAATTAACATTGGTGATATCCCGGGAGAGCAAGGAGCGTGCCGTGGGGGGGGGGGGTTGACATCTCCACTAGCAACTCATGGCTATGGAACATGGGCACAAAGGTGATGTCGCCAAAACCCAGCTTGTGACCCCTCTATCGATTCAGCTTGGCAAATGGAGTCGATCGCCCTCAAGAGTTTTCTTATCTTTTGAAACTGTGACCGCTCCACTAGCAACTCATGGCTATGCAACATGGGCAAAAAGGTGATCTACTGATCTCGCCAAAACCCAGCTTGTGATCCCTCTATCGATTTAGCTTGGCAAATGGAGTCAATAGCCTTCAACAGTGGCGTAGATAAAGGCCCCCGCGGACCCCGCCAGGCGGGAGGGCCCCCAGGCTCTGAGGGCCCCTAAAGACCGACGATGTGGGGGCCCCGGGCCTGATAAAAGGAAAAACTTTTCAAAGTAAAGAAAGGCAAGTTTTTTCATTATTGAAATAGCATTTCTCCTTCGTTTTTTGTTTGTAAGTATCTATCGTCTTCCAACACTGTTTAAGCATTTTCTTACGGAAATACTTTTCCATAAAAAAAGTCGCGAGTTTTAAGTACTTCGATAGGAAAACAAGAAGAAGGAAGGAAATAAAAACGATAACTATAAGCATGAATTGTGTGAGAATTTTTAGATGAATATTGCCTGAAGTTAGGTTTGAGAAAATCTAATCTCCAAATTTTTTCGGGGAAACACCCCAGATCCCAGGTCCTATGCGCGGGGGGGGGGGGGGGGGGTGAACCCCCTATCTTGGAGTGACAGTAGAGGGGCCCCTAAAAATAATTGGCGGGAGGGCCCCGGAATCCTTGTCTACGCCACTGGCCTTCAAGGGTTTTCGTATCTTTTGAAACTATGGCCACTCCACTAGCAACTCATGGCTATGCATCATGGGCAAAAAGGTGATGTCGCCAAACCCCAGCTTGTGACCCCTCCATCAATTCAGCTAGGCAAATGGAGTCGATCGCCCTCAAGGGTTTTCTTATCTTTTGAGACTGTGGCCGCTCCACTAGCAACTCATGGCTATGCAGTATGCAACATGGGCAAAAAGGTGATGTCGCCTGTTGATGTTTTTACCTCTTGAAGGTGCAAAATTTCGTGATTTTTAGAGAAATTTCCCTATATTTTCACGCGATCCACGGATTGCTCAAACGGGAAATTTTGCAACCCTGCCCAGCTAAGAGGGGGTCTGAGGGTCGATTCTGCTCATTTTACGAGACGAGACGAGATGACTCCGAGCAATACCATCTAAACACACCGTAGCTCGGGGGTTTGAGGTTATGTGATTAGGTTGCCAACTTTTACACAGGCTCTTATGGGGGAAAGAGGAATTTTTGCGGTTTTTTCTAGTTTTTACTAATTTTTCGGCTGTGAAAACCATGTATACTTGATCAGGGCACTTCCTTGGATGTTCTAGAGCGTTTCTGTGAAAAACCACTTTTTCCGCAAAATTACACACCAAATATGTAACACCAAAGGGGGGACCCTTGCTTACTTTGGGGCGATGTGAAAGGGAGGACCCTTTGGTGTTTCGCTTAATTTTGTGAAAAAAGTGTTTTTTCGCGGAAACGCTCTGGAACATCAGGGGAAATGCCCTGACCAAGTGAATCTGGTTATTACAGCCGAAAAAAATTAGTAAAAACTAGAAAAACCCGCAAAAATTTCTCTTTCCCCCATAAGAGCCTGTGTAAAAGTTGGCAACCTAATCACATAACCTCAAACCCTCGAGCTACGGTATGTTTAGATGGTAATGCTCCGAGTCGTCTCGCCTATCTCTTTGCATGAGATAGAGTTGTTTATCTCGTCTATCTCGTGTCCTCTCGTACGAGATAGACAGGGAGAATCAGCCTACTGGAAATTTTCGTGATTTTTACCTTCTTAAGGTGAAAAATTACGTGATTTTTAGAGAGATTTCCCAATATTTTTACCCGAAATGACTTGGATTTTAGTGGTGAAAATCAGCAACAAGCCTGAATTCAGATGAAACGCAAGACTACGAAATGATGCGCCGGCCGCTGGCACCGTCACCGAGCCGCCCGCCCCGCGCCCTCAAGTGGCCACTGCAATTTGAAATTCTGAGTCTTTGCATATTCTTTACTCGTCTACCACCGTGTCAGCTGTTCCACTTTCGAAGCTCCACTTGCGACAGCACCCATTTAAAAAAAAAAAAAAAAAAAAAAAAAAAAAAAAAAAATGCCGTGAAAAATTTGCCGCCCCCAGAAATCTGCCGCCCTGGGCCACGGCCCATGTTGCCCGTGCCTAAATCCGGCGCTGCCCCCCCCTTCCCCCAAGCCCCAAGCTGTGCGCATGGCCCAGCCTTGCGCCACGTTGGTGATTACAAGCCTGCGAGATGAACAGGTCTGCTCGTAAATCTAATTTTCCATTTACCTACTTAAATTACTATTGGTGATGTCCCGAAAGAGCAGTTGGGACGTTTTGAGGGCTCTCAGCGCCACTATAGCAATTAAAAGTCCGAGAGATAAATAGGTCTGCTCGTAAGTCGATTGCCCCATTTAAAATAACATTGGCAATGCCCTGGAAGAGCAGAAGTGATGTTTGAAGAGCCCGAGTCACTTATTGGCGATTTAAAGTCTGCGAGATGAACAGGTCTGCTCGTAAATATATTTCTTTATTGAAAATAGCATTGGCGATGCCCCGGAAGAGCAGACGGGATGTTATGAGAGCCCTGGGCCACGTTGGTGATTACAAGCCTGCGAGATGAACAGGTCTGCTTTGAGCCCATAGGGTATCCAGGGCAATGTCCTGAGGGCCCTGACGATTTTTTTCATTTTAGTGGGAAGCCCCCAGCACTCCTGCTAAACTTTTCCATTAATAAAGGGGCCATCTATTTTTTATCTTGCCCTTGAGCCCCAAGACTCCCAAGAGATGTAATTACGAACATGTCTGCCCCCCCCCCCAAAAAAAGGTTGAATTTTTCTTCCAAATGGTTCAAAATGTCAAGCAATCGTGGATTAATCCATAGTAATAATTTTGATGCGTTCCATGTAATGAAGAATGTGACAACAGATGATATTGATGGTAAGAAAATTGTGCTTACAACAGCTTTTTCTTGCAAAAAATAGATGTATAGATGGATAATACAAGAATATTAAAACTAAATTGGCCAAATAACTATAATAATAAGACAGGAATGGGAACTAAGATCCCAACGATCGTAACGATCGTAATGATAAAAAACAAACGAAAAACGATTTGATTTGAAATTAATTTGATCGAAACATTTTGGGTTTTTATTTCCCTTCAGGCTTAGTTCCCATCCCAGTCTCATAGAGGGTCTGCCTAGAAATATTTCAGATGAATTTCGAAAACTTTTTATTTTAAAACATATATTTTTAAAAATTTCCCAAAATATTTGCTAAAAAAATCTAGGTTTAGATCTTTTTTAAAAAAACCCATTTTTAAATATTTTTAACATAGTTCTTAAGGAACCTTCCCGTTATTTACTAGCAAGGTTTTGGCAAGATTACACATATTTTTAAACTTTTGCCCAAGTCTTGCTTCATACGTGGGTAAGTTCAAAGACTGGCACAGAAGGGTGGTATTGAAGAGAAAAAAATAAAAGTAAACAAAAATAATGGCATCGATGGCAAGAAAATTGCGTCAAAATTTTATTCAGATTTCTAGCTGTCACTCAACAGTGTAAGTTAAATGCGTTTAAAAATGGCAAAACCATAAAAACAGTGATACAGTTAAGATCATAAATTATTATAGGTGATATTACAGGTAGTAGAAATGCTAAAGTACAACATAAATGTCCGTTGGAATGAAACTATTTTAAGCAAAAATGTTAAAAATAATTTAACAAAAATGTTAAAAATAATTTAACAAAAATGAATAATTTAACAAAAATGTTAAAAATAATTTAACAAAAATGTTAAAAATAAAACAGAGAAAGATGGATAACATAATTTTTACAGGAGAGACTACGCATAAAGACGTTATTATGCACCACAATCAAAGTAAGCATCCAACTGAAACTGAAAAAAAAAAAAAAAATGCTGAAACATTTCTGGAAACGGAGAAATTTTTTGCTTGCTCTACTGTCGGATCTTCAACAGTGGGGTAGCGTGCAATTTGGCAATGTTGTAACGTGTCAAATTAAACCCATGTAAAAAGTCGAATGCAAAGGTGTTCACCGAACACCCAATAGTTCAATCTTTTTAATGGATTTAAATGGACACATTACAACGTTGCCAAATTGCACACTCCCACCACTGATCTTCAACTCGGTACCTCACGGCAAAAACACAGTCACAATGATACTCTCCCAGTTGATGGACAGGTAAAAAATATTTGAATTTAAATTATTGAATAAAAAAATATCTCGGGAGAACTCTGCACGGTGCTTGTAGGTAATACAATGAGTGGCATAGCGTGCAATTTGGCAACGTTGATTAGTGTCCATTTAAATCCATGAGAAAAATCTAACTATTGGGTGTTCCGTGAGCACCTTCGCATTCGACCTTTTACACAGGTTTGAATGGACACAATACAGTGTTGCCTAATTGCGCGCTATGCCACTGAATTCGATTTTAGTCAATGTTAAAGAAATTTTAGAATGTTGCTCCTGATTTAAGAGCCATGGCAACTGAAGGGAATCTGATACAAATAAAAAATAAAAGAGGACATAAAGGTAAAATTCATTGTAAAGTTTTGGTCCAGAGATCTTCATAATACAACTGAATAGTTCTCGAAACGATCCTAAAAAGTCCTTAAAATATGCCCAATAATTCCTCATGTCATCTTAAGAAATCTAGAATGAAATGAGAAAGCGATATAGAATGGACTACATTGTCATACACAGGGGTTTGAGACTGGAGCCAGGGCTAAAATCAACATTTGCATCTCTCGCAGCAGAGAAACTTTAAAAACCGGGTAAGTTCAAAAACACGTCACTCTTCCGTTTATATGTATAGGGAAGGTAGTTAACTATTCGTACTCGGGGGAGTTGGAATTGCCTATACGACGATTTGAAGGCGCCCGACGAATTCTTAACTTTTACGGGTCCACATTGAGAATCGCGATTATTCGGAATAGTGAGACTGGAACAGTGTACAATAGCTATAAGAGAAAAACGAGTATACTCGGGCTTGGCCCGTAAGGGGTTAAAAACTGATTATAGAATGAAGTGCTTGAACAATTAGAAATTGATTTCAAAGACTATGGTTTGAACTATTGCAATGGGAGCTCATTAAAGAGCTCTTTTTGGGAGCTGCTCCAGTTTAAAGCTCAGGGACGAAATAATGTTACGTCCTCACAGTCCCGCATGCAGATGATTGGTGAGCACTTACGGGGGGTATAAACTACACGCAAACATACTTACGTGCGCACCATCCAACGTCTTTCGGAGAACCGTAAAACCGTAACATTATTTGGTCCCTGATCACAATAATTTAAACTGTAATCTTTGAAAACCAGTTTTGACAGAGCTAGGCCATCTGAAGTCAATTTTTAAACAATAAATTACTGATTTTGAAGGAATTTTCAAGGTTTTCTATCACGGGAGATGCAGATTCCCAATTTAACTGTGGCTCCAGCTCCGAATCCTTGGATGCATAGGTTCGGCGCATTTTTAACTCATCGTTTGCAAGAAGCTATCAAATGACAAAGATTTGCAAGAGTTGAGAGTGGAGTATCATAGTGAATAGCGGGAAATTCAAAATACACTAATCGCATGCTGATTTTACAATTTAAATAAGCATCTGAGCCAATCAGATTCCTGGCTTTCAAACCTCGCTTGTCACTGATTGTGAGACAGTCTATTAAAAAAGGTGCTAAAATTGGAGAGCAGGGACACTTTCAAAACCTCATTATTGCTTATTTTCTTCCTCAAACATATAAAGTATGTGACACACAATCTTCGTACCATGGGCCCAAGTTTTGTATGGGACAGACGGTCTTCTTGGACTGATGGATGTTGAGGACTCAGGTATTGCGTTTTGATGCTTAATTCTCAACAGTCATCAATTGGCAAGGACCGTCTGTCCCAGACAAAATTTGGGCCCTGAGCAATTTCATCTCTAATGAAGCGGAGGAAAACAAGGGAGAATCTATCAGCTATAAAAGAGACCTTATAATCTTATCAACACCGTGAAGGGTCCTTCCTTTCAAACAAAACACATTATGCAAAAGCTCCGATTTGGCGATTCCGTTTTTGTTGGCGCTCCGGAAAAATATTGGCTTCATTTGGCAAAGTTTTGCAGGGTAAGATTCTTGTGAACACATCAAAAGACCTATCAGTGAGAATGGGCGTCAAGATTTGAGACTGCTCAATCAGGTCCTTTACAGACGCAAAGAAAAAAACAAACAAAAACAATTCAGCCACATGGTTAGAAAAATAGGACTGAAGATTTTAAAAATTTCACTCATTTGCGGACAATGTCTTTGTTAAAAAGGATGGAAGTAAATTCACAACCGCATTATTGAATTTCTCACAAGTTTGACTGAAGACAATCATGTACTATTGTACTATCGACAACAAAAAGATTATCGCCAATTTCCCATCTCATTTCAAAGGGCACCAGCGGGCCGATCATTTACTTTATCGTTAAACCGATCGATAAAACTGTCTATGAGTGATTCTATTGGTCGAATATTGTAAAACTTAGCCGTTGCTATGGTAACCATCGTTATGGTGTCCGTTTTTTAAAGGTAACTCATGAATAGCCTTTATAAAACGAGACTATGGTTACCATAGCAACAGCCAAGTTTTACAATTTTCGACCAATAGCATCACTCGTAGACAGTTTTAACGATCGGTTTAACGATAAAGTAAATGATCGGCCCGCTGGAGGAATCCAACCATGAAAGAATGACAAGCTACAAGTGACAGTTGAAGCACCTTAGGAGTAAACTTCGATGGAGATGAACATTATGACTCTGATGCAAATCGATAAAAGCGAGCGTTCTAGAATTCATTTGACTGAGGACCTGGTGTAACTGAGATTAGATGGAGAATGGAAAGCAAATTTTAAAATTAATCGATAGATTAACAGATTCTACAACACTTCTTAGCAAAATAATGCGGGTTTAGTAATATAACCACTTTCTCAACAAAAATAATAGTAGATTTTCGTCAACGGATATACACCGACTGCATCAGAGTAGAGCTCTGATAGAATCCGTGAGTATTAGGTTACTAGGAATGTACTATCATTTTAGCCTAGAGAGCATTCATTTCTTTAAATCTTCATTATTTTAGTTGGAAATGTTACTTGAAACTGTTAATCCATTGATTAGTTTTAAACCTAGCCTCCAAATTCTATAGATATATATAGACTCAGTTTCACCAGTTCAACGGTCTGATGAATTCTAGAATGCTCACAAAGGCAAGATGTGCGGCAATCTTTTCGTCTTCAAAAGTGCTTAGTTAACCATTTGAATATGGTTCATATTTATGGCTGAAGGATATTTTCACTGCATTAATCACGTTTTTAAACGGACAAAAAAATTTGAATACAATCAAAAGCTAAAGTTTTGTGCATGGGTAAATTCATAAAGAGAAAATACACTATTTGTGAAGTAAATAAATTTGCAAAACTAGGTAGTTGAGAATGATTCTTCATAATTTGCAACAGGACTCTTACTTACTTTTGCTTTAAGCGTTCGAGTAGTTAATTCTTGCATAGAAACCAGTGAAAATTACGATGAGCAAATTAAACAATTTTGAAATTCACTCACAGACTTACAAAATGACTTCAAACTTTAAGGTACGCAGGTACTATGGGAGATTCCTATCTAGTTTGAGGCTTTCCTCTGTGTGCTTCTAAAGAGAGTGACAAATTAGACAGGAATCTCCCATAGTACCTGCGTAGCTCCGCCATAACGCTTTAAACTTTAAAGTCACATAGTGAGTCTCTTAGCGAATTTTGTAATTTTAGCTGAATTTTACTCAAGAATTTTTCAGTCTGCAAATCTGTTGAAATTATCTCGACAAGTAGCTTGTCAGGATTATAAAGGCTCTATAGTTAGATGCAGAAGAAAGAAAGACTAATTTTGGATATCGTTCAAAATAAATATGACAGGACATTCTGTAAAAACTGAGCATTCCTTTACCATTAATATTTTTTATTAAGAATTTTATTTTTAAAACTTGAATGATTGTAAAAATATGAGTCTTGCAATTAACTACTTACTTACTTACTTACTAACATTGCCGGTTATGGAATATTTTCATCAATATTTCCGGGTTGTAAGGCATAGAAGCCCAGACTTAAGGAACCAGAGATAAAGATGAAAATGTTTCATAACTGACGACGCTGTTACTTACATGGTTAATTTTCTAAAAGCTTAAGAATAAATGCTGTTTAAAAATATTAAATCAAAACCATGGGGCACTTACTAACTTTTGGTAAAGGTGATTGAGGTAATTCCTGGCTAAAATCAAGCGAAAATTACAATGAACACAATAAAAAATTACAAAATTCACTCACAGACTCACAAGATGACAAAAGTTTAAGGCGCAACGGTGGAACTGCGAAGGTACAATGAGAGATTCCTACCTAATTTGAGAGATTCCTTTGTGTGTTTCTACAGAGGGAATGAAAAATTAGACAGAAATCCCCCGTGACACCCGTGCGTAGCAATGCCATCTAAGAGCAGAGATAGGGAAACTATGCTGGTATCATGAGAGATTCCTATCTAATTTGTCTATTTCTATCATAGAAATAAATTGAGGGAAGTCTCAAATTAGATAGGAATCTGGTTCCTGCTTAGCTCTGCCACCATGCCTTAACCCTTTCCAGTCCTCGACCATTTCTGGCTGGCTGCTGCAGCAGGTCCGCGGCCGTGGTTGCACTGCCAATTGAGAAACAAGTTCCCCGAGTGTCCGCCAGAGCCTGCCACGCAATGGAGGAGTCGAATATAGCCATCATTGGACCCTACGAGAAGTCAAACTTACGTGTCAAATATATCCGACATTGGACTTGAACAGGATTTTTACGTTGTCGGATATATCCGACATTGGACTCGTGAGGGTTAAACTTAAAAGTAATTTTGTGAGTCTGTGAGTGAATTTCAGAATTTTTAAATGCGCTCATCGTAGTTTTTGCTGGATTTTACTCAAGAATTAATTATTCAGTCGAATACAGCAAAAGTTAGAAAGAGGCCCCAAATTTATAAACTTGTACTTGACTTCATAATTATTAAAATCAGAAGGTATGGATAAACTCGATAAAGAATTCTGAATAAAAATGATGTAATAAGTAGAAACCATTGTTTCAAAAGAAGCCAGAACCTTGTCTCAGACTCTCTCTGTGTCCCATGAATACAAGTTGGAGACCATTAGATTAAAACTTTTTTCTAAGGGCACAGTAACTGTTTAAAATAACAACCCAAACAGTAATGATTTAAAACCACACATTTTCACATTGCAAACACTTAAATATACAACTTTGGAATTCTGATGCATAAAATTCAAAGCAAGATTCAGCAAAAAGCTTTTGGACTTGAATAGAAAAAGTTTAAATTTAATGTCTTTCTTAGCACTCTTTATTTTGTCTTTTACAATAAATAAACCATAACTAATCAAAAGAAGTCCTTTCCAAAAAAAGGGCCCATAAAACAGAAGGTACTATGACTTTCAAAAGAACGTATCCTGATAGAAATTTCCATTATTTCATTAGTTATTTAATTATTTGATTATTTCATTTCTCGACCAATTTGCAATTTTTTTCAGTTTTCAGGTATTTCAGAGTCTCACACTGTTGCCACTTGTGACATTATGCCTCAATAAATTTAAAACGACGGTAAACAAAAGAAAAATTCACTAAGAACAATTTCGATGAAAGGACTTTCTTTTGAAATTCATAGTACATTCTTCAGACAAAAGTCGACGGTCTGCATGCATAGGGGCGGCGTAAGACAAAATTTTGCTGATTTGAGTTTTTGATTGATTTATAAATATTTTGAGCCAGTCTTTTGATCTAAATAGGTTTCAAGACCTAATTCCTATTGATTACTGTCGTATGAACACAAATGCACTGTCAAAACTTGAAAAAATTAACAGATAGACCAGGCAGAAGGACGTAAGTTAGCGTGTGTCGAAAATTATGGAAAATGTAAGGCTATGATATGGCTTAGATAGTAAAGTGTTTTTCAAAAATTCATTGAGGTTTTCCATCTTTTCTAAATATTAGTTTCTTTTGTTTCTTTATGCTTTTGCTTTGTTTTGTCATTATTATTCTAACTTTGTTTGTAATTTTATTGATTTTACTTATTCCAATTTATTAGTAGTATAAATTTCAGTTACTTCCGACATTTTATGAATCATTCTTGTTCTTAGTTTTGTTTACTTTGTTGTTTGTAACTATTCAACATTCTTCGTAATATTGCATGTTTAGGCATTTAATGCCTATAAATTTAAATAAATAAAGAAATAAATAGATAAATAAACAAATAAAAATGAGTTGCGCCCCTATGCGTGCCAACCGTTGAAGTCTGTATTCAATCACAATGCTGAATTTTCAGGAAGAGCACATTTGTTGTTTTAAAGGCCGTTTTTCCAGAAATGGCCTCGAATGTATAGCTCCAAAAACTTGGAAGAAACTTTGGATTGATAAAAGAGCAGATATTAATGAAAAACTGAATGGGCCAAAGAAAGAAAATTAACTACGAGCTAGATTTGAAATTAAAAAAACTTTGACAAGGTTTAACTTACATCAAATAAAATACAGTTAAAATAAAAATGAGTGTCACAAAATAGAACAGTTCAATCAGTACCGCGACAAATGTCTCGTTGAGGAAGGAAGCTCTTTGCCTTGCATCATTTGTGAAAAGAATAAAAACAATTATTTTTTGCAGTTACTGCAATTTCTTACAAACAGGATACGGTTACAACAACTTTTTACAGTAACTATGATTTCTAATTGGCGCACTGACAAAGAGTCGGCTTTCTTTCATCATACAAACAGAGTTCAATTCTCATTAAGATGATTCCAGGGTGGATTAGTTTCAATCGTAAACACCATGTTGCGCTGCTTAAAAAGTCAACAGTTCTTCTTTGAAATTGATGAATTTACACAAAAAGTATAGATTTGAGGAACGTTGGCACTAGGGTTGCGCGGTACTGATTTCGGTATTTAGCTATATCTCTAACTGCAGCCTCTAAGCGAGTAAGACTGATAAAACTGCCATGGGTGATGTAAGCCAGAAACCAACTAAACACTATAAAACTGTCAAAGTATTAATACATACCATTCCCACATCATAATACCTTCAAATTCCTTAAAAGTTATGTAAAATACCACAAAAGTAAGCCAGTCTGGTATTTTACAAAACTTTAAGGCAATTCAAAGGTATTATGAAATGGGAATGCTACCTTGACAGTTTCATAGTATTTAGTTGGCTTCTGGCTTACGTCACCCACGGCTGTTTTATCAGTTTTTATCGTTTAAGAGGCCACAATAAGAGATATAGCTAAATATGGAAAAAATACCGAAATCAGTACTGCACAACCCTAGTTGGCACCTGTCAGCATACTTCAAAAAGATACCCTGAAAGATTCAAGCTGAAACATTCAAAAATAAAGCTGAGATTTAGGATATACAAAAATTCTCATCAGCCTCAATGAGTGCGAGTAAAGTATAGGTAAATAGACAAAGTATCACTCACGCTCACTAAGCTTAAGGCAAAATGAGTATCATAATTTATGGCTTTATTCTCAACCAATTTTTCTTGCTTTGGGCTTGAAAAATCCAAAAAAAAATTACACAGGTGCTAATGTTCTGGGATTTTGCGTTTTTTCTTTGTTTTCAGTTTAAAAAGCCAAAAAACGACTTTTCCCAACAGTGACTAGTGGCGCTATCAATCGGATTGAAATCTGGAAATGTTTCGCCTGGAATCACCTTAAGAGTTCATTCCTTTATCAATTTGATTCAAAATTAATATTAAACTTTATACTTTCTAAAATAAAAATAGTGAAAAAATTCAATGAAGACTTGAGTGATCATATTAAAAATTTTACGGATATAAAAAGCAAGTGGTTGAATAACAAAATAATGACTAGCTTGATGCTTAACAGGTAGTTTTGTTTAGTTAAGGTAATAATGATTTAAACGTTACACTAACTAAAGCAGCATATTTAAGTTCTAAATTTATTATGCCTTTGGCCCATACCAACTTTAGTCACAACGGAATTGGCCCCAAAAAATTCAGAATCACCAAGCTCCCTAAACTGCCGTTTCGAAGCTCTGGTTCCTGCAAAATGTGGGTAAGCAGCTCACTGCTTGGAACTTGACAATCAAGGGAAAGCCAGGTTATATAAATTTGGTTAGCTTTGTTTGTCAGATAAGAGAAGAAGCTGCACTGGACGGATGACGGCCAACATGCCAGAAACATGTCTTCAGTTGCTTTCTCTTTGAACATTCCCTGTGGCTTCCCATCTAGCCACAGAATGCGGAAGGGTTGGACAAAAAGAATTTTTGAATAACCTCTCAGAAGCAAGGTATGTGCAAATCGCAACATTCACCGTTAGGATCCGCAGTCCCGATCGCTGGCTGGCGATAGCTTAGGCTGGTCGATACACAGATGATACGTCCAAAACTTTAAATCCAAAAATTAAGGTCCAAAACATTAAACTCCAAAAAATTAGGTTCAAAGAGAAAACATCCAAAAGAAGAAAAGGACATTATTAAAATTTTCAGAGATTACAAGTCCATAAAATGAAGTCGAAAAATTTGGAAAGTCTGAGGGGCAAATGAATTTTGCAAGCGATCTGTATGCAAAAGTAACGTATTTTTTTTTTTTTAATTGACTCATAACCCTGGCAACCTTTTGTCAACAAGTTCGATCAACAAGTAGGTTAATCAACAGGTAGATGCTTTTTTCATTTTTTCAAATCATCGGATGGATTTCACAGGAAGATTTATTTTAAGCTTTCTATAGAAGATAAGAATACAAAAATTGTACTGGAATACTTCTATTCATTAAATAAGAACTTTTGGACATTTTTCTTGGACATGGGCTCCTTATTCGCGGACATTGTAGTTATTGGACATTAGAACGTTTGGACGAAAATATAACTGGACAGATAAAATTTTGGACATAAAGGCTGTGGACATATCATCGGGGAACCCCTCCCAAGTCAACCAAATGGAAGGAAACTGGTCAACGAAATTCACCCATTATGCTCCCTCACAGGAATCAAACTGCGCATACCTGGTTCTTTTCTGAAATTATTCATAAGTTACTTTCACCTCCTTCCTGTCAATAAATTGCTATTTTTATGTTGGTAATCAATCATCTGATGACTTTGGAGGATATAGAAACCATAAAATTTGCAATCCACACACAGGAACAATGCAAAAATTACACATGGATAGGTTTAAAACAGTTATCCTTGCAGAGCTCGGCAAATATTATTCAACGGATTATCTTGTGAGTTTGGCAACGCAATGAAATCAGGCTATTTGACGGATTTGGTCAATTGACTATAACTCCACACAGACAATGCTGCCATATCTCTTGCAACAACTCTGTTGCCCACCTGATATCGTTATTTCTGATTATTCGGTTGCCCAACTCTATTCAAGGATAACATTTGCTCCACACTAGTATGAGGTGGCGAATCTTAGCTAGGGCAATTTGAAGCATTCAAGTAAATGTATATGTACTCCCATTCAGCTAAAAATTAGGACAACCATTCGATAAAAATATTGCTTTAGAATCTTTCCTCAACTTGGATTGACTGGAAAAGCGCAAAAAAAAAAAAAAATGAAGAGAGCCAACTTTAACGTAAAAAATGCAAAATATATCACAAAACTGCTAAAATTTAGAAATATCTTGGGTCAACTGTTCTTAGGGTTTCAATGAAAAGATACAATATTTTAGAATACTAAATCTGATGCAGTAAATTTACTTTAAGCAACTTAGAATGTGATATAGCGAGCTCATTAAAAAAGAATACAAAAAAAAAAAATACAACCGGCTTGAGAAGAATCTTGAGAAAAAGTGACTCACGGTTCCCTCTAAAATAAAATAAGTTAAACAACATTTCGCAACCTGCTTCAGTAATTCATTACTTCAGTCTTCTCAAGCAATGAATCAGAAAGTGACTTCTAACATTTTCGTTGGGAAAAAAAAAAAAAAAATTCTCTCAACATGATTGCGAGACAACTTAATTTTTTTTACTAATTTACGATGATAAGATACATGATAAAAATATGAATAGTCAAAAAAGAAACCCTATAAAAACTATCAAGAAAATACTTTACTTTTGTCAATATGAGATCTAGAGGGGCGATGGATAAAATAATTATAAACCTGCAAATCTAAATAGAATGACAGCAAAAATAAGCTGATTTCAGTGGCACGTCTGACTGAAGGTGTAGAGAAAGAAAAAGAGGTGGAGGGAAAATCTTTGGCAATTTTGTAGAAGAAAAATAAAATTAGTTTTGATATACTCTGGGGAAAGAGATGAAGACCTAAAATTTCCCAGAGCGAATTGCAAGAGAAAGCAGGTGATGAAAGAAAGGGTCAATTTTGCCTCTTTGGAATTTTGGTGAAATTTGACTCCATATTAGGGTTGTGCGGTACTGATTTCGGTATTTTTTCGGTATTTAGCTATATCTCTGACTGCAGCCTCTAAACGAGTGAGACTGAAAAAACTGCCGTGGGTGACGTAAGTCAGAAGCCAACTAAGTACTATGAAACTATTCCCTTAAAGTTATGTAAAATACCAAACTGGCTTATTTTTTCGGTATTTTACAAAACTTTTAGGGAATTCGAAGGTACTATGATGCGGGAATGCTATGTATCAATACTTTGACAGTTTTATAGTGTTTAGTTGGCTTCTGGCTTACGTCACCCACGGCAGTTTTATCAATCTCACTCATTTAGAGGCTGCAGTCAAAGACAGAGCTAAATACCGAAAAAATACCAAAATCAGTACCGCACAACCCTACTCTATATGTGCTGCAACACTGCTTTTCACCAGTCTTGGTTCAAAAATCTTTCAGGAGTTTTAAAAGACATTTTAATATTAGACTCCTAAAAAAGGTTGCTTTTGAAGTGGTCTGATTTGGCAGTAAACGTAAAATGGGGAAACTCCCGAAGGCGGGATTTTATTTTTTTAAACTCTTTTCACTTACACATCATCGCGGAAGATCTAAAGAAATCTCTTGCCGTACTAATAATACTCAAAATAATTGAGACCGTCTCTGGAAGAGGGGCCCATAAAACAAAGAGCGTGCTCTCCAGCTAAAAACCTCCGTTTGCTCACTATGCACAATGGGGCTGTTGCACACTTATGCTGTAAGCAATTTAAGGGTTGATTCTGGTGTAAAGACCTCCAAAAATAATATTGGCAGCAATAAAAACTTCCGAAATCCACTCCTAAATTCAATGAACGCTTTTATTTTTGCGAGTGTCATGGTGGCACAGGGCAGTAATAATGGGAGATTCCTATCTTAATTTCGTCACTCTCTCTATGCTGACAAGGATGATTTACAGTGTAATTGAAAAGGTTCATGCGAAAACGTCTGTCCATTTTTTTTATATTTGATTTTGTGAGCGCACATCACTCTTAAGAAGACACTGCGTCTCTAAAGTCCTGATCAGAATTTTTCCTTGGCTTCTTGCTCATATTTCCCTTGTCTTAGCTGGTTTCTTTAATTTTTTATTTTTAATTTGCTAAGTTTTTTATTTTTTTTAGTCTTCTCATTAAAAATATTTTGGACATCGGCCGTTTTCGCATGAACCTGTTCAATTAGTCATCAGAGTAGAGTATCCACATCCGATGAATGGTATCGTGACATCTAGTGACACCGGTGTCAAATGAAAGTCGTCACTTCTTGATGGAGTTACAGTATAGTTAAATGGGAATCTCCCATTACTACTGCCCTTGGCCACCATTACACTCACGCAAATAAAAGCGTTTATTGAGTTTAGTGGTGGGTTTCGGAAGTTTTTAGAGCTGCCATAATTTATTTTTTAGGTTTTTACACCTATATTGGCTATTAAATCGCTTATATTAAAAGTGTGCAACAGCCCTATACCGCCCCTTGCGATCATGAATCTGTCTCGTCTCAATACGTTTAACAAGTTCCTGACTTAATTTTCAAGGTTTCTTTACCCAGAGCACATCATAATTGAGCATATGGGTGCAGCATTGACACTTCTCCAATGTACAAGCAGAGCCATAAGTCCTGCGTCAACGAATCGACGCAACCCGCATTACACGTAAAATGAACGCTCTCTTACCTTTCTTTTCTTTTGTTCTCTCAAGAACAAGATAGGTTCGGGCAATGTGTAGTGTGGGTTGCGTCGAATCGTCGACGCAGGACTAATGGCTCTGCTTGTACTTTAACTGAAAGAAGTGTCCTCACAGCGCCCACCAGCTCAATTACTGAAACAGAAAAGGAAGGAAAAAAAAAAAAAAAAAACGGAAGAATTTACATTTCCATGAATAAACAAGCAGATAAACGAGACAAAATAGACAAATATAAAAAATGTAAACAGAGACAAATTCAGAGAAAATAAAACTACATTCCTTAAGTATTGATTTCATAAAAGTCTAATTTTAAGTACACTGCCAATCTGTGTGCTCTAGGATAATTGAAATCCACGATTTCTTGTACTTCAAGTTTGCACGATTGTTCCGGCGAGTCGATTCCGTAACTTCTCCTCCACTTTTCAAAAGTAGCGAGCAATACCAGGGTGTCAATTATAATTCCGAAACTCAAATTTTGTCAGCCTTTTAAATAGCATTTAAAGAACTGGAATACTCCCAGCTCCAGTCCATTTCATCAGAATAGAAGCTTGAGCTCGACTCTTTCTCCTACGAGTTTTACTCCCACTCTCCGGTCGAGTGAGAAGGTCTCGGGGATTCCGCCCGTCACAATGGACATCGGGTATTCAAAGGCGGCTCAGCAGCGAGGATTCCCTTCACTGCAAGCGTCACTTGGGTAGAGTAAAATACCGCCCCTGTCCCATCTGAGTGCATATAATTTTTCAAGGGTTATCCTAAATTTCACAACGGAGGGAATCCTCGCTGCCGAGCCTTTAAATACTCAATGTCCACTGTGACGGACGGAATCCTCGAGACCTTCTCACCCAACCAGTCTCGAGTCATCGCAGGTACGAGAGTGGGAGTAAAACTCGTAAGCAAAACTGAAAGAAACGAGCTCAAGCTTCTATTCTATTGAAACAGACTAGAGTGTTCTTCATCTCAACAACCGTTTACTTTTTTTCTTTGGTCACCATCTCATAAAATATTAAAATAAAGTAAAAATATCAATCTGCTTGAATTTAAAATCCGATATCCTTAGAGGAAAGATACATTTTTAAAGAATCTAAACTATAAAATGCAAAAAAATTCAAAGCCAGCTCTAATACCCACTTCAGAGAGCAAATTCCCAATGAGCAATTGGGGATATTCCCCGGAATTTAAAATCACTACTTATACTTGATGCTTGGACTAGTTTGCCCACTTTACCATGGGATCCCATTTCATTTTGTTTAAAATGACAAAAATGTCAAGAAGTTAGTTGACAAATTTTTAGAAGTTGCTACTACAAGTGACAGCTTATTTGTAAATCCTGAGCAGAGTTTAACGTAAAGGTCATAATACAATAAAACTGACACAAAAATATCCAGGCTGCTTGGAGTAGAATATTACAACATTCTATCCAGGGGTTTGGAGCTGTAGCATCAGCTGAAATTGAAATTTCCATCTCTTGTTGTAGACAAACATGAAAAATACTTCAAAACCAGTAATTCATCTTCCAAAAACTAAATACAGGTATTCTCGCACAATCAAAACTTGATTTCAAAGATTGCAGATGTGAATTAATTTAATGGGAACTTAATAAGGAGCTATTTTTCGGAGCTGCCCTCCAGTTTAGAGCTTCGATTGCAATCATTCAAACTGGAATCTTAGATAGATAGATAGATAGATAGAAGGTCTACCGTCCTAGCTGCTGGGATAGCTCTTATGCGGGTGTTTCACCGCGAACGATAGACCTGTTTCAGGGAGAGGAGGGTAAAAGGATGGGAGAGAGCACGTTGGGCCTCTAGCCGTATGCCAAATACCCTGCGCAAAATTTCTGGCAGTGTGAGAATATCTGGAATCAGTTTTTGAACGATAAATTACTGGTCTTAAAAGAATTTTCAAGGATTCCTGCCACAAGAGACGCAGATTTTGATTTTAACCATGGTTCCAGGTCCGAACCCCCAAGCCAATCAACAAGTATTCACTATGACAAGGCATAAAAACACTAGATTCTGGGAACCTGCAGACCCCAAGCAACATTAGAGGTAGAAGCAGTTGAAACAAAGAGTGTGCGTTTTAGTAAGGCATCCCTTGTAGCACAAATTGTGTCACTCCACTTAAAGTCAAGGATAAGAAATCATCGAATCGACATGCCAAAACTAGTATCGGCATTAATATCTGATCCGATCACAAGAATAAAACTAACAAGCAAAAATAAGACAAGATAAAATGAGAAAGTAAAAAATGTAAAAATTAGCAAGTCTATGGAATTCAGATGACCAATTAACAGTAATGATTGGCTGCACTATTATGCATCATTAGCGACTATTATGCTGATTCAAAAGATAGTTCTTTGACTCTAAGGTACGGATGGCTATTACTATGGAATTTGGCACAGATGTTTGAAGATTAGAGTAAGAAGATAGTCCTTCCTGAACATTACTTTTACTTGAGACAATTTTTGTTAGGGCAAAACACAGGGAACCTTTTGTGTCTTTTGTCACTGTCTTTTGACTAAATACTGTACTTCCGATTAAACATAACAGTTTTTCTGAGAGGGGAGTCTCTGAATAGTGAATGCTCATCTTCGGAATACTTATTGTCTTCTTTAATTTCACACCCACCACACACCATTTCTCACACTGCTTGGTAGTACGCTAATTTTTTTAGCGGGAACTAAGGACCCCAGAGAAAACCAGGTACTCTCGCTTGAGATTATGGAGGTCTTTTGAGTAGCGGGACGTTTGAATTCACGTGTATTTAAATGGGCGGAACCAACTTTTTCATCTGAACTTTTAACTATTTTCTGAGACTATGTTTAAAACCAATTTTTTTTAACTTAAACTAGACCCTTTGAACTTCATTTCTGAGAAGCATCTTAGATACCAGTCAATTTTATCATAGGTAAACAGCCCTCTGAAACAACCTCTAACAACGTTGTAGGTGGGGAAGGGTAGAGGGGGCCTAGACTCTAGCGATGAGCAGAGAGAGCAGGGACTCGGCCGCTCCGTTCGGCTCTTCTCGGCATCGCCCGGTGGACTTCCACGCACTTCTGATTGACTCAGAGGAATGGAGGTCCTCTCCCCATAATGAGAAAGGAGAATCGAGTACCTGATTTTCTCTAGGGACCTTAGCGGGAACACAATGGAACGGTACATTTTTTTATGGCAGTACATTTTTTTTAATGAAAACTGATGATGTAGAACAGTTCAGAACAGCCTCATCCAGCTCAGGGCATTCAGTTTTCTATTTTATTATTAATATTCATTATTTCAGGTTAGGGAACTTGAAGTCACATTGTGACAAAAGTATTTGAATAGTGGAAAAAGAGTCTCTGGCTTCTTCCTTCCTCAAAATCTTCTTCCAATTTCTTGAAGTAAACTTTGTTTCAATTGTTTCTTTGGTAATTTTTTCTCTGTCTTACTTCGCTGACGTGGCATTGGTTGGCCTCGGGTCGTTGAACAGAATTAAAAATAATTTGCTCCAAGCAGATGCTTGGACCCCTGTGTTATAACAGCAATATCTGAGGGACTAATCAAACAATAAGGCAAGAACCTCCATAGCCGCACCGCGAAGCGGTGTTGGCTCTCCGTGCTGTCACTCGCTTCTTTAAAACTCCTTCATTTTCAAACAAATGCAATGTCGATGCACGCTAATAATGAGTACCAGGCGAAATATTAAAAGATAGGTTGGATTAAATTTTTCTGTTGAAGAGAATAGAGAAGAGAGTATGGTGGAAATTAAACTTGGCTATCTTTAATATCATACCTTTGGGCGGTTGAAAAGAGAGCCATTATTATTCAGAGTTGATTCTTAGCAAGGAGTGTAAATTCAAATTAACAAGCACACAGTTCAAGCCTCGAGTGGTTCTCACATGATGACAAAGGTGTCAAGAATCATGGAGTTATGAGAGAAAATTTTTCTGGGGAAAAAAGAGAAGAAGAAGCAGAGCTGGGAAACATTTTTTTAATCTTAGCTGGGTTTTACTTGAAGCTCCTTTGGTGTAAAGTTTTTTTTTCAAAAAAAATAAGGTTTACATTGAGACTTTTTTTTTTAAGAGAAGCACATCTGACATTTATTGTACTCTCATTCAAGAGTTTACCTCGATTACTTGATAAATGCAAAATTTAACTCGTTTTAACTGAATACTTTCATTATTTTTCTACAACTGCTTATGCTTAATTTTGAAGAACGAAAAACTTGATCAAACCAGTTTCAATATTTCTCAAACTTTTAAGATTTTGTTGTTGCTGGGACAAGGCAACATTCTTGTAAATTCTTCGGTTCTTTTACTCTGCATATTCCAGCTTTCAGTCCATTTTGAAATAGAATAAATAAAAAAGTAAATAAATAAGAGAAGAAACAAATATATGAATAAATAAATAAATTTTCAAGGATGATTTAAAAGAGTAATAATTAAAATTTTTTTAAGAGTAATAATGATTCAAGATATTGCACAAAATACTTCTCCAATTCGTCGATAGTACAGTAATTAGTAACAGCGTGGCAACCCTGCCCAAGAATACACATACAAACTGGCATCAGTACCTCCAGATTAGGTAATGACATTCCATATATGCGGCCCAGTACTTACAATTGTACTTACACTTAATTTATAAGAAATGTAAGTATGGTATTTAATAATGTCACATTGCTGTTTAATCTGGTGTTACAATAAACGTTCCCCACTACAGTCCACTACATGGCAACGAGGAAAAACTTTCATGAGAAGAAAAGATGAAACTTGAAAGGCGATTTCTACTACCGCGTGTGTTCCTAACCTCAAAACTCCAAGTCACACAGTCAAATTCAAGCAAATAAGAAAATGCCATACATTGAGCTAAGACCTCCAGCAACTTTAGAAGTCAATTCAAGCTATACGAATAGCTGGAAAAGATAAAACTTCAAACGAAAAATGAAAAAAATACCATTGCAAAAGAAATTCCTGAACAGAAAAGCCGATCCAAGCAGCAATTCTATTTATTTTTTAGGTCCATCCTCGAATTACTTATTACTATACACTACATAGGCTGTTAATACTGGGGAACTGTATCTCAAATTTGTGGACTAGCTCAACAGGCATATTCTATTTTTGGTTCCGGTGAAACTTTTCAGGGGACACTAATCGCCTGAGTCAACAAAACCATTAGCAAATCAAGAGCGTTGTTTAATGTTGTCTCTTACCGTTGAGTTACTCTTCCCTTCCTCCTCGAAGGACGGGTACAAAGTCCGAGGTTCGGATGCTGCATCGATATCATTCATCGTTACCAAACAGCAGACGATAAAAAAATGCTCAACGATTGGTTCAAGTGAATAATAAAATATGCCTCATGATCAGTGTTGCCAGATTGGGATGAAAAAGCCGTACGTTTTACATTGATTTAAATGGGGACGATACGGCTTTTTACCCTCGATCTGGCAACACTGCTCATGATGTGATGCAATATTGCCAAATTAGGCGGGAAATACAAAAATTTTACATTGAGTCAAATGGGAAAATACGTATGATTACACATAAACGAGCAGCTCTGGTGTGATTTCAAGTTCAAGACTTGTGATAATGTGAAATTATGGCCGGCAAAAATACAAGTCTAGGTTAACAGATAGCAGCACAAGTCAATTCTTTAAAAACAGGTCTGCACTAAAACCACTAGTTCAAATTTGTTAAATAAATTTGAAAAAAAGGCGACTGCAGAATAGGACTAATTTTTAAGGGGTCAATAGCACAAATTTGTTCGTGTCTAAGAGCTAGATTATTGGCTAAAATGGATTTTGCAAGATTTTCTAGTCATAAAGCATCGCATTTCAGCCGATATTCCTCAAAATAGATCCAACGTTAAAATTCAACGAGTGGAAAAATCACAGAGCACTCTCATTACAGAGATATCCAGCTGCTGATGAACCAAACAGCCACTAAGTAAATAAATAAATAAATAAATAAATAAATAAATAAATAAATAAATAAAAAAGAAATGCTGCAATGAAGTTTAAAATCTTCATGTATCACAGCACAGGTCACAAGATTACTTGCGTGAAATAAATGATAAAAACAGTTCTTATGATCAACTACTGATGTAAAAATCAAGATTATGATGAGTAAATTTTTTTGAGTAAAAATGAAATTATGAGATATTAATAAATAAATTACTCTCGTGAGGTACTGGTCTAGCTACTGATAAAATTACATAAAATTACTGACTACCTAACTCGATAGATTCAGAACATATGAACAAAGAAACATTGTACAATTTATGATACAGACAGAGAAAAAAAAAACATTAAAAACAAAATAAAATCCAATCAACAGAGTGGCATTAATGTTTTGACAAACTTACAGCCACTCTGTTGTACCTCATGTTTGGAGAGCCGTCAACATTTCTTTATGAATCGTCACCAATTCCTGGATCTGATGAGCTAACTGATTGTTTAATGTTTCCAACACACGCCGCTGAGATTCGTGAGCTTCTAACGCTGTCTCTAACTGCGCTTGCCCTAGACTAACTGCAGCCTGAAGTTCTGCGTTTTCCTGAGATATTATCTGTTAGGTGAATAAAAACACATTAGCAATTAATAGATGAATGCAAAGTTTAGCTACAAATGTCCATGAACCAAATAATGTATAGTCCCGGCAGTGTGCGCAACTTAAGTTGCAAGCAGTCTCGACCAATCAGAGAGCTTACGCACTTGCGCAAATTACCCCCGGGACCAAACATTATTCAGTCCCTGTGCACTAGTTTCTTTGTAAAGCACCCTGCTCATTCCTTACAGCAAATGGCGCAGAGATCGTCAACCTGGGGTTTGCAGGTCTCTGAGAGGTACACAAAAGCACTTGCAACTTGAAGGGAAAAATTAAAAATTGAAAGATGAGAAAAATAAAATGCAAAACTTTGATAAAAATTATACTCTTTATTTATTTGATATTTCACTCAACTTAATTAAAAAGTTTACAGATTGTAAAAACAAAGATATTTTACCTAATTTTTGGCGGAGGGTATAAAAAAATTGTATTGAGGGGAAGGGCAAAAGGGGGGAATAGAAATACAACTGTTATGTCACAGGAGTACTCCGGAAAAAAGGTTGGGGATCCCTGAAATAGTGCTCAGTAACTTTTTGATAAGCTTTGAATAAACTTTCCTCATCATTATGAGAAAACCAGTTTGCCACCAAATCTTGATTTCTTACCCTCAACTTTTCCAACGAAACTGTTGACACAATCCCCTGACTAACACATCACACACACCACCAACTGAGAGAATTACTTTAACCCTTCTGTTCCAAAGTACCTCAGTAAACTCTCGATTTTCCAAATCGCTCGGTTTTCAGGATTTGTCAACCGGTCTTAGTAAAAGCCCTTAGGTATACTTACTTGTTGAAGTTGATGCTCTCGGAAACTTGGTAGTCATGCATCAGCTGATATTTCTATTGAATTTTATCGTACTAATTCTCTTTAATTTTTCTACGAACCTAAATACAGAAGACCTTTTTCGTCCATTACTCTCAAGTTTTTCTCTATTTTCTGTATATTCAATAAATCCATCAATACTTACCACGTTTTACATGACAATATCTCTCTCTAAGTACCTGAGACAACATGAGGCTCTAATTGAAGACTTCGCCAGATGAAGGGCACATTAAACATGAGGTTTGTTCTTTCTTTAGAATCAGCATATAAATAGAATGGAGATTTTTAATTAATAACACACACAATGTTTTATGTGACCTTATTTGATCCTGATGACCCCAATATTGGCCCATAAATCATCAGGTGTGTTCCAGGGGTGCAAAATGTTCCAAAACTTCGGAAGCTTCACGCGATCCATGACTTATTTCCTCACAGGATTTTAAAAAATTTCCTCACAAAAATTTGAAAGTGATTACTTTTTTTAGTTATTCTAACATTTCAACACCGTATGTTAGCAAAATAACCGATATTTTCCCATTTTTTTCACTATTTCCCTGGGAAATCCTTAATGCCATTATTTAAAAAAAAAAAAAAAAAAAAAAATTGACAAATTTTCTCACTGTCCCAGAAATTTCCTCACTTTCACGCAATCCGCAGATTGCTAGATCGGGCACGTTTTGCACCCCTGATGTGTTCTTTATTAAAAATAAACATTCCATTCATTTTAAGGAGAGAACACACCTCCTGTTTTATGGGCCTTTCTTCTAGCAAACTATTACGTATTTCATCCTTTTACTTTCTCTTATTAAACAAAATTAGAAATTGAGAAAGTATTGCGATGGTGCAGTTGTCTGTCTGTATCCCAGCGTAACTTTCGAACCAATTGTCCATATGCATTCAAATTTTTCAGAGATGCTGCTTTCAACATTCCCCAGAGGAACTTTTTTTTTTGTTTCTTTTTGAAATTTTAAACTTAAAGCAAGTTATTAAAGATAAAAGGTTTCCATTAAAATCAATGGGAAATGAGGTAAAATGGGTAAACATAGGGAAAAATTTGAATTTTTCAAAAGAAGCTGTTTGAATTTTGATTAAAATTTGCAAAAACATTCTGCAACCAGCCTACTGTAAAATTAACCCCTTAAGAGGGGTCTGGGGGCCCTCAATTAAGTTTGATGTGAGAAAGTGTTCATGGGGTATTCCCAATACAGTTTATTTATATTCACTATTCAAAGACCAAAATATGAACATACCTTTAAACGATCATCTGTGGGTTGTTTTTGAGAATTTAATCTTTTTATTTCATCCTCTTTTGCTTTGATATCTATGTCCATCGATTCACAACGAAGTCGCAGGGTAGCTAGAGTCTTGCGCAGCTCAACAGCAGCCTCTGTGCCGCCTAGAAAACGAACAAACCAATCAAGCAAATAAAAATACAGGTCGCATGAGTTCACTGTCCAATCTGCTTCAACTATTCCACTCATGATTTTTACAGTATTTAACAATTCTTCCAGAGTTAGGCAAGGAAAAGGCATTCTCTTTTCCGAGATAAAATGGCGAGAGAACAAAAGATATAAAATTGCTCTAAAGGCTGATACTTTAAATTCCTAATTTTTGAATAGACTGGATGAAAGTGGAAAACAGTGATTCATGGAGACACGTTACGAGGTTGCCAGTAGGCTGATTCCACTCCTTTGGACAAGACAAGACAGCAAAAATTGAGCTATCCCATCGGTTTAAACGATGTCACATGACAGATTTGAGGTGGTTCATTCAGTTTGGCTCAAATTAGAAGCCATTAGAGTCATTTATCTGAAATAAAAGACTTCAAATCTTCCATGTAAAGCTGTTTAATCAATGGGATCAATCACTTCCCGCTACCTCCTTACGTTTTGTTCAAAAGAGCAGAATCAGCCTGCAACTCTAATCAAAACACGGAATTTGTCTAATTGGTTATCGGACAGTCTCGATCAGCTGATAACCAGTTAGACATATTCTGTATCTTAAACAGACCTGGCAACCTCGTGACTAGTCTGCACCAATCGTTTTCCATTCCTAACCTGTCTATTCAAAAGTCAAGAATAGGGCAGTTGCAAGGGTCTGAAATATTGTCTTTTTTATAAAGAAAATGAAAGGACTTGATGAGCTGAGAACATAAATGCCTCTGGTTCCCAATTAAGTCTCATTGTTCCGAAGATGAGATTTTTGCCCAAAAAACATTCTTTTAAATGGGAAATCTGCGTAGTGACTACGTACACAATTTTTTACAACTTTACACGTGTGTATCTCCGGAACCAAAACACTTGGGAGAAAACCAAAGCCACCATTGTCCTCAGCTCATCAAGTACTATCATTTTCTTTATAAAAGACACAACATTTCAGAACCTTGCAACTGCCCCATTTTACGGTTTGTCCTCCTGAAGGCTTTTCAGACTATCACAGAAAAGTATAGAATTCTTGTAATGTGCACAGTGTCCAACAATTGAAATTCAAGGATTCTGATTTGACACCGAAAATCAGAGACAAATAGAGACGGTGCACTACGCTAAAGAATACGTAGGGAGGATTTGAGGACACGCGGTATTCTCGCGAATTCATCAAAGTGTCGTAGGATATTGAACAGTGAGACCCTGAAGCACCCTCCTCTTCACTTTCCGGCCTATCCTCCCTGTGTTTACTGAATTTCACTGTTCAACACCCTGCGATGTTTCAATGAATCTGAAAGAATTTGTCGTGTCTGTGCTTAAGCCAGTTAGTGCTTTGTCTCTATTTGTCTCTGCGAAAAATGTACAAGTTTCTTCAAGGGGAGGTTGTAAAATGTAAGTCCTATATTCACCATGTTAATTTACCCAACTTTCAGTACACATAATATCTCAAGACCATTTGCACCTACAGAGCTCATTTTTTTTTTAAATTGATACAACTTGACAAGCTGAACAATGTTAACTAACTTTTATTTTTTTTAATTAAAATTTTGAAACTAATTTTGTTTTTCACAAAAAATCTCTTGAAGAACTACTTTTTTTGTTTGTTTTGTTTTTGCATATTTTGTTTGAATTTTAATACTTCTCCACATGACCACACAATAAAAGTTATTTGACTTTGCTTGTCTTTTAGATACAAACATTTAAAAACAAAAATGAGCTCTCCAGGTGCAAAAGAACTTGAGTTATGTGTACCAAAAGTTGAAAAATTACAACTTTTCAGGAGAACAGTTTAAAGCGGGATTTTTTTTTAAAAAAGGAAATTATATCCTAAAATTTTCCTACCCAAGAGTCTCTACATCCTATTGTTAGATTTGATTGTTATAATTGAAAATGATCCTTGAGACATGCTGAACAAAATATAAAAAAATAAATTTAAAAATTTAAAACATTTTTTTAAAAAAATTAAACAAAAATTATTTTGCTTACAATCTCCCCTTAAATAAAATGTGCATTTAAAATTGCATACCTTTTGAAGCTTCCACCTCGATGAATCTATTTTTCAGCCTTGTATTTTCTTCCTTGTATGCTTGCAGCTGTTTCTTCCATTCATCAACATTTGCTGTACTCTCTTGTAATGCACTGGTCAGTCTTAAATTATTACTTTTAAGAGTTGCTAATTCTACTTCCCACTTTTTAGCATTTGCTGAACTGTTAGAAATAAAGACAAAAAACCAGTTAATCAAAACTGCCGATAGGGAAAAAGGACCACACAAAAATCTAATTTTGGCAAAATGAATAAGGAGCCTTGTTTGTAAGGACATTTTTTTAATTTGTGAAAAATGATGGAGCAAGATGAAATGCGTTACTTGCGGACAACTCTCGGTTGGTTTGAAGTAACCGCAATCGGAGGACAGACTATTTAGAGTGATTGGCTTGTTCCAATTCATTCCAATGGAACACTAGAACTGCGCTGACGAGGTCCAGTGAAAAAGTGGAGTGTTCTATTGCATTCCATCGCATTTTTGTAGAAAAATAAGCTTCAAATAATAACAATGTCTTCTATCGCATTGCCATAGAAAAATAAGCTTAAAATGATAACAATGTCTATCATGAGAAATTGATATCATCTTAAGCTAATTTGTTCCATGGGAATGCAATGGAACAGAAAAAATTAAAAAAAAAAAAAAATTCAAAATGTTTCAAAACTTTTTCAAGAGAGCCAATAAACAATTTAGGTAAAAGTACTTAATCACTTTTCAATGTCGATCATGAGAAATTGAAAAGTGATTATTCTTACCTAAATTTTGTACTTTGGCTTTCTTGAAAATTGTTTGAATTACTTCTTCGCCTGGTTAAGATATTGCCAGTTTAAACAGAATGCACCACATTTGGTTCTAGCGGAAACTTAACTTCAAGTTGATGAAAGAAAGTTTTTGAGAAATAGAAACACCAATCAAGAATTTCTGGAGCTTTTATTCAATCAAGTGTCCATAACTAAAACTAGTGCTGGATTCAGATAGAGAGGCCATGTCAGCAACCCTTGAGCAAAATTTGATTCTATTCTTTTTTCAAAGAGAATTAGTCAGCAAAAAATTGGTTAGAGAGAGCCTCTATTTTGAAGTTTAAATCAACGATTCAATTTTTACGGCAACTTATTTTGAGCATGGAAGGAAAAACATCCGATGAGCTGAAGGTTACAGTTTGACCCCAACTTTAACCAATGGGGCTGTTGCACATTTCTGCTGTAAGCGATTTAATATTTGATTCTGGTGTAAAAACCTCCAAAAATAACAATGGCAGCACTAAAAACTTCTAAAATTCAATAAACTCCTTCTAAACTCAATAAATGCCTTCATTTGCGCAAGTGTAATGGTGACTTAGGGCAGTAATAATGGGAGATTCCCATCTAACAATACCGTAACTCCATCAAGAAGTGACCAATAAGAGCTGACTTTTATTTGACACCGGTGTCACTAGGTGTCACGATACCATTCATCGGATGTGGATCACTACTCTGAAGACTAGTTACTCTGTGAATCATCCTTGTCAGCATAGAGAGAGAGTGACGAAATTAAGATATGAATTTCCCATTATTACTGCCCTGTGCCACCATTACACTCGCAAAAATTAAAGCGTTTATTGAATTTAAGAGTGGATTTGGGAAGTTTTCATTGCTGCCACCGTTATTTTTGGAGGTTTTTACATCAGAATCAACTAATAAATTGCTTGAAGCAAAAGCGTGCGACAGCCCCATTGACTAGCCAATTTTTTTACTTATTTATTAATTTTTTTGCGATTTTTTTTAAAGTGCGTCAAAGTAGATTTGGCTAAGAACACACTTGATAAATACACCAAAGTAAGTCAATGGGTTAGTGGTTCCCTGTCCCTTAGTTCCAAAGTAAAGATGACCATGAATGAAGCAATAAAGAATGAAATAACAATTACCTGTGGGCAAGAGCTAATTTTAATTGATCGTTTTCATACTTCAATCTAGTTTCATTTGAGGTAGCTGACATAATTGGGGGCTTTACTTCATTTACTTGATGCTTCGGACTTTCACTTCCCTGAAAACACAAATTAATTTATTAATTAATTATATTATCTATTTTCCGACAGAACAGACTTAAACCTTTCCACTCCATTTAATTTCAAAGTCAATCTCGTGAGAGACGGAGAGCTTAAACACAGTGGTTTGTTATGCTTAAATTTCAAAGCGAATGACTGGACTGGATATAAAACAGCGGGAGGAAAGACAACGAAAGATTCTCAAACAAGAATGGGAAAAGAAAAGAGATGAAATGACCTGTCACACACTTTCAAAAATGGGAAGGAATTATCTAGAGCACACAAGGAGGTAGAGTTCTCTGCATTCATTAGCCGTAATTTGTTATGGCATCGCTGGTGTCCGATGCCCAGTTTTTCGGCACCAGTCGTACTTTGTTATCCGGTGTTGTAAAAAGTGGGAGGAGCTAAGGTGGAGCCTATCGCGTCGTAATAATTCAGGCAACACTGTAAATTACGCCATTTACCTTGGCAACACTGTTCCGGCACCACTGATGCCCAAATGCAACACCGTGCTCGCGAGCTTGGTGTCGGATCACCATGTTGATGTAACGTCCTAACCTCCAATCCATCCCCACAACCTGCCCACAACACCCAAAAGAGTGAACACTACAATACTGCCTCCTGCGGACATCATGTGAACTTATCTCAACATCAAAACAAATCTTCAAAATTAATTTCATTGGCTGTAATAAAAAGAGGCGGGGACACCAAATGGTGCCAAAAATTTTGACACCAACATCTGAGATGCCATAACAAATTACGGCTAGTGTCTTCTTTTTTTATATTCTCATGTAAAATATTATTATATTTCAGAATATTACTCCACTCTCTATTTTTTTCTTCAATCCTCCATAAGGGGAAAGCACTCGTAACTGACACACTTAATGGTACTCTCAAAGGATTTGGTCCTTAACTTTTGATAAACTCAACGGATTTAGTGACAAACACCCCCTGTAGATTTTATAAATGTTCTTATTGGTCCGGCTTAAAAGACTGCTTTGAGACATGATATAAGGTAGAAGTCCCAATTACCGCCACCCTATTCATTTATTCTTTAAAATAAGCCTACGTCAGCAGACAAGTTTAAGGGTATATGGAATAAGTGTTTTTCATGAGTTGGCTGAACTGGTGAAAAAAGTTTGAAGTTGATATTTAGCTGCGTTGTGCCCTTAAAAAATCACAGAAGTGGACACCTGCCCAGCAACACCTGTTTTGTGCCGATTTCTTTCAGTAGTTCCTTATTAAAAATCTGTTCTCTTTACTTTCTGCTTTTTAAATTATTATCATCTCATTATTTCCTGACAAAAAACATGATGATTTGAATGAAAAGCCAGTGAAAATATGTATGACGATAATTAAGACAGCTGATATGACAATAATTGGGAGGAAGCCACTTATGGCATGGCGGTAATTGGGACATGGGCCATTTTTTCGAGTTTTATTAATAATTTTTTTTCCTGATTGATTACTCCAATTTCTTTATTTTTTAATAATACTGGAAAGTATTTAAAGGGTCCTAGCGCAAACAGATCCTAGATTAAATAGTGATTGACATTTTTACAGGTATTTTGCGGAAATTTTTTCTTAAGGGTGGCGGTAATTGGGACATCTACCTTAGGTTCCCAAGACATGGAAGCTAGGATGTGGGAGTGTCTCATAAGGGGTTACTGTAGAATCAGCAGAGCACAATGGGTCTGTTGCAAACTTTTGCTACAACGATTAAGAGAGTTTAATATGATGTAAAATAGCCTGTAAAGTCCATTGGTGGCATCAGAAAGTCATAAAATGCAATAATAAACTCACAAGAGGCGTTTAATGAAATCCAAGATGGCGGAGAAATATCGAGCAATTTGTATGCATGCACCACGAACATCCAAGAATAGCCAACCTCACAATATCGATCACAACCAATCACAACGTAAACAAACACATAACCTCTACCGCCAGTGAGGTTGTTAAAGTTGGCCATCCTTGGATGTTCGTGGTGCATGCATACAAATAGCTCGATATTTCTCCGCCATCTTGGATTTCATTAATCGCCTCTTGTGAGTTTATTATTGCATTTTATGACTTTCTGATGCCACCAATAGACTTTTCAGGCGATTTTACATTAGATTAAACACTCTTAATCGTTGTAGCAAAAGTTTGCAACAGACCCATTGTTCACATGAGGCGGCTGTCTTCACCCTACAGTTTTTCTGCTTTAAGAGCATCAAAGTCACAAAATTTTGCATTATGAACACTCTGTATAGTTCCTAAATTGCACTAAAAATAACGACACAAGCAAAATAAGCTCTGATTTCTTATTTTTCCTGGACAAAAAACTCTTTTACTGGTGCGTTCACCTTACAGTAAAAACAAATTGGGCAGCTTCCACAGTTACCTGCAAGACTAGTCTCACAGAAAGTTCACAATTCCGCGAGATGCTAACGTTCTGAAACCCTGTTTTACAAAGCGAGCTAGAAGATAAAAATGAAACACTTCACCTGTACCCCTGATAAAGACTGACTCCTCTGGTGCAAGTTATTTCTTGACGGGTCATTAGGATCATCCATAGATGGCAGAGAAGGACTCGCATTTGACTGCATATTTGGTGGATCTATTAAACACTGTTGCTGAACTGTAGCTGCGTCTGGTCCGGCGGTTCGAGTAGTAATTGGGCTTGCGTTTGCACTTGTGACCGGAGTCGTTCCCGAGTCATTACCGTTTCCGTTTGCTGTAATTTTAGCGGCAGCCAATCTTGTCGTTTCTTTCAGCTCGTGGAATTTTTCAATAAACTGATGAGCAAAAAGAGATAAATTAATGCAACAATTTAAGGATATACCTTAAGGTGATTCTTCTGCGTTTAGTGCCGATTTCTGCCACCAGAGCGCTACCGTTTGATTAAATTCAAATTACAGGCCAAAACTAATTTATATTTGAGAAAACGGAGTGTCACTTACTAGATAATCATCTAATGAGCATCTCGGCAAAATATCTCGTCAATGACTTCAAAAAGAAGGCTGAAAGTACCAAAAGTAGAATATCGCAAATCGATTCTTGTATTGAAATGCGATATTTCATGAGAAAAAAAACAATACCTCAATTTTTAGGAATTACTCCCTTGAGAATTTGTCTAATTGTAGTCGTGTAAAAACCAGGAGTTTTACCCATTTTGCTTGATTCTCATTTGATCTTCCCAACAGAAGCCATTTCTTTGCCCACTTGTTTTTCGGCACTAAAACATGGCCTAATTAGAAGTGAACGAATAAGAAATATGCCAAACAGACACATAATCATGACTCCCAAGAAGAATGTATCAGACTCCCAAAAATACATATTTTGGTATTTAAGGCCCTTTGCAACACGGTTAAAATCTTTCGATTTCAATATCCTTAAAAAGGGTGTTTCTACTATTCACACAGAACATTTTGAGCTGCAGAACTCTCCAGATTAAGAATATAAAAAATAAGCAACACCCTCGGCCTACTAAAAGACCCAGCTATGCCGGAGAGCTAGAAGGAAAAAAATAAAAAAACCTAGGTAAAAAAAATGTTTACATACTCTATTTAATTCGTTTTCAGATGAGAATCCTAGACCATATACAGTGTTGGCTCTGACATCCGACCACTGACCAAATTTTTGGGAAGTTTTGGTGAAAGTCATATTTGGTGTGATGGTAGAATTGATTACGGCCTGAAAATAATTAAACGTGTGCGTTAAAAACTAAATAATAGCAATCGATGGCCTAGCTGTCATCTTGGTAATCTTTTAACTTTGTTTCTAAGGTAATGACTCTTTTTAGTTAGTAAATAAATAAATAGCTCCAGAAATAATTGTCAACACAGCGGGATAAAAATTAAATTGCCATTAGAGGTCATTTCATGAGAATTGGCAGTTGACAGATTGGCTTGTTCACTGCGCAGTGGGCGAGTTGGTGTTTCTACACACCGACGCTAACGGACCCCCTGCGCAGGAAACTGGGCGGGCTATCATCTGCCATCTTTCGCGTAACGAGTTCTGTCTTCGCATCATTTCCTTAACAACCCGATTAAAAGCATCAGCTTATTTTATTAAAAGCAGTGAACAAGTATCTTTACAGCGATGTTAACTGAAAAAATGTTTTGGAATTTTTTTTGGGACGCAGTATCTGGCATTGCAGAACAGAATGGGGCCCCCACAGTTTGAAGGACAAGAACCTATTACGGCACAGACAGACAGCATTAATTCTACTGAAAAGATGCTGAAAAAAATAGACAAGAAAAATAATATGGATTTTGTTTGATAGTGATGTTGAAAACATTAGGATCTTTACCTTCGGACCCTCCACACTGATTATTCGATACAGATTACGACTTGAGTCATAAAAGAAAGAGACGTTCACGGCAGAGGCGGAGGCCGATATCCATGATCTCTTCGTTTTCGGATCGATGTGGAAAACATGAGCACGGCACGTGAAGATGGGCTTCTCACTGCAAGTGACGAAAGGTAGACATAGGATCAATACAGACCAAAAAGTGACGGTAAGGAAATTGAATAATGACTAATGTATGTATTCTTTCTTTTTGGTAAAAATACTTACACAGGAATAAGTGCATAAGAGAAAATAGAAATTATGAAAAATAATGAAGAGCAACTTAAGATTCCTAGGATAGAGACAAGAGCAATTAAAACCCCCTTCTCCATATTGACACAAGGTTCATTAAAAGAACAAGATAACAGTTAAGGAGACCTACATGTCACACAAAATTCCTAGAACTAGACACAGCAAATGTAGAGCACAGAGGTATCCTCTAACCTACAAACTGATGTTCCACATTGAGAGAGTAGAAAGGATGGAAACAGTTGCAGTGGTTTTGAGAGCGAACTGCATAATTGAGAATTCTGCATTGCTCGGTTACAAAACTGAGTATTTGGATACTTCAATAGCTGTGACATTATAAATCATGCAGTTCATATCAAACCAAAGCTGAGGTGTGGAAAAAAATTGTATTAACGGAAAAAAGTGGAGGCATAAGAGGAGGCGGCTAGGATAGTAGGAGACTTTTAAAAACGTTTAAAAGATTGATGATACAAACATCAACGGTTTTCTAAGTTTACTGTGAAAACGATGCTTTCTGAATAACATGACTGAAGGGTGCACTTTTTGAGCATAGCGGTCATTGATTTTCAAACCAGTGGGCTATCAGAAGGAGACTACTGTTGACGGCTGGAAAAGCAGCTACTTAGAATTCAACTTTCACTCTAAAAAATTGTAAAGGAACGAAAGATAAACAAGAAAAGCTGTCAAATTTTGGGGATGTTAGGAGCTGGAAAGTAAGAGCTAATAAAACTAAGCTCTTGGTTTCAAGACAGGCTTCCACTGAAACAGACTTCACTTAAAAATTGTGAAGTACTGAAGGTCGAAAGAATTACAACAGCTTGCATATAATTCTAGACAAGAGAGCTTGATGATTGTAGAAAAAATAAAAAGAAGAGGACAACTGTGTAGTGAGAGACTTCACTAAGAAGCGGCAGGAACATACCCAACAGTGTCGTTTCCCGAGGTCATTGTACTAAAGGTTTGGAGAATAATAACAATAATAGAACAGACACAAATGAGTAATTTCTCCTGTCACTGGAAGGACGTTAAAATCCACACGATAAGGCAAGTGAAACACGAAAATAAATAATTAAAACAAGCGAACGACTAGACTTCACTGCGGTCGCCTAGAAGCCCAATAATCATCCGCTTAGAATGGAAACAGTCCGCAAATCCACCTGCAACCTGCAACAATCAACGGGGTAAAGCACTAAGCAGTGTTGCCAAAATGTTCCCCTGATATTCACTCGAGCATTGGGGTAGAGGGTGGGGTGGGGGTGGGGCATCTTCGAGCACTCCCTCACAAGGCATGGGAGGAGGCGGAGGAGGGTGTAGGTAAGGATCGCCAAGGGCGCCGCACCCCTTCCATAGATCGATTAATGACAAATCTTTTTTTTTTAAAGTTAATTTTGAATCAATAATGTATGGATGGATAGCAAGTGACCATTTGACCAACAGAAAAAAAAAAAAAAACAAATTCGGAGCCAATCGCACAGGAAGGGTGAGACAAATTGCCAATGGGGTAGTTCAAGGTATATGGAAGAACAGGTATGGACAGGAGGCGGAGCCTATCTCAGTAGGTGACGGCTACGCAGGGTTTCAAGTGTGAAATATTTCATATGAAATTTATGAAATTTCCTTGAAATTTCACATGAAATTTCACGAAGCTGTGAAATTTATGAAATTTTTGAAATTTACTCCCATTCGTCGTTTCTTATGATTCTTTTCTACTCTGAAGAGGAATTCGTCTAATTTTCACCATGAAATAATTGATATCTGTTTGTAATAACGCCCTCCCAAAGATTACTATGTATTTAAGTATTTCACCATGGTAAATGTTCATTTTATCATAAGGTAAACAACCCAGGGCATCCCTAAATTTTGCATCAGTTACTTGAAGGTTATGTTTTCAAATTTTTGAAGTTCTCAATAAAGTTTTATTCCTAGCATCATTTTCATTTTATTTATTTTTTATTTTTTGCATTGCCCACCTTACTTAATGCTATAATTTTTACACTTACATGTATCGTGAAAATTTTTGTTCAAATCATAATTATTGTTGAATAATATAAGAGCCATTGGCAGAAACAAGGGGGGGGGGGTGAAAGGGGTAACACCCCCCCTCCCACGTTCTACCTGAAAAGGGAGGGAAGGAAGGGGAAAAGAAAGAGAGAAAAAAAAACGGGGCAACGGGGTAACGGGGGGAGAGATAAAAAATCCCAAATCCCCTCTCCCCCCCCCCGTTTGCGAGGGCTGGATCCTTAAAGATGAGGGCTTTGGACTCTCATTTTACCAGAATTGTATTTTACACAGTAATTACTTGGTAAAATCTCTAGAGACCCACCAACATTTAGACTAATTTCAAATTGAGAATAAATAATTTATTTATTTATTTTTGCTTGCACTGGCTGGCAGTGATGTTAAAAGAAGGCAAAAAACAGCTAAATAATAGCACCAATAGTTTTGTTTCTCATTTTTGATGAGGCAAAGCAACCGAAAGGAAGTTCTACGCATTTGCGGAGTATTTTTCCGTATTTTTCATAAATTTCAGAAATTTCATGAAATATTTCACGTGAAATTTCACGATTTTATTTTTCATGAAATTTTCGAACCCTGCGGCTACGTCACAGATGTTCTAGACGGTCGCGATAAAATTCGCCTACCGTTCCAAACTATCTCACTCACTCTCCCGTGATCCCCATCTCTCGCTACTGCAGTAGGTGACGGCTACGTCATCGCCAAAGCAAGCGTGTCGTCATCATTTGGCGGGAAAACTCGAAAGCCCCTTAAACCCCGCCTCCTGTCCATACCTGGGACCAAATAGTGTTGCGTCCTCACGGTCCCGCACGCAGATGATCGGTGAGCACTTACGGGGGGTATAAACTACACGCAAATATACTTACGTGCGCACCATCCAACGTCTTTCGGAGGACCGTCAAGCCGTAACACTATTTGGTCCCTGTTCTTCCATATACCTTGGGGGTAGTTGCACAACGCTTAAATTTTGGTGATTTTTAGTAGGTAGGTACTTATTTAAATCAATTAAGTTGAGTAAATGAAAGTAGCCGTGCGGAGTGCTGAGGACAACTATGTCTTTGAAGGTTTCTAACCAGATTTGATCTCCAGGTTTCATAGTTCCGGATATGCGATTTTGGCCCCTAACACTTTTACACAGTTCTTAATGGGAATTCCACATTGCGACGAGACAATACATGCACACGATTTTTTGCAACTTTACGCGAGTGCATCTTCGAAACCAGGACACTTGGGCAAAAATCAAATGCCCCTTCGTTCTCAGCTACCTTCCCTGTTTTTTTTTTTTTTCATTAGGTACTTCCATTTTCTTGTTAATAACATCTTTCAGACCCTTGCAACTCCCCCACTGGCAAGATGAATAAACTGTGAAATCTGTACAGTTTCGATGATACCTACTCTTTTTGGATCTCATTTGCATATAAATATGTGAAACTTCTTTTTGGGGTCCTCTGGCATAAATATCTAAACTGCGACACCCTTCGACAAAATTTTGAGCTCTTTCCGGGTAAAGTTTGACTTAACATTAATGAGAAGGGTCATTGTACAGAAAGGTGGACATGATAATCAAAAATTGAAATTTAAAAATTAGTGCCTAGCAGTCTTATTTTGCATTAAAATGCAACCAGAGACGAAAATATTACGTAAATCTATAAGGTCAAACGCGTTGATGTTACAGCAGGTTTGATGTGTATTTTCAATGACGAAATCACACTCGTCCCACCCGTTACAAAACCTAGCTGTCCCACCCGTTACGCTGCTTTTTAATTTTTTTAGAGAAAAATAATTTAGTAAATGAAAAAAAATTATGTAGGATCAAAGCTTATACCCTCACCTCTAACATATATTTTTTCCAAATTTTTATCTCTTCAAAACTCACCTAGTTTCAGCTTTCTCTGAAGTGATTCAAAAACCTTGTTCATTTTCTGTCCCACCCGTTACACCCTTATTTTGCTCTTTTCTCAGCTTTGGATAGACTTTTTTTAAATTTTAAAAATCCTATCACTATCTAGAAGTTAAGACTTTTCTGTTGGTGGGATAGTTTTTTCATTTAAATGATTAAGAAGTGGAAAAAAATTACTTCAAAGTCGTCTGAAAGTCCCACCCGTTACAAAATAATGACCCACAAGATAACCAAACCATCTCGATAACTAAGCATACTTACTTGAATTACTTGAATAATGGGGCATCACAGTGTTGCCATATGTTGTAGATTTTTCTACGTGTTTTTGTGGGAAAAGCAGCAAAAATCTGGCAACACTGTGGCATCATGCTCAAGCATTTTAATTTCAATAGTCCTTGATTTCCTCACTCCCGTTCCACACAGCATAGATACCCTTCTGACCGTTGCTTTGAAGGGGCTCCCCGCTCGTTCCAACCAAGCTTGAATGGAAACCCTTGGGCGACAATTTTTTAATCGCTTTAAGCTTAGTGTGTGCGAGTGATACTATGTCTATCTGCCTCTCTCGCACTCATTCAGGCTAATGGTGGAATTCGTACTTCCAATATCCCATCTTTATATTTGAGTGTTTCAACTGGAAATTTCTAGAGTATCATCTTGAAGTATGCTCAAAGGAGCCGACAAACCTCAAACATGTGCTTTTTGCATATATTCATCAATCTTAGCCTAAAATTGTTGCCTTCCTGAGCAGCGCTACATAGTGTCTACAGTTTGAACTAATCGACCCTGGAATCACCTTGCGTCTCTCCACCAGCAAATTTAAAAGCGCGAATTGACTGCTTGAGCCCAATTGGCTTCTTTGTTGTTGATACATCGGACTTGACCTATCGACTTCAAGGCAGCTCTTTGGCTCAATCAGTTTATTGGCGCTTTTAGATTTGCAGGTGGAGAGACCCCTTAAGATCAGAAAGTCACAGACTACACTGTTGCCAAATTTTGGCCAATTTGACGGGAACAGATTTCCACAAGATGCAGCGAAACGCTGAAATTCGGGTATTTTTAAAACTAAAATCTTAAGAATAGTAAATTAGATCGTGTGTTGTCCATGAAGACTTTTGATCAGAGGAGCAAACTACGCGATAGCAAAATACCATTCGATATACTGTTTCAGTGGGGAATTTAAAATTCAGGAATCTGATGGGCTTTGATACTTTTATAAAACATAAATCGGACGTCTGATTGTTCAATTTTGAATTTAGATTCTCACTAAAACAGTCTATTTCTTACAGATTGGGATCAGCAAGCTGAGATCAGGGACTTCATAGTTAAACGGATCGATAAAACTAAATACAAGTAACGCCATTGGGCGAGTGACAGATTTCGGACGGATGTGTTTTAGAAAACTATTATTCAGTCGCACATTAAGTGAAGGTTACTTCGGAGACACCTTTACATAAGGAGTGACTGAACAATGTTTCTTGAAAGACTTCCGCCCAAAATCGATTTCTCACCCAATCGCATTATTTGTTTTTAGTTTCATCGATCAGTTTCACTCTGAAGTCCCAATCAGCTCCCAGGGTCCTTCATTATCAGTGCCTGACAGCTTTTTTAAGCACAACAAAGGCTACAGGTAAATAAATTAGAAAAAATAAGGAAATAATTTTGTAAAAATGTTTAATAATTCTTTTCAATAAATTACAATTATATACAATTAAAACAAATTACACTATTATGTATGATGTAGTTAATGATTAATCAAATCCAGTTTCTCAATTTTAATTAATCAAAGCATCTAATAGACTGAGATCAAACAAGTGTTGCGAAAAGTATTTTGCCTGCTCAAGAGCAGAAATCAGAAAAATTTGCATCCTTTAAACTAAGCAAATTTTCCGCACATTTTCAGCAAACTGACAAATTAATCCTTGTTCAATTTCAGAAGTTAAAGTTTAATTTTTAAATTCATTTTGGTTTAGGTAATTCAGTTTCCCTAGAATAGAGTTCCAAAGTGGAGATTTGACATGTTTTTAAATGCAAGTTGATCTCTTAACTTAAAGCCGTGTACTACTTAGAGCAGTACGATAAAAGTTTATCAAAACAAGAAACTTAACAAGAAACGCTCAGCGAATTTAACAGACACTAGAAAGATTCTCCGCATTAATTCTGGTTCTTATAGAAAATAAATTAGACCTTAAGAAAAGTAGAAGAAGCTTCTACAGAAACTGACAAGTCGCTTATTGGAAACAATAACTTTTTCGATGTATAAAAATGTTGTTTTCTTTAGTAGAATTGAGTAAATTGTTTGTGAGACAGAAGATCTTTATAACTAATGGATCAACGATGAAAACACCTAATGAGATGGAACAAACATAGAACAACGCCATTTGTTGAAGATGACAAAGCATTAGGAAAAAACATGAACAATGAGCTCTACTTTTACCCGGAGTGTCAATCTAATGGGTAACCTTTACAATCAACAGGGAGGATTTTTAGGTTAGGGTATTTTGCTAATGACCAAAATACATGGGAACCATAGGGAAAAATTGTGGCTCAATCCTAGCTTAAAAATTCTTCATGTTAGTAAAGCAGGTAGGTTAGTTAAAAGACTGCCACTCTAAAGCCAGTGGTGTGGCGTGCAATTTGGCAACGTTGCAGTTCCTCCATTTAAACCCATGAAAAAGATCAAACTATTGGGTGTTTGGTGAACACCTTCGCATTCAACCTTTTACATGGGTTTAAATGGACATATCACAACGTTGCCAAATTGCACGCTACGCCACTGTCTAAAGCTCGTTGGGAGAGAGTCAAAACAATTAAGTAAGTCATTACCTTGGGACAACCAGAAAGGTTAGGACCACCACAAACCCTTCCAGCCCTAATCCCGACAGTGTTGCCAGATTCTGTGGCTTTTTCAATGTGTTCTTATGGGAAACGGCACACGATCTGGCAACACTGAATCTCGATTGTATTAATTTGGGCTCAAAGGGTTAAAATGCAGGATGAAAGCAAGGAACACACAATTTAATCAGCAAAAAAATCAGAGACAATGGAGACCACACATTAGCTATCTCGCCCATATTAAAAGCGCGTACCAACTTTTTTCTTCGGTGACGCAAGAAAAACGACATCCAACATCTCAAATGTTAACTGCTGAGCAAAGATTTTGATGTCAGCGCCAATCAGAGCGGAGCATCAGAGATATTATCATAGGTCAACGATCAATAGAGGAGCCGTTAGATGCTGTTTCCCAAGTTATTTTGTTGAATCCCCAAAAATGAAGTTGTCCACCTTGCTTAAACGAAGTATTTATTGTCTCTGAACAGAGTAAAATTATAGAACAAACCGCGCAACTGATTAATTCTGAGGAGTTAGGATGAAACTTCGGAAATAGTACCGAATCAAACCACAAAGCTGAGAGGTGGGGATTGGTTTAAGACGACTTGTCACTTCTACCAAGGAATCAGAACAGAGAGGCAGTCACAATAATCCAGAAATTGATAATGTACTGTTTCTTAATTTGAAAGGAGTCCCACATTACATTCCAATGGGGCTCTTGCGAACTTTTGCTACAGGGGATTGAAGAGTTGATTCTTGCATAAAAACCTGTAAAAATGACGATGAGCACACTGAAAAATCACGAAATTTACTCTCAGAATCGGGTATAATGGTGGTTCAACGCAGGTATCATGGGAGATTCCTATCTAATTTGAGACATATCTCTATGTTTCCGAAGAAAAAGTGACAAATTAGACAGGAATCTCCCATGATACCTGCGTCAAACCGCCATTACAATCTTGCCGATTGAGCAGTTTCGTGAGTTTATTACTGAATTAAAGACTTTCTTAGTGTGATTTTCGTGATTTTTGCTGGTTTCTACATCAGAATGGATTATTCATTTCCTTACAGCAAAAGTTTGCAAGAGCCCCATTGATTACATAAAAGAAACTATCTGATTGAAATTCAATGAAATGTTTCCTTTAATTGCGAAAGAAGAATGAGCTAGGTGCGAGAACATGTTTTGACAATCAATGGCTCTTGACAACTAAGTAAATGCAAATGATTCTAATGAACCTTTTCACTGCTAATGACAAGATCTCTTTATCATGTACTGTCAGGGACAAAAAGAATGTCAAAGGACTCCTGGAAGTGGGCTACCCGCAACACCTGATGAATTTAAGCATTGCAGGTTACCTACCTAACTAGGAGTCACCTGACATTCTTTTTGTTGTCGTCAGCGATTCGACGCAACCCGCATGACACGTAGCCCAATCCTGTTTTGGTCTTGAGAGAACAAAGGAAAAGAAAGATAAGAGAGCGTTAATTTGACGTGTTGCGGGTTGCGTCGAATCGTCAACGCAGGACTTATGGCTCTGCTTGTACATGAAACTACACCTTTCTGAGTTCTTAGTAGCAGAACCAAATCTTGCTATTCACATTTTTACACTACGACAGGTGCACCGTAATCATAAAAACAACGACTCGCAAATGATTGAAACATTAACTCATTTCCTCAGAAATTAATTTCAGCAGTGGAAAAGTCAACAGCCACGTTTATGCGAGTTTCCTCAAATCCAGTTGCGGTGCTTGGAAAGAAACAGTTTGATTTTAATCCCCTTTGCCCCAGCCCAAGTCCGAACCGCAAACATGGGTAAAGATTGTTCACAAAACCGCTTACAGTGCGCAGAGCAAAGGTTGAGAGGCTTCTCTGTACCATCAATGCAGAATCACCGTTCACCGGTCATTTTTTGCTGTTTTCAAAAGACCTTCTTTATCCTACGTTCTTATTGTTATCACATACAAGAGATGTAAACCAGTTAATCTGGAGCATGGAAAAGATCCCCATTTACCAAGGACTCGATTTGAAAATTGTCACATAAACATGGCTACTGTTTACACGCAAAAAAGAAAAGTTATTTTTAATTGAACAGTTTACTGGAAGAGAAGATTTTACAAAAGCTAGAGGAAAGAAAGACAATGGACGCAATCTCCAGAAGGGCCCATAAAACATCAGGTGGTTGATCCTTGAAAATTCCGATTTTATAACAGAAAACGGTGATTGGTGGAGACGGGTCACATGGTTGCCATCTCTAATCAAATTACAGATGGCTCGACAGGGTTGGTAGAAATGGAACTAGATTACTTTTGATTACATTTAAAAATTAATTGAGATGGAAATAAAACAGTAGGAATCAGGCGTATCGATTTTTAACTTGTTGCAGTAAAATTATAGCGTTTGGTTAAATGCAGAACGGTAAGTCCCAAAAGCACAAAATAAAAACAAACACTATGATTACAAGAATCATTTTAGTTGAACCATTTTGTTTAATATCCCTCTCTAGCAAATTAACGACTGAACAAAACGTTTATCGTCGCGAACCAATCGACTCCAATTGAGTTTGTTTCAATACTTTTCTACTTTCCGTATTCAAACAACATGAATCGTTGTTCATCATACAACATCAGTTTCATTGAAATTGGCAGACCTGATTCCTGCTTAAATCCAACTCGAAAATTTTAGAAAAATAATCAATTAGGTAATCAAAAAAGACGATTTGCCCATTTTTATTAATTCCGAGGTTTGATTTGATTTCGCATCTACGTACAGGAATCGTCTCCACCAATTACCTTCTTCTTATCAAGTCTATTGTAAAGTCAGGAATTTTGAGGATTTCTGAAGCAAACGTAACCAAACGTAAAGACTGTCTATGAGTGACGCTTTGAGTCTAGAATTGCGAGACTTACCTGTTGCTATGGTAACCATAGTTTTATTGCCCCTTAGTTCCGGTTTCCGGTAATATTATAAAGGCACCAGGAACAGGAACTAACATCTTTGCAATGGTTACAATAGCAACGGGGAAATCCGGCAATGATTGACCAATAGCGTCACTCATGGACAGTCTTAACTCTATTAATTAAACAAAAAAGTAAACTAGGATTTCTCTGGAAAAGCAAACCTAACGCTTCATGGGTCTTTTTTCCAAAGACAGCAATTAGATTCAAATGAAAAGGGAGGCAGTATTCCTAGTTTTAACACTGAAGAGTGATTTTTTTCATGCATCTAGTAAACTACAGCCAAACAGTTTGACCTTTGACAAGTCATATCATTGCACTTGTTATCATTAATGAGAGAGAGAGAGAGAGAAGAGAAAAAAAAATAAATGAATAAAGAGGAAAAAACTAAATCAAAGTATTTAAAGCTACAGATGTAAAGCAAACACAAAAGTTTTGACATCAAGAATGCAAGCAGAGGGCAGAAGGTTCTTTTGATTACACAAGGATTCAAAACTTATCTCAAAATCTTGACAACCAAAACTTTTGCGTTTGATTGTACGTACTTCACACATTACAACAAAAACTTTAGTCATAATGTTTCATTGAACGTTCTTTTTTTTTTTTTTTTTTTTTTTGTTGGCCTTGTTTCTGAACATCAGCATCCATTTAAAAGCAAAGTTAAGAGGTGTCATACATGAACTTTCCAAGTCCATTACAAGTTAGAGTTTCCTTCAAAACTCTTTAATTGCAGCAGTTCCCAACCTACAGGGTGAATCATAAATCGTGTTAATCCTTACGAGAGGAGTATTTTATAATCTGATAAAAAAGGCCTTTAAAAAAATGAAACTTCCCATACAGGATAACATTATCGAATCTGAATCAAATTGATTTGAACGCTCAAAATCATCCTGCTGATTCATAGGGGTATAACTATGCCATTTTACAGGGTCCGCAGAAGAGTTTGAGGGGGGCGTAATAGAATCGGAAGCAGAAAAAAGCAGAAGACAATCTTAAACCAACTTATTAAAGAGAAAACTTGCAAAGTTTGTTAGCTAAATACTAAATCAGTCTACCTAGAAATCGGTTTAAAAAGTAGACTGTGTTAATGCCATTCACCTCAACTTACATAAACGACAACACCGACAGTAAGTATAAAAAACACCTGATCGACCAAAAAAAAAAAAAAATTTAATTTCTTAGGGCGTTTGCGACCACCAAGAGGTTGAGAACCACTGTTCTAATGGATGAAAGTGCTTTTTCTTTAGAGTCTGAGTTAAAATTTTATGGGTTAAGAAAAATCATTATGCAATACTGAGAAAAAAAGCTTGAAAAATTATTTGATAAAAAATTTCAAAGGCTCAACCACAGAAATCCAAGGGGGTGATGAGACGGTTAAGAAAACCCACTTTAAATTTGTTCTTTCAAAGCACTAAACTTCAAAAAGCATCATTAGTCCTTTGAAAACGCAAGATTTTCAAAAGGCATTGCGAGGTACAATAACGTTGACCAAATGCACATAGCATCCATCGAAATTAAAACAATAATATTGAGAAGAAAAATCCTGTGAGAGGGGGGGGGGGTTAAAGAGAGGGGCTGAGAGAAAATAAAATAAAAAATAAGAGAATTATGGAAAAAACTTGAGCTTTAATATCGCCGATTGAAGTAAACAGCGACAAAATCAACTCAACTTCCTCTTTACCTGTGAGTCTTGATGAGCGCATATTATTGTGTACCGGCTATAGATTGCACAACACACCAACTGTCTCTCTTAAACTTAAATATTCCAAAATATATTTGCAGGATTCGTTTAAAAATAATAGATAATCAAAATACACAATTAACTGAAAAAAAAAAAAAAAAAAAAACTCCAAGACGCAGTCGTTACACCTTTTTACAAATTGTCTACATTGAATTTTCGAAAAAGATTATTTACAACTAAAAACAATAAGGTACACCTTTCATCAATGAACGTCAAACGACACAAAAAACTCATTTTTTTTTTAAAAAAAAAGGAAAACCAGGTTTTGAAAACGAAAAATAAATGAAGTAAAAAAAAAGTAGGAGTAGAAATAAACAGATGATGCTTGATGAACGAAGCAAAGTAGATGCTTTCTCTCTCTTCACCTCTCTCAGCTATTTGAAAGCTTGTGTAACTGTGTAAGAGAAGGACAGAGATAAGAGTCAAAGTCACATGATGGTCCGTTTCTTTCTCATTTTCTTATAAATGCGTTTGAATGGGCTGAGAGAGAGAGAGGGGGAGGAATAGAGAAAGAGAGAGAGGACAAATTTATGGATCTGCTTATGATTAGATATAAGAAGTGTAGTAGCTAATAACCTTGATTGAATTCAGAGGAATATGGAGGTTAAATTCAGAAAAAGGGATAGCAAAAATGAAAGAATGAAAAATCTTAGATTTTCAATAATAAAACTAGCTGATATAGCACGTACAACAAGGCTAGCAATAGAAGGAGTTTGGTACAATCAGCGAGAGATTTAAGTTGTGAAAGTGCTTGACGCTTTATTTTTTGAAAAATTAATTAAATAAATGATCCTCTCACAAACCTCCAAAGCCCATTCCAATTAATCGAAATTTACAACCATTTTCTTTTTCTGAAGCAAACGAATTTCTTTTTTCAAGAAATTTATACTACCGATACAACTTAACGTAGGAAGTAAATATTTTTGTCCCCACAATTCAGTTATTCATTGGTCAATAACTCTGTGTCACAGCCACTTTGATACCCAAATGAAGCCAATTTTTTTCAGATACACGGTAGCCTACTAACAAAAATCATTTTAACAGCAAAATCTCTATCATAATAAGCCAAAAAGCCCTGCAGCCAGGTTTCATTATATTTGGGCCACAAACGGAAAAAAATCACTGATCTTAATGGTAGCATTTTTGGTAAAGGGACTGTCATACTGAGAAAATGATAACCTTTGAAAAAGTACCTTTACTTACTGGTCTCAGCTACCATTTAAAAACCATTACGTCTAAAATACAGCTGCATCCTGACCAAATATTTTAGTAATCATCATAGTAATTAGTTTCACTTACACCACAGTCATCATTCATAGAGTAAATAAGAGGTTACGGAGTCCATCATTTACATTAAAAAAAGTACTTGTTTCAAACGAAAAAAACTAACAAGAGGAAAGGGGAGCTTTAAAAGAGGGCATAGATTCCTAACACTTCAGCACTTCAGCAGGAATATTTTTAGATTGTTTGCAAAGGCTTCCGGTTTCAAAAAAAAGACCATAAATTAGAAAAAAATGAGTACTTAGCCATGGTTCAGCTGAACTGTGGCAAGCAATAAAGGTCATGAAAAAGTTAGCTGATTAAATAATAATTATTTTTTTAACTACGCAATCGTTAACGGCAGTTCATGCAAAAAAGATCACACACAAAAAAAAAAAAAAAAAAAAAAACAGAGAAGAAAAGAAAATCTACTTAAAATCACAGAAATTTCAAAAAGTGCAAAACCAAGTACTCCAGATATAAATTGAACCTCAGTGAAGACAAAGTTTGAATGCGTTTATCAAAAAACCACCGTGGTGCGACTTACACACGGGTAAATACGTTAAGTGGGAATTGAACAGAAAAGCCGATGTTAAGCTACGCCGATTAGGAGCTCTTAAACGGCACCACATTATCCAGTCTATCAGGCTGGATATGTATAGTAGCAAAACAGTATCCGGTAATATCCGTTAACAGGATTATCCGCCAAACCGATTACTAACCGGATATCCGGCCCAACTCTAATATTCAATGAACCAAGCAGCAGGTCTGAGGTCCTTCTCTTGTCTCTAACTGCCGCTGGATGTGGTCTAAATTTAGTTGGTGGCAATCATCTCGTGTTAATAGACATCCATTGGAACCCTCAACTTGAAAACCAAGCGTGTGATATAATTCACAGAGTCGGACAGAAAAAAGATGTGTTTATCTACAGATTCGTAACCTCACATACAATTGAAGAGGATATACAACAAGTTCAAGGGGAAAAACTAGCTTTGGCCGATAAGTTTTAAGTGGAGCTAATAAGATCAAAGCCTCCCAACTTGATGATATAAAAATCCTATTTGGAATGGGTGGTCTGTAGAAATTTAAAAATTAAGATCTGGCCATATTTATATGTTTAGTTTACATTATTTTCAGTCCTCATGTTTCCCTGAAAATAAGTTGTATCTCTCAATTCTTATCTCAGAAAATTGCATATTGTGATAAACTCTTACTAAACTATAAAATGTAGACAATTTGACTCACTCACGTAAAATAAATAAATTGTAATTGGATGCATTTCAGGAGCAAGCCCTCCTCCCTCAACAAAACTGATTGATTGATCATTGTTGTTGTGGGCGTTTGATTATAATTTATTTATTTCACACAAGTTGTTGTCCATCTAGCGCACAGGAATAAGTCGAATCCAACTTTTCAGGATCATCTTTCACGTTTTGAATTTTTCGAAGGACAATTTATGTACGAGTAATCCTTGAATACGTTTGCCTTTGTTCTTCATGAGCCATAGAATCACAGAAAAATATTGATTGAAGCAATAGAGTGATTGATCGCGATTGAAAAAATGAAAATTAGTTTGGAAATTTTTGAAATGTTGGATTCGACTTACGCCTATGCATCAGATGGACGACGAAGTGAGAAAAAAAATTAGAATTTACTGAGCAAGAGAGAGAGAGAGAGAGAAAGAGGAGAGAGAGGAGAAAAATGATGGAGATACACATTTAGCAGGACTGAAACATTTGTTGAAACTTAGCCGCAAAAACAGCGGCAAAATTAAAATGAAAGAATGTTCAGGAAAGAACAATCGATCGGCATTAAGAGCTGATTTCTTTTCCTGATTTTGAGGTTTAGTACGGCTAATTTTTTCTGGATGAATGACATTTAAAAATTTGTCCAATGTTATTTGTGCTCCAGCGACATAAGAAATACACAAAGGGCATTGTTTGAGTTTGAATCTGTACTAACATTCAATTTTTTGGATGAAAAAATTAAAGGATAAAAAATGATGACTAAAACAACTTTTTTTTTCTTTTTCTTTTTTTTTCAAAGTATTTTTCCGCAAATTTAAATATTTACACATCTATAAACAATTAAAAAGTGAGTAATTTATACAAAGTATTTACATATCATCCCTTTTGATCAATTAAAACTAACTATCAATAATTATTTACCTAACATAATAATAACAAATGAATGTAGAGGCTCCTTGCGAAAGCCGAGGCTATCTTGTCGGCAGAGGCGATTACCATTTTTGCAGTGATGTCGATGGTTGGAAAGGCATCAATTAAAAAAAAGTGGGGAGAGGGAAACGATTCATTGAACGGAGAAACCAAAATTGAACTAATCGTAATGTTCCGGAGGATCATTCAATGTGTTAGAAGGGAAACTAGACTGAAGAGTTGAGAGGGGGAGTGATGGATTGCCTTGCTGATTGTTCGACGAGGATTCGGTGTAATTCAAGAAATCCCATATGAGGATTGTGTCGTCATGCGAAGAGCTCACGATCTGAAATTCATCAAACTGCAAACGGAAAACTCGTCCTGTGTGTTCCTACAAAAATCAATAAGCTCAAATTAGTTCATTATGAGAGACAACCAAATAGAATAAAGTTCTTGATCCACAGCCTGCGTATGCAAATATTAAGGCCGATGAAACCAATGTGTGGATAGCGTGAAGTTCTAGAATGCCCCAGAGAGCTTCCAAGTTGTTACTTCATACTCACATTTCGTTTCTGATTTACTGGTGCAATTCATCTTCATCGGTTTTTAATTCTGATTCTGACCAGTGTAAGACCATCCCAACAGCATAAACAAGTATCATGATTTCCAGCGATTTCTCATACTTGACTTGTTAAAATTTTTTCCGATGCATCAATACAATTTCGATGCACAGAACTGGACATCGCACAGGCCTGGGAGAGTTCTTAAACTGAACAGGAATATAGTGACTTAATTAATTTCTATTAAAGTTTTTTTTAAATTTTTGAGCAGTTAAGCTAGAAGCAGAAATTTTTCTTTTCTAAATGATGAACGGGTTTTCCGAAATCAATAAATAGAATCTGAGACCTTGATCTAACTTGAGTAGTGAGCTAAAGAATGAAAATAGAATTACCATTAGAGTTCTTAAACATAGCGATGAAGCAGGCGCTCTTGGATTTAGGGCTGCTAGTAGATTCCACACTTTAATTTTCCTGTAGAGGAACAAAAAAAATTGCCTTCGTTAATCTTCACTAATAAGAGGAAATAAATAAAACACACACGAGAAACAGGTGAGTGGAGAAATGCTGGAAAACATCCAAAAAAATGTTCGTTTTTCAGTTAGTCATTAATTTTTTATTTTATATACATCTTTGAGTTAAAAATTGCTGCGATTTGAACAAACAAATTCGCATCTCATTTTTGTGCAAGATTTCCAGCCAGAGACAGTATATAATAGAGACCACGCACTATCTATCTTGCCCATGTTTGCGCGCGGTGGCAACTTTTTTTTTGTGGGGTCTCAACAGAACACTGCAAACATGGACCATATGTTGACTGATGAGAAAATGTTTTTTTTTTAACTTGCTTATATAATGTAAATATTATATACAATTACATTAATTTATCTATTTATTATTTATTAATAATATGTTAAAGTCGTTGAGATTTTTGCCCAGTGAAACCGCAGCACCGAAATGGCATCAGTCAACGTATGGTCCATGTTAGATGGTGCTCCTTCATGCTCCCTGAGTTAATTCCTGTTGAGCTTTGAAAAATGAGTCAGCCACCGCGCGCACGGTTAGTGCGTGGTCTCTATTATATATTGTCTCTGTTTCCTGCATTGTTATCTGTTTTTTTGGTACTTTTAGCCTTATTTTCTGAGTAATGGACAAGCTGTTGTACAGAGACATTCAACAGATGATTATCCAGGACCTAACTTTCTATTTTCTTCAGAATAAATTACTTTTAGTCCACTCCAGGTTGGAAGCACCTCATATCCAATTTTCTTTCCAATTCTATTTTTGGAATTTTCTCCCATAATTTTTGTTAAAGTGTCATTTCTAGCTTCTATTTTGTCATACAAAATTTTTACTTAATTTTGGTTAAAATTAAATTTGACCTGGTGACTGATTTTGCTCTTTCAGGTGAGACGAGACGAGATAGCGGGAATCAATCATTCTCATTGGTTTAATCAACGTCACGAGATAGATTTGACATTGTTTCCGTCATTCACTTTAAAAAATGACTTAAAACATGTCTAAACCATTTAAACTAATGGGAATGGTCGAATCTTGCTATCTTTTTTTATTTTTTTTTATTTTTCCAAATTAGTACATTCAACAAATAATGTTATGGTACAGGTCATCACAATGAGTGTTCAATCAGATAAGAAGGAGGTACAAGTAAAAGTAAAAAAAAAAGTATTATAATTACAAGTAAACAAGTATTACAAGTTTTAGTATTACAAGTTTAAAGTCACAGGTCACAACAGACCACAGCTTCCTAGCCACTTAGATATTCATCGAGATTCTAAAAGGCTTTACTTATCAAAAATGCCTTTAGCTTGGCTAAAAGAACATACTTATTTCTCGGGTTGTGCGGTACTGATTTCGGTATTTTTTCGGTATTTAGCTCTGTCTTTGACTGCAGCCTCTAAATGAGTGAGATTGATAAAACTGCCGTGGGTGACGTAAGCCAGAAGCCAACTAAACACTATAAAACTGTCAAAGTATTGATACATAGCATTCCCGCATCATAGTGCCTTCGAATTCCCTAAAAGTTATGTAAAATACCGAAACAATCAGCCAGTTCGGTACTTTACACATCTTTAAGGGAATTCAAAGGTATTATGATATAGAAATGCTACTTAGACAGTTTCATAGTATTTAGTTGGCTTCTGACTTACGTCACCTACGGCAGTTTTATCAGTCTCACTCGTTTAGAGGCTGCAGTCAGAGATATAGCTAAATACCGACAAAATAGCGAAATCAGTACCGCACAACCCTACTTATTTCCCTCCAATATCCCTCTTATCTCGCCTTGTCCAAAGGAGCAGAGTCAGCCCCCTATCTGTAAGTTCAAAAAAATGAAAATGGACCGGTAAAGGTTACAGTAATTTTGTTTGAATAAAAATAAAGGGTCTGGAAACTTACCCGTCATATGCTCCGCTGACAATCCGTTTGCCATCGAATCTAATGCAACGAACTAGTTCTTCATGTCCTTCTAACACTCGCAAACAAGCACCACATTCAATATCCCATAAACTAAAAAACAAATAGAAATTATTTACATTAATTTACAACAGAAGTTAACACATACTAATGATTTGTTGATACTTCTCCATGAAGGTAGAAGAGCAAATTGAATTTAGGTCAAAGTAATTAGACATGATTCAAGATTCCTTACATTTAAGTTGAACTGGATCATTGCTACTAAGTTGTAAAGTAAAATTCTCTAAAAAAGTACAACACACCCCCATATTGAACAGTAATATGCATAGGCGTAGCGTGACCAAAAAAAGTGGGGGGGCTAAAAATCGAAAAAGTGATGACTTTTTTTTTTTTTTTTTTTTCTTCTCGTCTCAAAGGGATGTTTAAAATTACCTCGAATTACTAAGTTGATGTGTTTATAGCCCCTCCGTAATATTTTAGCCCCGATTTTTAGCCCCTCCACCCAAAAAAAGTGGGGGGGCTATAGCCCCCCCTAGCCCCTGATACGCTACGCCTATGGTAATAAGTACAGTCATTTGGTTGTAGAAAGTCACTGGGAGGGATTGACAAATTTTGTTTTTTTTACTTTTTTTTTGTTTAAATTTTCCGTCATCAGATTTTGGATCCTCCATAGAAAAATACCAATCATGACCCTATATTGTTCCAAATAGATTGAGCAGAATAACATGGAATCAGGTTTTTTCCTTGGGAATACACGCAGAATCATGTCTGATTGCGCAAAATAACGGCAAAAATCAGAGAAAATGTGCATAAATTAGTGAAAAATGGCATGAATAGACGATGCAGCAAAATTTGGCATAGTGACCAGTAAAGATTGCTTTTTCTTTAAAAATGCATCTATAAAAATTTCTTCAAGCAAGGTCTACATTCCTCTAAAACAAGCCTTCAAATAAAAAAAGATAACAAATTTCAGAAAAAAAAAATTGCAATTTTATGTTTATCTTAAAAAATGCAAAAATCTTGTTAGAAAATTACATCAAAACCAGCCTAAAATAACCTCCAAATCAGTAAAAATCAACAACAAAATTAGGAAAAAATAATAAAATTTTCCAAGCACTAGTTGCTTTGATTTTAGAAATGGAGACCGACCACAACCAATAATCTTTGGCGAATTTTCAATTTTCATTCCTTCAAATCAAAGCAAAACTTGTCCCAGGCTGATTTTTTTTTCATCTTAGAGGGTTCTTCAGTGAAACTTAGAAGCTCAAATTTATTTTCATTAATTTTATTCATGCTCGATGAGAAAGAACGTTGAAAAAACTCCAAAGATCAACGGTTGAGCTCTGCCTCGTCTACTTAAACAAATGCTATTCACACCCTTCCAACAGTTTGACATGAATGTCTATAGTGTCTAGTCAAGTTCAAAAATAGGCGAATGAGTTGGTTGAAACTTTGTATTATTGAAAGAAAACAAGCAAGGTTTGCGAGGATTGACAGAGCTCACTTCAGATAACTTCAGACTCTCAAATAATGTAGTTCTGCGTTCTCCTTGGCTACAAATGACGCAAATTAAAACAGTTTCAGCAATGAGCGAAGGAAAATAACGCCAGTTTAAATACATCTGAAATGAGCTCTATCAGCTCATTTTACCACAATAGAGGTATCAGTGATCAAAGAGAACTTGAACTTACCGAATGGTATTATCCGAACTGCCGCTAACTACTAATCTATCTCGATACTGCAAACAAGCGATACCACGTTTATGCCCGTTCAGAGTACGCACAAATTCACAAGACGACGTGTTCCATACTTTAATCGTGCGATCTCCAGAGGCAGAGACGATATACTTCTCATCAAAGTCGACAACATTAACCGCAGCTCTGTGGCCCACTAAAACTCTACGTAACGTTATTTCAGTTTGCGACGTCATGTCCCAAACAGCAATTGAACGGTCCTGAGGACAGAATAAATTTGATTATATAATGTAAGGATAAAAACAAAGAAGGCAAATTGAAAAATATTAACAGCTAGGCCACCAAAAAAGGCAGATTAAGGGATAGGAGAAAGATAATCGGCTGATCAATAACAACAAAATTGATTTTGTTGAATTTTCCATTGTTTGGGATCAAACCGCTTCACTGCCAACCTTGAGATGTTTTGGGCACATAGTACCCTATTGCTAGCTCAGAGATATTTCATTCTATCACTTTGTGAACTTCTTTTGAATTTTCAGCGGGCTGATCATTTACTTCATCGTTAAATCGATCGTTATAACTGTCTACGAGTGATCCTATTGGTCGAGTATTGTAAAACTTGGCTGTTGCTATGGTAACCATCGTTAAGAGTCTCGTTTTATAAAGGATACTCATGAGTAACCTTTAAAAAACGGACACTATAACGATGGTTACCATAGCAACGGCTAAGTTTTGCAATACTCGACCAATAGGATCACTCGTAGACAGTTATAACGATCGATTTAACGATGAAGTAAATGATCGGCCCGCTGATACAACCACGGAGCTAAAGCAATAGAGAGGCTGATACATGTTTTAAGTCTTATCTCAAAAAGTGCCAGCATGGGCAATCTGAATTTGGTTTGTTTGCCTCACTTTTATTAACCTTAAATCAAAAATCGTAATTAATCTAGTGACCAATGGTTTTAAACGAAAGTGCAAGTGTTCAAGAGTAGCTATCTGGACACAGAATTTTAATACAACTATCCAGGTAAGAAAATTTTGCATATTTCTGTTACGTATCAGTTTTTTTTTTGGTGCAAATCCTTCCAGAAGAAACAGTTATATCGATTTCTGTGTCCAGATAGCCACTCTAAAACACTTGCACTTTCGTTTGGAACCAATTTCAAAATGATTTGTCAATTTTTTTTTTTTTTAAATTTAAAGGTTAAAAAAAGTGAGGCAAACAAACCAAGCCTGGGTGAAAAACTTCCATAAGAGATCTCGTTCATGGCTGCCTCCGTGAAGTTTCAATATCATGCCCACAAATCCTCTCTATCACTATAGCTCGGTGGGTGCAACTATGCATCCTCGCTACCTCAACCAGAAGCTCTATCTGTTGGAGGAGTATGATCTACATGATTATCCACAAGCTCCACTATTTCTTCTCAAATGCTACCTCTGGCTGCGGACATGAAAAATCTTCCATCAATTTGGAAGTAGCCCTTCATTGTATGATTATTTTCTTTTCCAACCCAAAAATTACTTCTCGATAGATTTTGACCAAAAATGAAACAAACAAAAAAAAAACACTCCGGGGTACATTCCCGGCAGAATGTAGCATCTATAACATTTTACATTCATCTCTTTACCTTTAAAACATTCAGTTTTGAGCTATTGAGCCATGACCAAGGTCAGAGGTCACAACTTTTTTACCAGCTTTGTTGCAATAAAATAAAAAATGTCATTAGTTTTTCAGCCAAAATCACAGTTTTAAAAAGTAATGCTTCATTCCACCCACCCACCCAAAATAACCTAGAAGTTCCCATCGAATTCTCATCCATAAAAGTATTTAATTCTCTTCCAACATTCATAAAAATATTGTTTAAAGATGCTGATTTTAATTCCTTTTTCGTAAATCTTAAAAATTGTCTCTTGGCTAAAGCCTTTTATTGTCTCCCTGAATTTTTTGAGAGCACTATGTAGTTTAGTCTAGTCTTGTCAATCCTTTATTCCATGTATTATAGTTTCTTCGCAGTATTGCTAGTTTAGTTTAAATACTGAGCCTTACGCTTCTCATCTTTCTTTGTTAACTGTACTTTGTTAACCTTTGTTAACTTACTATTTCTACCTGATCTTTTCGACCTGTACCATAGCCCCCTTAAGGGTGGCTCTTGTATCAATTCAATTAAATACAAAAATAAATAAATAAATCGATTATATAGAAGTATGTAATGGCCCTACAAAAGGCCTAATTTTACACAGGCCAGCATGAGAAGCAAATTCAATGTCAATTGATCAAACATGCTTTCCAATGCTACAGATGGCGCCCAAAGTGGGACGCACTCTCGGGACAAACGCAATTGCAGACTGTTGATTTCATATTTATTCCTTAAATCACTCATAATGTACTGACTTGATACACCAAAGGCATCAAAATTAATTGTTCTTCATAAGACCCACAATTGCCGCAATACAATTGAAGGGTTAAGCTAAAAGCAATCAAACAAAGATACTGAGTAACAGACGGAAAGAACAACTCACCTTTGAGCAAGTGACCATCATACCATTGCTAAAACGTAAATGAAGAACTGCTTCGCAGTGATGGATAAGCGTGTTTACCATTGCACCAGTTTTGACGTCCCACACTCGGACTGTACTATCACTTGAACCACTAATAATCACTTTATCGTCATATTGCAGACACAGAACTGAACCTGTATGTCCCGTCAATACCTGTAAAAATAGTGAAACATTAAAAAAAAGCATTTAGTTATTTCCAATCTCTCTGCTTCGACGAGCTGTGTTAGGTTATGAATTGAGAGCGTCTATCTTTGTCTTACAAGTGATAACCAGAGACAAATAGAGACCCAGCACAAAGCTTTCGACAGGTATCCACTTTTCTGGCTCAATTTTGATTGAAACTCATCGAAACAACAGCCAACATTCGCCTATTGTTGACTGATGAGCGCGTGGTTTGCACTCGCTAAGCAAAACCTGTTTCTGTTTCCGGGACCGCGGACCAATCACAGCCTTTTGTTGAGCTCACCATCCAACGTTAGGCAAAGATTGAACGTTGAGGCCGATGAGTCCCGACAATAGTGGTTTACGAAAAGTGGACACTTGCAACCACGGGAAGAATAGGGAGTGCACAGTCTCTATTTGCTTCTGGTGATAACCAATTAAACTAACAAATAAAAAATCAACCGTCATAATTTTTGGAGACCTAAATAGACTGAATTTTATGACAAACGAATTTGAATGATCCTGATCCTTCGTAGGAGATCTGTTTAAGTTGAAAAAGAGTTGCATCCAAAACAATACTTAATTCATGATTCAACATTCATAATTCATAATTAAGCATTTTTGAGGACATAGCGGTAGAATTGACGTCGCAAATAAGTTGCATTAACTGTTTCATTATAGCCTAAATTTCTGTATAAAAATACGCTTTTGGGAAAATTACATTGAACCAGAAGTCCCTGAGCGACAATCAACACGATATATCGCTGCACTAAAACAGACTATTTACAATCGTTTGCACGATAACCCAAAGAAGTTAAAAGTTGTCCCTGAGATATTAACCGGTGGCGCTATTTCTTATCCCAAACTCACAATTCAACACGTCATGCATTCACTTTATAGTAAATTGTTTTTGGCTTATATCTCGATTTATTGGAGGATTAGTTGATACAGAACGGATTAGATTACCTGTATGCACTGCAATGTGTTCCTATCCCATATTTTGATGGTATTATCTCTGAGCCCAGACACTATTTTATTGTCATCATATTGCAGACAGTAGACACCTTTTGAATTTTCTGAGCGACAATTAATCCTTTGTAACAGGAACCGGCCCGTACGCCAATTATTTTCTATACTCTAAACAAACAAAGAAACAAAGAACAGAGCTTTAGAAACATCTTTACGCCAAGGGGAAAATATGAGCGACAGATAAAAAAAAAAAAATTAGCAACAAAATTTGAATTACCTTCCAAGATTTGGTAAATAGCTAAAATTTACATTTAATTCGTCCAAAATTTGACCAAAATTAATTATTTTCCGACTGCTCCATTTTATCAGTTTCTCTAAGTTAGCCTTCCTTGTTACCATGCACAGACAATATATAAGAGACCACGCACTGGCCATGCATGCGGTGGTTGACTTATTTTTCTGAGCTCAACAGGAATTAACATAGGAAGCATGAGAGAGCACCATCCAACATGGACCATAGTTGACTGATGCAATTTTGGTGCTTCAGTTTCACTCGGCAAAAGTCTCAACTGCTTACCTCATCAGTCAACGTATGGTCCATGTTTTTGGTGTTCTGTTGAGACCCCAAAAATAAAAAAAGTTGCCACCGCGTACAAACATGGGCAAGTTAGAGTGTGCGTGGTCTCTATTATAAATTGTCTCTGTTACCATGACTATGTAATTAGTGTCTAGTTCCTCTTTAGTCGTGATTATTTCATTTTGTATTGATTCAACCTTTCAATGTACTACGACATTCGAAAGAAATTAACCTCGTCGAAATTCTTTTTGTTAAATTTCCCCGTTGTTTCCAATACAAGTCTTGATTTCTCACGACATACTCTGAAAGGTACATTATGATTAGTCTTTAAACACTTGAAAGCTGCAAAATTGTTTAAAGGTTGCTGAGATTTAAAAGATTAGAAATTTCGACCAAGGAACTTTCTTTTGAAAGTCATAGAGCATTAATGCACTAAAATCAATATTGTTTCAAAGGAACAATTCAAAAAAATTAATATCAAAAATATCAAATTTTGGGCCGAAAAAAGTTGGTCTTCTTGTCAACTGTGGTATCGACACGGTCAGCTGATTGCTTCCAAAGAGAGCATTGTTGGCTTCCCGTAGACTTTGTACTAAAACCGTCTACAGTGTTACTCATAGACAGTCTTAATAATCCGTTTAAAGACAACTTGTGAATGATCAACCTGCAGGTGAATAGCGGTAATTTTTTCAGAGACAAATAAAGATCCAACACATGCTATACTTCTCCAGTTTGGAAAGCGAGGCAAGTAAAATTGCTTCATTAACATTCGCGGGCTCAACAAAGCAACAGCCAACAAACCCCTACTATTGAGTTGTGAACACTGCTCTGATCAAAATCTACCAGAAATTTTGCTTTGAAGTAAAAATTCCAAGTAAATTAAGCACAAGATTTTGAAATAATTTTGTCAAAAACCCTTCTTCGGTCAAAAAAATACCAATTTAAACCATGAAGAAAACTTAACCCATGTCCCATGTCCATCACTCAACAATCGGAGATTGTTGGCTGTTGTTTCCATGAGTCCTGACCAAAATTGAGCAAGAAAATTGGACACCTGCCACAAGCTTTGTGCGGGGTCTCTATTTGTCACTGAATTTTTTACTGTTTTTCTGAAATGCTTAACCATGTACATAACATTTTTTTTTTCACGCACAATGTTTTCTGCTTTTCTGCATCAAAAGAGATAGAAATTAAACTAAAGAGGCTGAATGAGTCAACTTACTTCGATATCTTGAATAATTTTAGGGAATAAAGCTCTATAAGAAATGTGGTCCGGATGCGACTCGCCCGGCTTTGGTTTGAAGAGATACTGGATCCATCCTCTCCTTTCGGCTAAACCTCTCCAAAGAGAATCTGTTCTAACTTTTCGTTCTATTAGTTTTTTCCATAGCATTCCTTCAGATATTACTCTATGCCATTCTTTACAAACTAATTCGGCTGCGTAAAGAGATTCAGCGTCTAAATATGATAGAATAGTTTCTGCTACATGATCTAAACCTTTCTCTGCAAAAGATAAAAAAAACAAAATTGTTAGGACACAGTTTTGAGGGTTTAAGTCCACCCTTTCTTCTTTATTTCCTTGTGAGTAAATTCTTTACTATTGATTTTTGTTTTGTTCATTTAGATGGCAATGAGTGTTTGCCACTGTCCAATTTATTGGTGGATCTATGAATCTGTCCATCTCTCCCTTCTCCCATTAGAATGTGTATGTTAGAAAAGGACAGATCACAGGAAAAAAGAAAGAGAAAAGGAAAGGCCAGGAAAGGGCAGTCACATTGTCACATTATTACTGCTCCCTCATCTATCCTTTTCCAACACATACATTTTTATGGCTGGAGAGAGAGAAGGACAATTTCCTGGATCTGCCAGTGGTTTGATCAATGTTGAGAGAGTCACACTTTTGAAGAACTAGAATTCATGTTTCCAATTTTGAAATTTTAGAATGATTAAGGAGGGCATGGTGGACATACACCAGTTGTACATTTTTGATGAAATGACCCTGAATTCCAGAAAACTTTTTTGTCACTAGAAACGCCCTTTCGATTTTGACTTCATCGTTACCTGCGCTTCTTGGTATTATTGTAGTAGTAGTTTTCACAGTTCTTTATACATTAAGACACACTTGTTCTATATCACAGTACTTTAGACGCCTTTATTCTCCAGTACTAAATTCAATTCAATTCTATTCTATTCTATTCTAGACATTTTGATTTATTCTTGACATTTTTATTTTCTCAATGAGAGACATATGTCTAGAAGCTCATGAAGTTCTTAGAATAAGGTGCTCTTGACAGAAAAATTTAACTTTGACAATACCAATCAACAATCCACTTTAGTTTTTCCCCCGGACATTCTATTATTTGGACGTAAAATGACACTGGAAATTTTGTAACTTGGACAAAAAAATACATCAGACATAATATGCTTTGGAAATTATTTTGCCGAGGATGTCAATTCACAGTGGACCTTTTTCTTATTTAACTTTCTTTCCTTTCTTTCCAACATTACTTCTGGTCACCAAATTTTCTTCATATTTTTCATCACAAGACAGGACCTAAGGAAACAAACAATATATACTCATACTTTTTCATATACTATTGCAAATTATACTGAGCTTCGCCTGTTTCTTCACAGTAAATAGATAGACGAATAAATAAATAAATAAATAAATAAATAAATAAATAAATACGTACTTGGCAGAAGAGATATAAAATCCCTTTGTAACATGGGTTTAAGATAGGTGTTTATATGTCCATGTTGATAGTGACACATGCGCGAAAGTAGATGCTCCACGAATTCTATTTGATCTTGTTCACTCCATTTTTCAAAGTATTTTAAACAGGTCTCGCGCTCCGACGCAAACTGAGGAGCAGGCTCTTTCAGCCGCCCAGAATCGAATATAATAGTCATGGGATTAAACTGAAACAGACAAAACAAATCAGGACCATTAAGTTTCTATTTTATAGTCAGAAAGAAAAGATAAACAATCCAACAATCAAAAATCAATACCGACCGACAAAAAGTGAGCTGGTAATTCTTGGTATCCAGGAATCTGATCAACTATTGGCTTGGGTGCTTTTTTTTAAATGCATGAGAACTGAAATCTCATTGATAAGTTTTGAATTTCCGGCTTCCCACTCGGACTAACACAGGCGGATCCAGCAATCTGGCAACTGCGCATTATTCCCTTTTGAATGTATGATAAACAATCGATTCTTGAAGGGGCCATGGCCCCGTGACTAATCGATTATTTTCCATGCAATCAAATGGGACGAATATAGGGTCATTCCAGATTAACGGAGGTTACAGTCGTACACCTAAAAATCAAGTTTTAAGTACTTTCTTTTCACTAAATACATTTTTTAATAGCATGAAACTAAGCAGGCAAGTAAGAGCAATTTTTTGCATGGTTTCAAATCCAGGTTATTTTGTTTCTTCTTCATGCAAAACTCGATCAAAGTGTGTAACGGAGGTTACCTCAGATGGAAGTGGGTTTCAGATTCCAGTAATCAATTGCAAAACTCAGTTCTCTATGAAGAGATAGAGTTCTGAAAAAAATTAGAGTGAAACCCAACAATATGTGCTTTGACCTCACATACCTAGAATTCTGTAAAAACTTGAAACTTGGGCCAAAAAAAATTATTTATTTTGTAACGGAGGTTACAACCATTTGTAACGGAGGTTACACAGTAAGTCTATACTCTGGTTTCTCATTCCAAATCATATTGTACCGGCATTCCTTGCATAAATTATAACTTTAGCATGTCCCACTAGTTGGGCATATACATTTTCCATTAATATATTTGGTTTTTTAACTCAAAATGCGGGAAAAATAAGGGTTTTTAATTGCAAACGTCAACTGTGAAAGTTTTTTTTTTAAATTTTCCCCCAAAATTGATTTTTTTGACTCTAATTTAGTCTCTCCCTCTCCCCTAAAATTAAGCAGTATAGTTAAGTTCAGGATAAAGTATTTAGACCGTTTTGTAGCTTATTTTTTACCTATTCAGATTCTGTGAATCACTTGGGATTTACAGTGGAAAGTTGGCAACACTGTATTCTGGGTTTGTTTACAATTAAAAGTTTGAGGTTTTGTGTGATAACAAAGGCATGCTCCAGAAATGTGGTCTCTGAGGTCCCAATTAAAGCTGGTAAGTCTTTCTTCATTTCATTATACTTTAAAGATTTGGTGTGCTTAGTGTAACCTCCGTTACAATTATTAACGTTTTTAGATTATCTAAGAGAATAAAAATTTGTTTATAGATGATTTTTGTATTCACTGCAAGAATATGATTTCCTAACTTCCTGAATTTTTGTAGATTTTTCCCCCCATTTTAAAGCAGGAAAAAAGTGTAACGGAGGTTACATGCAACTGAACTTTCATGTAACCTCCGTGACAGGTAACCATATGACTCAGAGAGCTTACACAGAATTTAAACTGTTCTAAGTGATATCATGCTTGATTTTATCACTTAGATCAGTTAATTCATTTAAAAACAAATAATATCAAATTTTGTAAGCTCTCTGAGTCATATGGTTACCTGTACGGAGGTTACATGAAAGTTCAGTTGCATGTAACCTCCCTTTCATGTAACCTCCGTTACACTTTTTTCCCGCTTTAAAAAGGGGGAAAAATCTACAAAAATTTGGAGGTTAGGAAATCATATTCTTGCAGTGAATACAAAAATCATCTTTAAACAATTTTTTTCTCTTAATAAAAAAAAAACGTTAATAATTGTAACGGAGGTTAACCCAAACACACCAAATCTTTAAAGTACAATGAAATAAAGAAAAACTTACCAGATTTAAATTTGGGGCCTCAGAGACCACGTTTCTGGAGCATGCTTTTGTTATCACACAAAACCTCAAAACTTTTTAAATTTTAAACAAACCAGAATACAGTGTTGCCAATTTTCCACTGTAAATCGCGAGTGATTCACAGAATCTGGATAGGTACGAAATAAGCTACAAAACGGTCTTAAAATTTTTTTAAGGTATGAAAACTATATATTTTTGGAAACTTGAAGTTCTGCTGAGTCTAAAAAAGTTAACAGAAACAGTTTTCCTTGAAATTTAAATGTTGACCATCTGTTCCCTTTTAATCTGGAAGACCCTATACTGTTGCCAGATTGCTGGATCCACCTACGTGGACTAAACCGAAAGAGGTGTAGCAATAGAGAGGCTGGTAATACATACTTAAGTCCTATCCCAAAGTGAGGCAAGAAGGCAATCTGATTCTGGTTTGCCTCATATTCTTTAACCCTTTAAAACGAAAATTGTAATTAATCCAGTGGAAATTTGGGTTTTTAAAAGGAAGTGCAGTGTTTCAGAGCAGCTATCTGGACGCAGAATTCTAATACAACTACCCAGGTGAGAAAATGTTGCTTGTTTTTGTTATGTGTCATTTTTTTTGTCGTGTAAATCCTTCATAAAAGAAAAAGTTACAGGAGCTGCCCCAGCTTAACGGCTCCGATCGCATTAATGGGTCTGTTGCATACTTTTGCTACAACAATATAGAACCTTGATTCTTATGTAAAATTCGGCAAAAATAACAATGCACACATTAAAAACTTTCAAAATCCACTCATTAACTCAGGAAATCACTTCAATCTCAAACAGCCCGCGCTACATTAGTCACTATTTGCACCGGTATACCACTACATAAACGGAACCACCGTACATAAGTAAACAACATCGTAACTACAAAATGATGGAATTCCCTTCTAAATACATGAACTATTGGCTGCATTTGCTGTCTGGTCTTTTCGGTTTATCTAAGATTACAAAGTAATATAAGAAATATACGCATCTAAACGAAACATTCCAACGTTTTTAAGTTCTGTTCATGTTTACATAAACGAGATGGTTCCATCTATGTAGTTATAAGTCGGTGACATAGTGTCTTGTGTAGTGCGGATTGTTTGAAATGGAAGGTATTTTCTGAGTTAATGAGTGGATTTTGAAAGTTTTTAATATGCACATCGTTATTTTCACAGAATTTTACTTTAGAAACAATGAGTTATATTGATGTAGCAAAAGTACGCAACAGTCCCATTCAAACAGTAATCTTCAAAAAGAATGTAAGTATGGTTGAGTGAGGACATCTAAAGTCAGCCTTTGAGCAATAAAACACTGGTTTTGAAGTTCGTTACAAGGCTTTCCGCAACAAAGAGACGCAAATTTTGATAAAGATGTCAATTTTTCGCTTTTTGAAAAAATGTCCACTGCAAATGTCTAAGACCAAAATTGTCCAAATAAATACGACAAAAACCTTACAGTCCAAGAAAATCTAGTCCTGCTTCAAAAAAGTCTATGTGTACAGAAAGTCCACTACACTATTTGTCCAACGTAAATAAAAATTCCACTACATTATTTGTCCAACGTAAAAAAAATTCCACTACAGTATGTGTTCAACATCAAATAAACACAGCTCTTTTCCACCGGGGAAGAAAAAATGCCATAACAACAATCTATGTAATAGCCTGACTAACTAGAGCTACCATTGACTTACAACTTATTTGGACAGATTAATACTGCGGACATTACATACTTTGAACTAAAAATTTTATGGGACATTGTCACATGGACCGAAAATTACAATGGACATTCTATTATTTGGACATAAAATGACACTGGAAATTTTGTAACTTGGACAAAAAAATACATTAGACATAATATGCTTTGGAAATTATTTTGCCGAGGATGTCAGTTCACAGTGGACCTTTTTCTTATTTAACTTTCTTTCCTTTCTTTCCAACATTACTTCTGGTCACCAAATTTTCTTCATATTTTTCATCACAAGACAGGACCTAAGGAAACAAACAATATATACTCATACTTTTTCATATACTATTGCAAATTATACTGAGCTTTGCCTGTTTCTTCACAGTAAATAAATAGACGAATAAATAAATAAATAAATAAATAAATGAATAAATAAATACATACTTGGCAGAAGAGATATAAAATCCCTTTGTAACATGGGTTTAAGATAGGTGTTTATATGTCCATGTTGATAGTGACACATGCGCGAAAGTAGATGCTCCACGAATTCTATTTGATCTTGTTCACTCCATTTTTCAAAGTATTTTAAACAGGTCTCGCGCTCCGACGCAAACTGAGGAGCAGGCTCTTTCAGCCGCCCAGAATCGAATATAATAGTCATGGGATTAAACTGAAACAGACAAAACAAATCAGGACCATTAAGTTTCTATTTTATAGCCAGAAAGAAAAGATAAACAATCCAACAATCAAAAATCAATACCGACCGACAAAAAGTGAGCTGGTAATTCTTGGTATCCAGGAATCTGATCAACTATTGGCTTGGGTGCTTTTTTTAAATGCGTGAGAACCGAAATCTCATTGGTAAGTTTTGAATTTCCCGCTTCCCACTCGGACTAACATAGGCGGATCCAGCAATCTGGCAACTGCGCATTATTCCCTTTTGAATGTATGATAAACAATCGATTCTTGAAGGGGCCATGGCCCCGTGACTAATCGATTATTTTCCATGCAATCAAATGGGACGAATATACTGTTGCCAGATTGCTGGATCCACCTATGTGGACTAAACTGAAAGAGGTGTAGCGATAGAGAGGCTGATACATACTATACTTAAGTCCTATCCCAAAGTGAGGCAAGTGGTCTGATTCTGGTTTGCCTCATATTTTTTAACCTTAAATCGAAAATTGTAATTAATCCAGTGGAAATTGGTTTTAAACGGAAGTGCACGTGTTTCAGAGCAGCTATCTGGACACAGAATTCTAATACAACTACCCAGGTGAGAAAATGTTGCTTGTTTCTGTTATGTGTCATTTTCTTTGTCGTGTAAATCCTTCATAAAAGAAAAAGTTACATTGATACTTCACAAGCGTATCAAATTAAACTTTCGAATCGATATTTTACATGGGTTTGAATGAGCTAAATGCAACGTTGCCATATTGTACGCGCCCCCACTGACAATGAAACAATATTAGTGCTCAAAAGGGCAGAGGCCCATGAGATGCCAGTGAAGCGGCCTCAGTTTCAAAAGATATGAAAACCCTTGAGGGCGATCGACTCAATTTTGCAAGCTGAATCGATAGAGGGGTCACAAGCTGGGTTTTGGCGACATCACTTTGCTGCCCCTGTTGCATAGCCATGCGATGCCAGTGAAGCGGCCCCAGTTTCAGCGGGGGGTGGGTTTCTAGACACAGAGATCGATTTAACTGTTTCTGTTGGAAGGATTTGCACGACAAAGCAACCGACATATGACAGAAAAAATCCAAATTTTCTCACCTGGAGCTCGTTTCAGAAGTGTAGGCGCATCTAGACCATAGTGTTTGACGAATCTTCAATTTTTCATTCCTTCAAATAGAAACAAAACTTGCCTCCGACTTTAAACTTTTCATTTTAAAGCGTTCCTCAATGTAAAGCCAACGATCCAATTCATTTTCATTATGAGTTTCGTTTTGTAATATGAGAAATAATGCTGAAATATTCCAAACATTATTATTGGTCTAGGTGCGGCTACACTTTTGAAACGGCCTATAGTTGTATTGGAATTCTGTGTCTAGCCCCTTATGGGCCAAGCCCAGTATACTCGTTTTTCTCCTCTATAGTCTATTAAACATTGTTTCAGTTCTCATTCCGAATAAATGCAAATATAGATAAAAACACTGCAAGATAAGGTCTCGTCGGGATCCTTCAATTCATAGGATAGGCAATTCCAACTCCACCGAGTACGAACAGTTAACTACCTTCCCTGTATAAACGGAGGAGTGGTGTTCTCTTGAACTAACGTGGTCATTTAAGGGCGAGATAGCCATTCTGAAACATTTGCACTAAAAGAGTTTAAAACCAATTTCCACTGGATTAATTAAAATTTTTGATTTGCGGTAAAAAAAATTATGAGGCAAACAAACCAGAATCAGATCGTCCATAATGTCACACTTTGGGATAGGACTTAAAACAACTATCAGCCTCTCTATTGGTACAGATCGTTGGACCCTAGTTCGGCGGGTCATGATTCCGTGCCAAAACTACGATGAACATATTAAATATCCTATTCTCATGTCTCATAGACCCGTTTAGTGAGACGTCAAGAAAAAAATTGGTTCCAAACAAACGTTCCATCTCCCGCGCTCTCGTGGGTTTTCCCATAAGAAACACGATCCAAATTTTCAAATTCAAAGTTTTGCTAGTAAACAACAAGTTCTCTCAGATTTTATTACACCATTGGATTCCACATAAATTAAAATAAGAGCACGCTACAGCAAAATTTTTGAAACATCGCGCATAAATGAACAATCGAAGTTTTATCAAAGAAAGTCCGATGTTTTGTCCTTGTCACACTCACAGTTTCTTATGAGCACAAAATTCTAGGATATATATAGGCTCATCAGCACCATCACACCATGTGATATACCTCGAACAAGCTTCGATACGAAGAGAGGTTAGGATGATTGAGTGGCATGGCGGTGATACTCCCATAAGAGACCGTGAGTAAGACGAGGACAAAACGTAGAACATCTTTCGGTATAACTGTGATTGTAAATTCGCTTGTGATCTTTTAGGAATTATGTTAGAGTGAAAAGAACTTTAAGGTACGTGGAATCTAATAGTGCAATAAAATTTGAGAAAACTGGTGGTTAACCAGCATGAATTTGAGTTCGAAAAGGATCTTATTTCTTATGGGAAAATCCACGAGAGTGAGCGAGATAGAGCATTTGTTTGGAACCAATTTTGATCGTGACGTCATCACTAAACAGGTCTATTGTCTACACTCCTTGGCGACAGAGTGCATAAACATGGTAAATGCCAGAATACAATAACGCAGATGCGAGTATGGTGGAAAAGGGGGGGGGGGAGAGAAACATTAAAACTGTAAAGAGGAAGCTTTGAATGGTTTCACTTCTCGATTAATTGATACCGATCAGGATGGATTAAGACAGGTAGATGAATTAGAATGTCTAGCAGATACACATAAGTAATACGTCGAATGCTTGAATGCAGGGAGAGCTAACAGTCTTGCGTCACTATGAATAAAAGTACTCAAGGTCCATTAATAACTGGTCAGTCCGGTAGCGCTGTAATCTTTGAATCTTTCGTCATTCCATACGCTCGATGTATAAAAGCGGTCCGTCGCTTCCCGATTTGAGTTCCCCCCTTTTTATTTACATTTTTTCCATCCTAAATCGGAAAATGCTCAAAGATTCTAGGGGCTCCAGCGAGCGGGTGATGGGGGGGGAGGGGAGGACTAAAGGACTTGCCGTCAAAATGGGTCTGTTGCATACTTTCGCCGCATGGCGGTTTGATAAAAGTGTAAAAATCACATTAAGAGCGTCAAATGCAGGTCTCAAAATTTACTCATAAACCTACAAAACAATAGGCTTTTCAAGGAAAGCCTAATTGATGACGGTCGAACGGGCGAACCAACCCTGCATGCATGCACCACGAGCAGCAAAGACGGCCGACAACGGCATTCGGCAAAGTAAGAACTTGTCCGGCATTTCCTTTTCCGAATTTGGGTAAATGGACATAATACGTAAAATATTCACCACAGTAAACACAAACAATAATGTGAAAGTATTATAAGGGGTGATAGCCCCACCGCCAAGTCTTAATCAGTGGCGGTAGCGTGCAATTTGGCAACGTTGCAGTTCGTCCATTTAAACCCATGAAAAATATCGAATAATTGGGTGTTCGGTGAACACCTTCGCATTCGACCTTTTAATTAGGTTTAAATAGACGCAGTACAACGTTGCCTAACGGCACGCTACGCCACTGGTCTTAATACAGAACGGTAGCTATGGCGCGCAGTTGCCAGATTGGGGTGAAAAAGCCGTACGTTTTACATTGATTTAAATGGGGACGATACCGCTTTTTACCCTCGATCTGGCAACACTGACAGCGCGGACCCCTTAAATACTTACAACAAACAACTTGAAAATGGCCCTCAGCAGGGTTTTGGCATGAGAGTTCGGTAGATTTCCGCCTTTCAAATTTACCGAAAGAAAACACACAGAATGACACAAAAAGGTATTAAGAGGAAGTGAGTCGTTAGTTTATACATTTTATAACCAACAATATAAATTGCCGTCGTCGACCACCTTTTGGTATGCTCGTGGTGCATGCATGCAGGGTTGATTCGCCCATTCGACCGCCATCTTAAGATTTCCTTAAAACGCCTTTTGTGGGTTTATGAGTAAATTTTGAGACTATTTGACTCTCTCGATGTGATTTTCACCCGATTTTACACGAGAATCCACCCTCCATAACGATATGGCAAAAGTATGCAACAGACCCGTTATCACTAAAAAAACGTAATTTTAGAGGGGGGAGGGGAAGTGCGGACTTTCTCGAGCTCAAGGCAATGCCCTCCAACGAAGTCTTTTTTTTTTTTTAACACCAATCTACACCTGCCAACGATAACATTTTCGAGACTAAATTCGTGGACGAGACAACAATAATCGGCGATATGGTCATGGAAAAAAAAATATACATAGATAAATACAATAATAAATCACGCGCGCCTCGGAGATTCCATACAGAAGTAGAGTGGATTTATTTCAAGGCTCGGCCAATGACTGGAGAATGAAAACAAACGAAGACAGTAAAAACAAAAACACACCAATTTCACCTTGCATAGCATATGCGGCGCTGCTTTCTGTTCGATTCACGAGACACCGTAACTGAAAATCGTACGTCAGAGCATCGATGCCCGATGAGCGGAGCTAAATAAATGGTTATTGAGTAAAATTTCAGCCGCGCAGAACGGAACAGGTGGCCTTAAACGCGTAAGAATCGCTTTTGATAGAGGTCTGCAGATCGACTGCGATCGATCTAATAGAGACAATAGACTGTTTTAGTAGAGCGATATATCGTATCGATTGCCGTCCGAGTACCTCTGGTTCCAAACAAACTTGCACTTTAGCAAAAACCTATTTCAAAAGGATTTGTGACAAATTCATTTGAAATTGAGCTGAGACAGCTTTTGTTTTAAACTTTAGAGGTTAAAAAAAAAAAAAAAAACAAAAAAAAAAAAAAAAACAAAAAAAAAAACAAAAAACAAAGAAAACAAGAGGCAAACAAACTGAGCCCGTGTGAAAATGTTTTTAAACCAAATATGCTCAACATTATTAGAATTTAAAGATTTTTTTGCTCAAAAACACCATCTTGGAGTTAAAAAAATCAAAAAATTAAAAACTGTGAAAGTTGGTCCAGCAAAATGATACGTACGCTGAAAAATCTCAAGATTGGTTATTGTGTAAAATTGGCCCAACTTTACTGCAATTTGCTCCAAAGAAAACACAACAAGTGGGTCATTAACAACCCAATGTCGTGACTGCCTCTGTGATGGTGCCTCAAAAGCATGTCCAAGAAAACCCCCCCCATCAATGGTTATGGCTCGTTGGTATGCCCAGTTCTCAAAATTAAAGGGGGAATTAAGGGACAGTGACGGATCTTGAAATCTTTCAAGGGGGGGGGGACTGAGATCGAAAGAGAGGGCCAAGGTCCGAAGGGATTGAGGGGGGCTTAAGCCTACCTTTTCAACCAAAATTCCAAAATTTACTCAAAAAGTCGTTCGTAGATAGTGTAAAATTGTGGCCACTCTAAAACGCTGGAACCACAGAATAATACAATCAGAAGGGAAACTCCCATAAGAGCCAATGGAAACAAGATTTGGAATTTACTGGCACAAACTGGCAACTGTGCCTACTCACTTCTCAAGATGGCGGACATGCTTTTTCAGGCTATACAACCAATCACAACTCGGCCAGTTGCCGAAGATCTGCCGAAGATTGCCGAAGATGCTCACTTTCGAACATGGCGGCCCGAAGTAAAGAATGTTTCAAAATGAATTAGAGTTTCCGTTCTGATTAGAGTATTCTGTGCTGGAACTATTATTTAAAACCCATTTCCACCGAACAACAAACAATTTTAGATTTAAGGTTTAGAAAAAGCCTTTTTCGTGTAAAATTTTGGAGGCTACGGCCCCCTCAGCCCCCCTCATGGATCCGTCACTGAGAAGGGAACCTCTCTCGCAAACTCCCTCCTTCCTCCTCGCGACCACGGTCACGGCCATCTCTCTGCTTGTAGCGTCACACTTAATCAATCTTTGGGGTCTACGAACTTTGATTAATTCATCATCTACACTGATACAGTGCGTCCCAGAAATCCTTCCCAGACTCAGGCGGACTCAAAGTAAAAAAAAAAAAAAAAAAAAAAAAACACACGTATTTCATTATGATAAAAAACAGGTCAGCTCGTTAGCTTGCGGTCGCGGTAGAACTCCTCATTCGAATAAATAGACGATTCTGCCGTTTTATAACTAACGAGCAGATCATTTGTTTAATTCAAAATTAGTTGCGGGTTTTCCGGCTTTGTCTTCGTAATTGGCAAGGACTTTTGGGGCATACTGTACAATGTACATCTACGTTATTAGAGAGCTCGAGCCGGCAACGCAGCCGAACGATGCGCTGATGCAGCCCGCGCGTCTCTCAACAATCATCCACGCGACCGGGATCGCGACGTCATCGCAACAATCAACAATCGAGCGATTTAAAACAACTGAATCAAATCGCGACTCGCGAGACGGCCAAGGAATGACTGTCTTCGGCGTTGCCGCATCATACAGGGTGTAACAAAACTCATGTCCCAAACTTCTTGAGCATATATTTGAGGCCAAAATAAGACTTTTTTCCCCCTGTAAACAATAAACATGGGTCCGAAATTACAGCCCTTCCGCGTCACAGTGTTGCGAAGTTTCTGGAAAAAAATTGAAAAATTGTCATAACTCTCTCGTGAATTTTTAAAAATACTCGTAGTTAGGTACTCTGTTGTAAATTTAAGCAGTCTTGCCGATTTTGGCCGTGAAAATGCTGTATGCAAAAGAGAGAGTGATTAAAAGAGATAATTTTTTGTGCGATCTGGCAACATTATCTGCCGACGACGGAGGAAAAGGGGGTGCTGGAGGGGAAGGGAAATTGGCACAAAACGGTTTGTTTGCGATCAGCGGAGGGGAAAGTGAACACTGGACAGTGGAAGTAGACGGACATGAAATAAATCGATCGAAACGATCAAACGATCAAACGATCAAACGAGTCAAGTCATCAGGCAGCGGACCGGACAATCGTCGATCGTCGCTCGTCAAAACAACTCCGAAAGGCAGGCAGATTCGGCGGCGATACTCGTTGCGCATACAAAAAACGCCAAAGGCATAACAGAAATGCGCGCGGAAGTAGACCTGAGCTTCCCCCCCCCCCTTTCACCCATACTCCTTTTCAGTAAAGCGCGCGCGAAATTTAAAATGGATCAACCAAAGACTATTTCCGCAATAATGCATCGAGTTCAAAGCAATTACATGCTATGGGTGTACCATACAGGGTGACTATAAAAAAAGAACCTTTTTAGAATTGCTCCAAATAAAAAAAATACAATTTCCGTGGCAAAGAAGCATTGAGCGAAGATTGAATTTTTTACTCAGTAACTACTTACGATTTGGAACCTATTGTTGTAAAGTAAAATTCTTTCAGATTAAAAAATGACGAATATTTGAAAATGGGTCTGACTTCTTGGGTGGACTTTTTTTTTTTTTTTTTTTTTTTTTAAAAATAACCTAGTATACAGTATATGTTCCAAAAGTCCTTTTGCAGGCCCAGGTCAAAAAACTCGTACCTCGTGTCGATAAACAACAGGTATGCTTGTTAGTTACGTAGGAAGGCTGGAAGGCAGAATCGACTGTTGATTTACATGCAGTTTAGCGCAAAGGGGTAAACCACACTCTTTCTATCCTTTATTCACTTATACATTCAAAGGAAAAATGAGAGAGGGAGAGAGATAGAGAGAGGGTGCGAGAGGAGAGAAAGATAGATGGGGGGGGGTGAGAGAGATAGAGAGAGGGGGTGCGAGAGAAGGAGAGATAGAGAGATAGAGAGAGAGGGGGTGCGAGGGAAGGAGAGATAGAGAGAGAAGGAGCGTGAGACAGAGAAAGAGAGAAGGAAGATATCCTGGCTGCAACACTGATGTTACATGCGAAATTCTAAGAGCCACAAGCGAATGAGTGCGAGTGTGCGGAACGATTTCCATAACCGATAATAACCGCACTAATCAGCGACAATATTATCACGAGTTACATTGGGGGTGGGGGGGCAAGTTTATTCTTTAAAACAAAATTAGAATTACAAAGAATTAAAGCACGCAATCTTGAAAGAATGAATCGGAAACCGTTATTTTGAATAATAATGAAAAAAAAAACCAAAATTTCAACCGTACGAAGAAAACCTAACCTGTACGTCCATCTCTCAACAGTAGGCGACTTGTGGCTGCAATTTCGATGGGTTTCCGACCAAATTTGAGCTGGATAATCAGACACATGTCGGCAAGCTTTGCGCGCTGGGTCTCTATTCGTCTCTGATCTTGCTTCAATTTAGTTATTTCACGTATCACCATAGATTTATTCGACATCGTGTGTAAAGAATCACCCTGAAATAACGTAACCTCACAATTCAAGAGTTTATGGCAAAAAAAGGGGGGAGAGGGAATTAATTGATCACGATAGTCCAGTGGCGAAGTGTGCAATTTGGCAACGTTACATTTTCCCCCTTTAAACATATTAGAAAGGTCGAAATGTCTAGTCATCGCCGATGACCGAAGTATTCGATTTTTCCGTAATTTTAAATGGAAGAAGTACATCGTTGCCAAGTTTCACTCCTCGATACTGCTATAGTCCCTTAGGACTGCAGAGAGTATACCACAAAAAACAAAAGCAATAAAAGTAGTACCTTTATTCACGTATATAAATCGCGCCTCAACGAGCGACTAATTGCATACTTCCAAGGATGAAACGCAATTCAGCGACGAACAAAATTCCGCACTTATTTTTTTTTTTATTTTTTTTTTTAACACTTAAAAAGAGTCAATCTCTTAAAGTCTTGACATCCGCATTTTTTCAACGCTTGGGTATATTACACACTTGACGGAATACAAGTACCGTAAACACCCCGAGGAGGAACCGCGTCTTGGAGCTTGGAGGAGAATCGTCCGATCCACAGAACAGAATCAAATTTTGGCAACGCGACCGATTCTTCCGCTATCAAGCGATACGCTCGCTCGCGCTCTGCCTCTGCGTCACGTGACGCCAAGGCGACACAAACGCGCGACGACCCGCCTTGACTCGCGAGCGCGAGCATCCGCGTCCGCGAGGCGACGCTTCGTTTGATACAAGTTGACGCGCGCGCGGCACGATTGATTCGCGGCGTGGCGTCGCGTCGCGTCGCGCGGGAGGGCAGCTTCATAAACGGACGCGCGGCGCGGCGGCGGCGGCAGCGGCGAAGATGATAATGATGATGACGACGCGCACTAATTAACGGCAAAACAACTGAACTCGGTGCGATGCGGTGCGGTGCAGCGGTGGCGCTTTGCGGAGTTGCCAACTCGGCAATTAATTCCCAGTCGCGAGCGATAGAAATTAGAAATAAACTGTGGGCACAGAATAATACAATCAGAACGGAAACTCTGTCGGATTTTGAAGCAAATTCATTTCGCGTCCGCCATATTGGGATATAGGATGTTTACATCTGGATTCGCGCGCGAAAAAAAAATATAGGACATGATCCGCGAAATTTTCATTCTGAAATACCATTAGAATAAAAGTGAGGCCGGAAACTTAAGATTTCTTTCCAGAATTTACAGAAATAAATGAGTTTCAACACAAATCACACTCGTCCGCCATGTTGGGATATAGGACCACAGCGTTGCCTATCGGTGCTGTTAAATTCCAAACTTGCTTCCATTGGCTCTTATGGGAGTTTCCGTTCTGATTGTATTATTCTGTGCTGTAGGGAATCCCCACGCATACTTTCTCACATCCAATTTAATCTGGCGGGAGCCTTCCTTTAATATCCTGGAGGAGACCCCCATATCCCCTTTTATAACATCCTGGAGGAGACCCCAGACCCCCTTCAATATGCTAGGGGAGACCCCCAGACTCCCCTTTAATATCCTGAGAGAGACCCCCAGACCCCCTTTGACATTCTGGGGGAGACCTACAGACTCCCCTTTGATATTCTTATCCAGATCCAAAGATCCTTTTTTGAAATATTTTAATTTTTCCTTTTTTACGACCCTTTTTCCCATTGATTTTAATGGAAATCATTTTTGATCCATAACTAACCAAAAAATTAAAACTTATATTATAAAAAAAAAGAAAAAGAAAAAGAGTGCCTCTGGGGAATGTTAAAAGCAACATCTCTGCAAAATTTGGATGCATATGGATGAATGGTTCAAAAGTTATCCTGATTTTTATGTTTCACACCCACAGACAGACAGAGAAAGGAGGCAAGAAAAGCTAGAACTCGGTACAGAAGTGGAAACACACCAAAACCATAATCTTTGGCGAATTTTCAACTTAAATTCCTTCAAATATAAAACCGAACTTGCGGCTCTGGCTTTATTGTTTTGCGTTTGAAGTGTTCCTCATTGAAAATTGAACACTCAAATTTATTTTCATCGAATACTATCAGAAATAATGTAGACAAATTCCAAAGATTATCGGTAAAGGTGCGCCTACACTTCTGAAACTACCTCTAGTCTGTTTGAAAATTTTCATAAGAGATTTCCATCATGCATGGTTGCCTAGCACGGAGAAAAAAGACTGGTATAATTTACCCAGCATGATAGCTGATTTTGACTTTAGCAAAAAATGATGGTAAATTTCGCCAGAATGATGGACAAAGTCACCAGAGCTCTGGCGAAGCTGACTTTGTCCATCCTCTGGTGACTTTTTCCATCATTCTGCTGAAATTTACCATCATTTTTTGCTAAAGTCAAAATCAGCTATCATGCTGGTAAATTATACCAGTCTTTTTTCTCCGTGCTGCTTGGTGTTTCAAAATCCCGTCCCACAAATCAACTCGATTCGGGGGCGGTTTTCCAGTAATTTTTCTTTTCCCGGCCGCAAAATTTGGCGACGCGACGAGGTGATGCCTGGCCGAGCCGTGCCGTTAATCGTCGTTGCTAATGGTCATTTAGGTTAGGTCAACGCCGCCGTGCGCCGCGTCACTTGTCACATCCGTCATCCCGCGACTCCAAATCAGTTCCAGTCTCTTTCCTTCCAACTCCCGACCGGCGAGAGGGGGACTCCCGTCGCCCCCCCCCTCCGCCCTATTTCTGTTCTTGCCACACAACTGAATGCACCGAACGACAACTTGTAAAAGAACAACAATAAAATACGTTCGTAAAATATATACCAATACATACTGGTGGCGCGTACCATGCAGTCTGGCAACGTTGCATTTCGTCCATTTAATCGCGTGAAAAGTATCGAAGTCTTGAGTATGCGCACTGCAACGAGCATGGCTAAAGCCAGGAATTTGTTTATCTCTCACTTCGTCCGTTTAACTGCATGCGATAAAAAAGGAAAGAAACAGGTTGGATTTATGAACCTATGACCCTATCTCCATCCTTTTCATACACATACAGTCAAATGAACAAAGAGAGAGAGAAAGATCAATTTTTGGCTGTGGCAACGGTTAATACCAATAGAGGGGCTAAAATAAAATATATAGGTCCTATCCCAAAGCGAGGCAGCGTGGACAATCTGTTTCTGGTTTGTTTGCCTCGTTTTTTTTTATTATTATTATTATTATTTTTTTTCTATCCTTACATCAAAAATCGTTAAATTAATTTAATTGAAATTGGTTTTAAATAAAAGTGCAAATGTTAAAGAGTGGCTATCTGAACACAGAATTCTGATACAAAACTATCCAAAGCGAGAAAAGTTTCTTTAGTTCTGTCGTGTGTCAGTTTCTCTATAGAGCAAATCCTTCCGGAAGAAAAAGTTATATCGATTTCTGCTGTGTCAAGATAGCCACTTCAAAACACTTTCAGCTTCATTTCAAACCAATTTCAAATGCAAGGTAGATAGAGAACAGGTATGGACACCTGACTCTGAGGTAGGCTCTGATTGGTTGTGAAAAAGGCGACTCCACCGCCATTTTTCTGACCGCGCGATTCGAATTTATATCTCACATCTTGAAAAGGAAAGTGAACAACGTAATTATATGATGTTAATCCATTCTATAGTCACAACATTAAAATTTAAAGATAAAAATTACATTGCATTGTTCAAATAAATGAAGTGTTGCTTTAGATAAACTTCCCCTTCAAACCTAACCGCACAAACAACAATGCAAGATACACTGAGTAAATAGGAGAATGCGTGCGTTAGAAAAGGACGGAGATAGATGCTAAAGTCACGTGATGACCCCCTCTGCTATCCTATTCTAACACATGCATTCAAATAGGAGGAGAGAGAAAAATACAAATTCCTGTACCCCCGTGCGCACTGCCATAACTTCTCAGGGAGGCCCGGGATGTCTGTCCCGACCTATCCAAACAAACTTCATCATTCCAGGACGTGATACTTACTTATGATCGACGAAAGAGAAAGGGGAAATTTGCAACAAAAATAAAATAAAAAAAATAAATAAAATAAATTAAAACGACCGACCACAAAATACTATTCAAAACAGAGCTATTTGCATTCTGATATTCTACGCATGCGTACTGGAGCACGCGCACCGACGTACCGCGCACACTGGTCAAAGTTCGAAAAAAAGAGGCAAAAAATCGTAAAAAAAAAAATTCATCAAAATTCATCGTTATCGACCATTTAAGCTTCATTTCAAACTTACGTTTAATTACTTCCTACGTTTAGATTACTCGTTAAAAGTTGTCTCGAAAGTTTGTTGAGAGTAAATTAATGATAAATTTATACTTTCTGATTTTTTTGACCATTTCTTGACCATCTCAGACCACAGTGAGCCGGTCGCACGCGCGGGAAAACCATTCAATGCGATGGGCAGACAGATGATAGCCCGATACTCGAGATTCCACGACGCCCGCCATTTCGGCGACTCTTTCTTTTTCATTACACGTCGCTTTTCCCATCATGCATTTTCTCTTCGCCTCGGTCATACCCACGATCAGTAATTCAGCACTCTCTGCTCCTGATGCCATGCGCCGCGCCGGAGCGCTTTCCTCTCGATTTGCAGTCTTAGAAAAAAATAAAAATAAATAAATAAAAAAAAATAAAAACTCGCCAGAGTCGACAATCGACATTATAGAATGTTAAGGTTGCTCCTGTCGCACATACTGCATCCAAACCTAGATATTTCCGGACAAAATAATTCGCCGATTTTCTACTTAAAATTAATTTCAGAGTTGATGTTTCCTTGCAAAACTCGCGTTATTTTACTCAATTTAAGCTCCAGAATGGTTGGTTTCTCCAAATTTTTGAGTTATCTTGCAGTTTATGGCCCATAATCTTGATTTTTATGCGTACTCTGTTCAAGATAAGAAGAAACTTGACGATTCAGGCAGTAACGCACTATGTTGCAACGCCGAACCTTTGAATACAAGTTTTGGCGCTCACGAAGGCTTATTGTCCGACTCCATCCTCCATCGGTGCGAGGCAATACCGAGAATCACCTGGGCATTACCACGAAAAATGCCAAAACCAGGTCCCTGCATGTTTTTTTTTCCATAAAATCACCCAATAATTTATGGTTTTTTTATTTTCATTTAAAGGAAACTAGTTGATCTACCTTGTGCCAGGGAGTTTTTGCTAAATTTCGTTTCATTTAAAAAAAAGGACTGAAAGGTGTAAAACTCCACGTCCGTCGCGTGTCCCTGGTCCAGGCTACCCATTTGAAGTAGCGTATTTTAAGAATGAAACCTATAATTATACATGTTGCTGTGCGTGTATACACTGCAAATTGCTTCGAATTTTCGGAAATGATAGTGAAATTTCAGTTTATTACAAAGAAAATGACGAAAATAAGCTAAATATGCTTGTCCCCGAGATCGCACTCAAGTCAGGTCTGACTATGAATTTCATCCGAGCAAAAGTCAAATTAAAAACGGTTACAGAAACGACAAAATGGATGAAATTTTGGCCCGAAGGGCCATTAGTCGAGAATCCACTCAAATTACGTCCATAAATAATTTTTTTAAGAAATTAATCTCCGAGGATGGCGAGGAGTTAATTTCGACTAATTTTGTCGACTAACCGTCCATGGGGGCCCAAATTTCATCCATATTTTGTCGTATCTGCAACCGTTTCTGGTTTGACTTTCGCACGGATAAAATTCATAGTCAGCCGATTCTCGGTATTGCCTCGTCCCGGTGGAGGTTCGAGTCGGATGAAACCCTCGTGAGCGCAAATGCTTGCAATCCAAAGTTCCGGCGTTGCAAAATAGTGCGTTTCTGCCTAAATCGTCTAGTTTCTTCTTATCTTGAACAGAGTACGAGTATAAGTCCGGCAAATTCAATTTTCGAATCCACTGTATCAGTTATGGCTGGTAAAATGCAACATATCGATGCCTGCTCCATTTAGAACTATAGAAAAGTATCGATCGTCAGGCGAGGTGCAATTGAGCCTTCGAGAAATCGATACTTTTCTAAAGTTTTAAATGGAGTCTACATCGATAAATCAGTTTCATCAGCCACTGTATGCCACCGCACAATGGTCCGAGATCTTAAAAAAATCCGGGACAAAAAAAACCCAATTGTCCAGAAAAATCTATGCTCCGACCCAAAGTGCGCCGACATGACGGGACGCGACGCAAACCGACGACAAATTTCACGTCCGATTCGTTCCGATCGACACGTAATCCGACCAATATGACGTCACAAGCGCATTCTCAGTGTCTAAAGGTGTGAAAATGGATTTTCTCTTGCGCGTTTCCTTTCCATCCGGCGGCGCGAGGCTGCCACGGAGTATCTTTACATGCAGAGAGCCATAATGGAGAATTGAGTTGAGACGCTTGTTGAAAGAAAATAATTCAAATTGACTGTTTTAGTAGAGCGATAAATCGTATTCATTGCCACCCGAAGACCCCTGGTTCCGAACAAACTCTGATAGTCTGGTTCAATGCAATTACCATACAAGCGCATTTCCGAACGAAAATGTTGGCTATTAAATAAAAAACTTAATTGTTTGATTTAGTAGCCTGAATTTCCGTTCAAAAATACACTAATGGGGAAAATACATTGAATATTTTTTTTTTTTTTTTTTTTTTTTTTTTATTATTATTTTTTTTGGAGCCAGAGGTCCTCGAACGGAAATCGATTCGATATATCGCTCTACTATTGTGATTTAAGGCAAAGAAAAAAAATATAGCTTCGTCGTCACGGGAACAAACTGACACCCCAGCTTACACGGAAAAAAATCAGTGGTAAAATTAACCATAGCATAGTTGATTTTGGCACCTCCTACAAAGTATGGTAAATTTCACCTGATGTTTGGTATGATGAAGCACACTACCAGTTTAATATAACGCGCAGATGGATGCGTTGACCAAAAGTGTACCTCATCATGCCAAACATCAGGTGAAATTTACCATACTTTGTAGGAGGTGCCAAAATCAACTATGCTATGGTTAATTTTACCACTGATTTTTTTCCGTGTATCAATCCTTCTTTATTTAAGCTCGGCAAGAAGCGTCCTGTAGGAGGAGTGCGAGAGAGAGAGAGAGAGAGAGAGAGAGAGAGAGAGAGAGAGAGAGAGAGAGAGAGAGAGAGAGAGAGAGAGAGAGAAAGAAAGAGAGAGAGAGTGACGAAAAGCTGTGAAAAGATAATCCCGCATTGGAACCTCCGCAGGCTCCGTCTGAAATATTCATTGAAGTTCACGAAGTGAAAGGCGCAAGATTCTGCGAAGGGTCCCATCTTCATCAAATTTGAGTCGAGCGGAGTAGCATCATCGCAGGGCAAACACACCATTCGCGTGAGCGGAGTATCCAGACATCAGATACAATATTGAAGACTTATTTGGGACAGAGACGTCAGGTAAATAAAACTGATTTCATTTATAACAGTCCTTATCCCAAACGCAGTTTTTAATATTCAACGTGTGAAGCTGACGTCTAAATACGTGAACGCAAAGAGTCGCGAACACTAACTAAACGTGACTCCAAGACCCCTACTCATCGAGCGATCAATTTCATTTTTTTTTTTTTCAATCTGTATGAGATTCCACGCGGAGCAGTGGCGTCGCGTGCAATTTGGCAACAATATGTATTCTATACATTTAAACTCATGTAAAATATCGAATTCAGGGGGTTCACAGTGCACAAGGAAAATTCGATATATTTCATGAGTTTAAATGGAGCAGTTGCATTGTTGCCAGATGGCACACGACGCACGGTGTTGCGTTTTACGCTCATTTTGGAAAAAACCCCGTAACTTTTTCAGGAGAGCAAATTAAACGTTGAAACTTTCAGGAATCGTATTTCTCATAGTAATACACCTATCAGGTGAATGGTATTGTTGTAAGTAGCTTTCAAGGGTGGTGGGAGGGGGGGGGTCAATTTTTATTTAGTCGAGTTCTTCATGGCAACACTGTCCAAATGACTTGAAATTTGGTTTCTGGGGGTATTTGTTAACGTTGAATTCCAATTTTGCATCAGTTTTTCAAAATTCTGAAATCCAAGATGGCCGCCGACCAAGTAGTGGAAAAAATTGTCTGCAGCCATCTTGGATTTCCGAATTTTGAAAAACGGGTGCAAAATTTGAATTCAACGCTAAAAAATACCCCCGGATACCAAATTTCAAGTCATTCAGACGGTAAAAACCGTCTCTTCCAACTTTTTGGGTAAAATACCGCTCGGCCCAGCCGCGGCCGGGAGTCAGTTTCATGCGTTTTCATGCGCTCACTTTTCAACTTAAAATGCGTGTATCTCAAAAAGGTGCAAATATGTGCAAGAGATTTTTTCAGGAGATGTTCTACATAGTATGAGCTTCTATTTAATTGAAGTTTCAAACTGGAGGCAAGCGGAGCTAACTTCCAAAAGTCTCAGGGAAACTCAAAATTTTGACATTTAGACCTCTCGCTTTTAAAGTTATGTAAAATAGGTGTCCTTCGTTATTTTTGAAAAAACAAGGCATCAAAAGATAGCTCAGAGTACGTAGTTTAATCACTGAAAATTTTGTTAAAAAAGATTCCTTCTACTTACTTCAAATTTTGCGTAGAGTTGACAGTTGAAAACGCTCTTTTTTCAAACCTTTCATAATGAGAAATTTTAAGAGCCCTTATTTGGCCTAAAATATATTTTTTTTAAAAAAACAGTTTCAGAGTGACATTCCACGTACTCTGAGGAGTGTTTTCATGTATTTGTTTCCTTAAAAGGGCGAATGTCAAGTTGGGGGGTTTTTTCCACAGGCGGACACACTGTGCGACGTCGCGACGCCGCGCCACTGACGCGGAGGTATATATTCATGTTTTTTGCATCAAGGTAGGTTCCGTATGTGTATTGCATCATCGTTGCATTTTGTCTATTCTAAACCGTGCAAATAAAATATCAATTCGAGGGGCTGAATTGTGCACCTCCATGAGTTTGTCATTTTTCATTCGATTCAATGGACAAAATGCAACATGACTACACTGCACGCTACGCCTCTGATTTAGAGATTAAATACAGTCGTTGGCTTAAGGGGTCTCTCCTTCTGCGAATTTAAAAGCGCGAATAAACTGACTGAGCCAATGAGCTGCCTAGAAGTCGATAGGTCGAGTCCGATGTATCGACCACAAAGAAGTCCATTGGTTCAAGCAGTCAATTCACGCTTTTAAATTCGCAGGTGAGGAGACCCCTTTAGGAGGAAGAGCAAGGCTGCTGAATTTCTTTATGACAGTTAATTGGAAAAGTTCACTTTGAAAAAAAACGGACTTTTGAGATGTGTAAACATTTATAATTGGACACATCGTACACTGGACAAAAAAAAATCAGAGAAAGTTAAAAGTTGGTGGACTTATAAAACAAAATAGACCTGTTTAGATATATGACGTCAAGATCAAAATTGGCTCCAAACAAATGCTCTATCTTGCTTACTCTCGTGGATTTACCCATGGGAAATCAGATCCTTTCGAATGATAATCCATGCTATAGTCAACAACTAGTTTTCTCAAATGTGATGACACCATTACATTCCGCGACACAATGCATGAAAGATTATACAAGTGAATTAACAATCTTAATGAGTCTGTTGCAAACTTTTGCTACAACAATTAAGAGAGTTTAATCTAATGTAAAATCGCCTGAAAAATCTATGGGTGGCATCGGAAAGTCATAAAATGCAATAATAAACTCACAAGAGGCGTTCAATGAAATCCAAGATGGCGGAGAAATATCGAGCAATTTGTATGCATGCACCACGAACATCCAAGGATAGCCAACCTCACAATATCAATCACAACCAATCACAACGTAAACAAACACATAACCTCTGCCTCCAGTGGGGTTGTCAAAGTTGGCCAATGGCCATCCTTGGATGTTCGTGGTGATGCATGCATACAAATTTCTCGATATTTCTCCGCCATCTTGGATTTTATTAAACGCCTCTTGTGAGTTTATTATTGCATTTTGCGACTTTCTGATGCCACCAATGGCCTTTTCAGGCGATTTTACAGTAGACTCTCTTAATCGTTGTAGCAAAAGTTTGCAACAGACCCATTATATCGAATGTCCTATGTTTTGTCCTTATCTTACTCACAGTCTCTCATGGTCGTATCACCGCCATGAAACTCACATCCAAACCTCTCTTCGTATCGAAGCTTGCTAGAGGTATAACCAGAGACAATGTATATATAACAAGCGATGTAACGGTGACGATGAGCCCATATTATCATATCCTAGAATTCTGTGCCCAAGAGAAACTGTGAAAGAGACAAGGAAAAAACAGGACTTTCTTCGATGTAACTGATTGTAAATTAATGCGTGATGTTTCGAAAATGTTGTTGAAACACGATTACACTTTAAGATACGTGAAATCCAATGGTGTAATAAAATCTGAGTTGTTTAGGTACTGGCACGAATTCGCAATTGAAAATTTGGATCCTATTTCTTATGGGAAACCCCACGAGAGCGAGTGAGGTGGAGAATGGGGCTCTTGCAAACTTTTACTGTGAGCAAATGAATATTCCAATCTGATGTTAAGACCAGCAAAACTCACGGAAATCACACTAAAAAAGTTTAAAGTTCAGTAATAAACTCACAAAACTGAGGTAACGGCAAGATCGTATAATGACGGTTCAACGCAGGGTATCATGGGAATTCATGTCTAATTTGTAACTTTCTCTTCGGAAACACAGAGATATGTCTCAAATTAGATAGGAATCTCCCATGATACCTGCGTTGAACCGCCACACTAAGCCCGATTCTGGATTCTGAGAGTGAATTTCGTGATTTTTAATGTGTTCATCGTCATTTATAAAGGTTCCTTAAGCAGAAACCAACAATGTACAATCCCCTGTAACAAAAGTTTGCAAGAACCCCATTTGTTTGGTTGGATCCAATTCTTTTCGTGACGTCGCACGAAATACACAGAAAAAACAGAAAAATCACTTTGGTAGCGCTGACAAAACCTTTGGTAGAAAAATGACCCAGCAAAAGACTTTAGTTGAGCCAACCAAAGATTTGATACGCCTAACTAAAGAGATTTTGCTGCGTGAGCCAGAGATTTCGTTGGCTCAACTGAAGACTTTTGCTGGGTCATTTTTCTACCAAAGGTTTTGTCAGCGCTACCAAAGTGTTTTTCTCTGTTTTTCCTGTGTAGGTCTATTGGACATAAAGTCGGTGGACGGGTAGTCCTGGAACCACACGAGGACTCTATACAGAGCTAGACGAGACAAAAATACGCAGCCGAAGATGACACTCAACAATAAAAATATTAGGGGGACACTGACTCCCATGTCTCATCTCAACGAACCACGCCCGAGGCGAAACTTTAGCAGTGGTCAAGTTTTTCCGTCGCAAGCACTCACTCTCACACGCACACACACACTGACACATTACACACCCTCACATACGCGCGAGCGAAGATAATGTAAACAAAGAGGTGTTGCGAGGTCATTTACCCGGAGCCCGTGCTGTGTTTTACCGTCCACCCGCTCTTCGCTCGTCCGAACAGTACGTTCGTCCATCATCGTCATGTGCAACCCTTCCAACCCTTCCGACCCGCAACCCTTGACCAATCACTCGAGCGAAGCGGCGCGGCGGCGCCACTAGCCACGGCCACCCCGAGGGAGAAAAAAAAATAATAAATAAATAAAAAAAAAAAAAATCGTCGTGACGTCATTACAGCCTTCTCCCCCGCAGCCACTGTATTCATCCCTTATTCAGTGATGCCGGACTTCACTCGGACACAAATCCGGTCACCGTAACGAAAGTTCTGGGACCAAATAGTGTTGCGTCCTCACGGTCCCGCACGCAGATGATCGGTGAGCACTTACGGGGGGTATAAACTACACGCAAATATACTTACGTGCGCACCATCCAACGTCTTTCGGAGGACCGTCAAGCCGTAACACTATTTGGTCCCAGTTCAATACTTCCCTGACGGGAATACCACAGAATACTCTAATCAGAACGGAAACTCCCATAAGAGCCAATGGAAACAAGATTTGGAATTTACTGGCACAAACTGGCAACTGTGCCTACTCACATCTCAAGATGGCGGACATGCTTTTTCAGGCTATACAACCAATCACAACTCGGCCAGTTGCCGAAGATCTGCCGAAGATTGCCGAAGATGCTCACTTTCGAACATGGCGGCCCGAAGTAAAGAATGTTTCAAAATGAATTAGAGTTTCCGTTCTGATTAGGGTATTCTGTGGGAATACCACCCAGAGGGCCGATCATTTACTTCATCGTTAAACCGATCGATAAGACTGTCTATGAGTGATGCTATTGGTCGAAAATTGTAAAACTTGGCTGTTGCTATGGTAACCATCGTTATAGTGTCCGTTTTTTAAAGGTTACTTATGAGTAGCCTTTATAAAACGAGACTCTTAACAATGCAATGGTTACCATAGCAACAGCCAAGTTTTACAATTTTCGACCAATAGCATCACTCATAGACAGTCTTATCGATCGGTTTAACGATGAAGTAAATGATCGGCCCTCAGGAATGTTGCCGCGGAACTCCAAAGCTTCAACTCAGTGGCGAAGCGTGCAATCTGGCAACGTTGCAGTTTTTCCATTTGAATCCGTGAAGAAGATGGAACTATTGGGTGTTCGGTGAACACATTCGCATTCGACCTTTTTCAAGGGGCTAAATGGACACAATATAACGTTGCCAAATTGCAAGCTACGCCACTGCTTTAACTCGCTCCTTTGGTGGGCAGTTGAATATTCGTACTCCGCAGTGTTCATTTTGCATATCCCGGTAATTGAAGGCACTCGATGAAACATTATTTTACAAAAGTTAATCATTTGGAGTAGCTTTTACTGTCAACTGTCAGTGAGGGATCGAGCTACGGAAACAGTGGAGCTCTTGTATGGTTTTGCTACAGATTCTGATGTAAAATGCTGCGAAAATAACGATGAGGCCATTTATAAAGTCCAAAATTCACTCCTCGCAGAGGAAGCTTATCTCAAAGTTCAGATGGTCCACCCGTGTATGTTTGCATTACGTAAGGTTTTCACCCAAACAAAAGGACAGGATATGCGATCAAGTGCAGTCTTTCTCGGTTACTACGCAACGTAGAACTTTTCTGATGTTGTTATCACCGTGATCCAAGCGACAAAATATGTGTAAATGGCCACCTTCTTTACTTTTCGAAAGCAAATTCTCCAATCTCACCGTTCAACCTCGTAGGTTATGTTCTTTTGTTTGGGGTGCGAATCCGAGGTTGGTGCATACATGCCAGGGTGGTCACCCGAAATTTCAAGTTAAGTTTTCTCTGTGCGGAGTGAATTTAGACTTTTTTATTGGTCTCGTCGTTATTTTCGCAGCATTTTACACTAGAACCGATTGTCCATTTGCCTACAGCAAAACCTAGCAAGAGCTCCATTATTCTAAAACACTAACAACTAGTAAAATTAACATAGATGGATAGTGAATGTCGCGGACATATTATGCCGTTTTGGATGCTTTACTTGGCAACGTTGCCTCCCTTTATCCTAATCTTATCTCATTCCAGGCGTGGAAGTTACAAGAGTCATAACTACCCACACAGAGACGCACTTTTGCGTTGACATCATCCCTGAAACGAGGGTTGCCAGGAAGGGTGCTACGGTTCCAAACACATCGCATTAAATGCGAGGGGGGGGGGGGTGTTGAGGCTGTCTCCGCGAAAGAAGAGTCCAAGAGACATAACGTCTGCTCTTTCGCAGGAATCTTGATGCATTACCGCAAGGTTAACTTCCTCGCGAGAGCACACCTCATGTTTTTAACAAAACCTAACCGACCGACGAAAACCGACCTCATATACTTGTGATTGACGTTGCATGTGTCACGAAGTCGCCGAAATATCGTGGCCTTGGACTCATAATTACGAACAAGTTACAATTAGATAAATGAATTAGACAAGGAACTCCGGGAAAACTCTCGCACTATGTTGTTACAGCTAATTTATTTATCTACACCACTATAAAAATGACCAGTTTACATCAGTTTACACTACACGGAAAAAAAAGACTGGTAGAATTTACCAACTGCATAGCTGATTTTGGAGTCTGCTCTCAAGTATGGTAAATTTTACCATCATATGGTAAATTAAGATGACCTGTTGGTACAAGGTAAATTGCATTTACCATATCATGGTAAAATTTACCATACTTGATAGCAGACTCCAAAATCAGCTTTGCAGATGGTAAATTCTACCAGTCTTTTTCTCCCGTGTAGTTGACACCAGCCTGACATCAGCCTCTAGTGTCGACTGATATCGACTGAAGTCAACTGGTCATTTTTAGTAGGCTATCGAAAGTAAGAATAAATATTTTCCTAAATAAATTGCAGAGGAGGCTCGTGCTATTTGACAAACATGTCTTTCTGCTAACCTAACCTAGGCAAAAATATCAATTTCTTAGGGATTCAGTAAAATCCCCCATCAATGTTTAAATTAAATATCAATTTATCAATTCACCGATGATGCCATCGATTCGTCAAAAGATTACACAGTTAAATTTAGTATGACTATGAAACATACGACAATCGCGGATAGATGCGAAAGTGAAAATCGTGTTTTTCTCTGGCTTGGTGGTGCGTGTTTTTTTTTTTTTTTTTTATACAAAGAGTAGCCGATGAATCATCGATCGAATTGCGCCAGCGAAAGAACGGCCGCGACCTATGGGGGCGACAGGATTACGGTATGAGACATTCAAACCACCCTCCCCCTCCCCCCTCCCCCTCCTCCCTCCCCGCCAGATCATTCCCCTCGTCTATAACCCGCATGTGACAACCAACAACCACTTGTGTTATAATAAAGCTTACAGTACCCACCCACCAACACACAGTATAGCGAGTCAATGGGAGGGGTGGACAAGAAATACAGGACTAAAAATGAATGAATGAATTTTATATTTTATTTTTTTTTTACATTTAATAATATTACTTTAATTCTTATTAATGATTAATAATATTTAATAGATTTAATATTTATTGATAATATTTATTAATGATATTTAATACATTTAATATTAATTAATAATATCAATATTTATTCTAATTTTATTTTATTTTTATTTTTTTATTTTTTTTAATTCATTTTTTTTTTTTTTTTTTTTTTCATTTTTTTTTTTTTTATTTATTTTATCTTTTTTTTAATTTATTTTTTTAATGAATTTTTTTGTGTTTTCAAGGTGACGAAATACATTGTAACGAGTGATTTTACAAGACAATTTAACTAGAGAACGACATTCAAACTTCCACGTCGCATATTAACGCAGATACAAGCATCTGAAGATTACATATAGGTACCAAGTCCAGCCTCTCACATTGACTCACTCCACTGTGCGACGGAACGGAACGACGACCGCGGTATGCCTAAAATCATTTTCCCTGATACCATCTCTGATACTAACCCCCCCCCCCCCATTTCGTTATATTTTTTTACCCTTCGTTAGACTGAAGCAATAGGAGCCAGGAATAACGAACAGAAATGACCTCCCCGCGGACAGTTACAATTTTCCTCTATTGATTCAACTCTTGACTCTTTATTTGTGTTCAGTACATTTTTTTTTCTGCGTCGCAGTTTACACGACACGAGACTGGACGTTAAAACGAGGTGTCAACTCCAATCCTGATGCGCAAAGTACGATCGGCGAATCAAATTATATCAATTGACGCCTTGGATTTTACTTCAGGTAGGCCACCAGCAATGCTTGAGTTCATTGTGATGAGTATTGCAGGTTGCATACCTTAACCAAATCAAAGGAGTCCACTGACATTATTTAAATAGGCCAGGTAAGCCACCTGCGATTGAGGGTAGCCTACCTTAAGGGGAGGTTAGCACCACTGCACCAATCCCTTTTGGTTCATATTTTTTTTTTTTTTTAATAGCACATCTTTCTGAACATTTCCATGCCATTTTTATATAGTTTTGCATGTTCTTTCGATTTTATATTGGAGTATGAAGTCATAAGAGATAATTTGATTAAATTAATATAATTTTTTTTTTTTTTGTCTGAAGAAAATATACAATGTTAACAACTTTATGTTACTCAAATTATTGTATATGGTTCATTGTATTCATTTGTTAAAGTATTCATTTTTAAGTCATGTACTTAAAAAAAAAAAAAAAAAAAAAAAAAAAAAAAAAAATTGTGAACATTATTTTTAAGAACCAAAAGAACCTCTCTATACAAAAATTTATTTCCCTAACCTCAAAACTCTAGGAGAAAACGGTACCGAAATATGACTAGTTTTAAGCAGGCAACATAGAGGTACTAACCCCCCTTAATGAGTCGCCAGACATTTTTTTCAGACACTAAAATAGTGCCAGACACAACTCCTTGGATTTTGGTTCAACAAACCGATTGTTAGCAAACAATACAAGCAAAACAAACAAAATTCACAGGATTTTAAAGGTTTTTTGGGAATTACGTTACAGAAGTTACATTTACGAATTCAAAATATAATTACTGCAATCCGATTTGATCTCGTGATAAGGGCTCCCCCTACCGGGCTATTATAATCTGCGTCTATTTCATAAACTCGCCCAAATCGAGCGTTGAATTGAACAAGACACGCTCCAACGGAAGAACGGACAGGAAGTGTCGCGTTCACTGCCTCTTATCGATTGATCGAATGCTAGAAAACCGATTCGCGGATTTAAAAACGATCGTCGCGAATGATTAAAGACCAAGACCAAGACCAAAATTACGTATAAATATTGAGTTGGGGCAATAGTTTGGATTGACAGATCTTTCGTATAAAATGTCCATTTTTGTTTACAGTAACGGGTCCATTAGGTCTTAACAAAACATAACCTCTTAGCCTCTTGACCGCCTCAGAGAAAGCAAAGCCCAATGAGCTATAAGCTATAGCGATAGAGCAGTGGCGGCTCGTGAAATGTGATTTATCGATGTCTACTCCATTTAAAACTATAGAAAAGTATCGATCGATAGGGGGGTGCAATTGAACCCCCGAGAAATCGATACCTACTTTTCTTTAGTTTTAAATGGAGTAGACATCGATAAATCGCATTTCACGAGCCGCCACTGCGATAGAGAGGATATTTGTGGGACGTTATGTTGAGGCAGCACGGATGCAGCCATGATCGAAATATCTTATGGACGCAGTGGATGGCGTCGCGTGCCATCTGGCAACAATGCAACTGCTCCATTTAAACTCATTAAATATATCGAATTTTCCTTGTGCACTGTGCACCCCCTGAATTCGATCTTTTTACATGAGTTTAAATGGATAGAATACATTGTTTCCAAATTGCACGCGACGTCACTGTATGGACGTTTTTTACACAGGATCGGTTTGTTTGCCTCACTTTTTTCAACCTTTGAATTTTTAAACAAAAAATTGTAACATGCAAATACATTTGAAATCGGTTATAAACGGCAGTGCAAGTGTTTTGGAGTGGCTATCTGGACACAAAAATCGATACAACTGTTTCTTCTAGAAGGATTTGCACGATAAAGAAACTGACACAACAGAAATATGCATCACTTTCTCGTCTGGATAGTTTCATCAGAATTCGGTGTCCAGATAGCCACTCTTAAACACGTGCACTTACGTTTAAACCCACTTTCCACAGGATTAGTTACAATTTTCAATTTAAGGTTAAAAAATGTGAGGCAAACAAACCAGAATCAGAGGGCCGATCATTTACTTCATCGTTAAACCGATCAATAAAACTGTATACGAGTGATGCTATTGGTCGAAAATTGTAAAACTTGGCTGTTGCTATGGTAACCATCGTTAAGAGTCTCGTTTTATAAAGGCTATTCATGAGTTACCTTTAAAAAACGGACACTATAACGATGGTTACCATAGCAACAGCCAAGTTTTACAAAATTCGACCAATAGAATAACTCATAGACAGTCTTACCGATCGGTTTAACGATGAAGTAAATGATCGGCCCTCTGATCGCCCATGCTGCCTCACTTCAGCCTCTTTATCACTATAGCTCGTTGGCAAAGCCGTATTTCTTTTTCTTCTTCTTCTTCTTCTGACCGCTTGTTTTGAAGGAGAACACCACTAATGGCAAGGCAAAACTCTCAAAGAATACATGCAGGGACTCTATGCAAGATACTTCAAGCAGTGGAGTCTCAAATAAAGTTTCTTTGTGGGAAGGATACAAAGAAAGACTTGATGGGATTTTCCTCAGAAAAAGCAAGACGATTGGCAACCCTGACAGCTCGGGCTGAGTTCAGAGCGGTTTGTCATGTCGGCTGAGAAACGTGCGAAAATACCACAAGTAGTAATATGACATGACGAAACGAAACGAAATGATGTCATCTTCAATGCGTGCAAGCACTTGCTTGGTGAGATTGATAAGCGATAAGAGTAGGCTGTATCATGACATGCACCGCTACTTGCGTGGGTAAAAAGCATAATAATTAACATTTAAGGCGATTCTTCAGCGTTCAGTGTCGATTTCTGAATTGGAACAATAAAATTGCAGCATTTGGTTTTCAAAGAGTAAATTTAATATCCATGAAATTTAAAAACCATTTTTGATTTAAGGTTAAAAAAAGAGGCAAACAAACCTTCCGTCCATACTCCCTCTTAATAATGGTTGATATTTCTTCACAAAGGTCTTCTTAACGGTAAATCAACCCATAAAATAGAAGACGAATTTCAGTTTTACACTAACTTAAATTTCAGTGAGAAAAAGTCACGTATTTTTATTTTTCAAATAACTTAAAAAAAAAAGGATAAACATATGGTGCAATTTCCTAACGTTCTTCCCCTAGTCTCTTCACTCGCGTTATAAGTAATAATAGCAACTGAAAGAGAGAGAGAAAAAAAGGATACGACATTAAAATTGAGGACATTTCAGGAAGAAGGGCCCATAAAAATACAGGTGCGCTCTTCAGCTAAAAATCCCCGTTTTCTCACGATGCATATTTCTCGGGAAGAGCAGACCCTTTGTTTGATGGGCCCTTCAATTTCTTCAATATCAACATTCTCAACGAGCATCGATCGGAATGGAATTAAAATCCAAGCCGCTCTATTGGCTATGGTATAGCGACAGCCTCTAGCGGATCCAAGTTATTGTCCTTCTCTCTCTTCTCCCATTAGAATGCATGAGTTAGACAAGGATAGAAGAGGGGGCGAAAATCACGTGACTGCCCCTAATCTGTCCTTCTCTATCATACGCGTTCTAATGGGAGAAGAGGGAGAAGGACAGTAACTTGGATCCGCCAGTGGCGACATCATAAACAAGGAGTGAACCTGCTAACCCCCGCTCGCTTGAGGGTAGTTCAGAGCTTGAGTAACGTCACAACCCGAGAGAGAGGGTAAAGTGTAATAAGGGGCACTTGCCTGGAATATAAAATAACGCAACGAATCGCAATATGCCACGTTGCTGTACTTACATACAAACAAACAACCCTTCGCCTGATTCTTCCTACTCACACATAATCTCGCTCTCCCGCGGTCTCCTCCCCCATTGAGGCGCGGTGGCAAAATATACTCGAGATCAACCAACCCCCCCCCCCGGTCCGCGGGCCACGGCCACCCCCCTACACGATGATGCAAACTCGCGATTGCGTCATTCGCGCGGTCCACGTTTTGGTAGTTTTGCTTTGTTTAGCTCTGTGCCACTCAGCCACAGAATAATACAACCAGAACGGAAACTCTGTCATCGGATTTTGAAGCGAATTCGTTTCGCGTCCGCCATGTTGGGATATAGGATGTTTACATTTGGATTCGCGCGCGAAGAAAAAAATAAAGGACACGATCCGCGAAATTTTCATTCTGAAATGCCAGTAAAAGTGAGGCCGGAAACTTAAGATTTCTTTCCAGAATTTACAGAAATAAATTAGTTTCAACACAAATCACACACATCCGCCATGTTGGGATATAGGACCACATCGTTGCCTATTGGTGCCGTTAAATTCCAAAATTGCTTCCATTGGCTCTTATGGGAGTTTCCGTTGTGATTGTATTATTCTGTGACTCAGCTAGCGCAGTCGATTCGGGCTGACGTCAGCAGAGTCAGCAACCAAGCAGTGGTGTATAGCGTGCAATTTGGCAACGTTGTATTGTGTCCATTTAAACATGTGTAAAAGATCGAATGCGAAGGTGTTCACCGAACACCCAACAGTTCGATCTTTTTCATGAGTTTAAATGAACACAGTGCAACGTTGCCGTACTTATTGCACGCTACACCACTGCCACCAAAGAGCTAAACCAATAGAGAGGATTTATGGGACGCCGAGTTTTCGTCTAGGAAAGTTGAAAGGGAGAGGTATCAAACTACACCTTGTGGAATGGCGCTGTTAGCACACTTTTGCTACAAGCGATCGAAGGGTCGATAAAGACCTATACTTTGTTCGAGATAAGACGAAACTTGACGATTCGGGTAGAAACGCACTATTTTGCAACGCTGAGCCTTTCAATGCAAGCATTTGCGCTCACGAGGGCTTTGTCCGACTCGAACCTCCATTAGGACGAGGCAATACCGAGAATCGCCTGACTATGAATTTTATCCATGCAAAATTCAAATCAGAAACGGTTGCAGATACGACAAAATGGATGAAATTTCGGTCCGAAGAAACGTTGGTAGACAAAAATTAGTCGAAATTGACTCAGGCTCGGTTTGTTTGCCTCACTTTTTTCAACCTTTGAATTTTAAACAAAAAATTGTAACATGCAAATACATTTGAAATCGGTTATAAACGGCAGTGCAAGTGTTTTGGAGTGGCTATCTGGACACAAAAATCGATACAACTGTTTCTTCTAGAAGGATTTGCACGATAAAGAAACTGACACAACAGAAATATGCAACACTTTCTCGTCTGGATAGTTTCATCAGAATTCGGTGTCCAGATAGCCACTCTTAAACACGTGCACTTATGTTTAAACCCACTTTCCACAGGATTAGTTACAATTTTCAATTTAAGGTTAAAAAATGTGAGGCAAACAAACCAGAGGGCCGATCATTTACTTCATCGTTAAACCGGTCGATAAGACTGTCTATGAGTGATGCTATTGGTCGAAAATTGCAAAACTTGGCTGTTGCTATGGTAACCATCGTTATAGTGTCCGTTTTTTAAAGGTTACTCATGAGTAGCCTTTATAAAACGAGACTCTTAACGATGGTTACCATAGCAACAGCCAAGTTTTACAATTTTCGACCAATAGCATCACTCATAGACAGTCTTATCGATCGGTTTAACGATGAAGTAAATGATCGGCCCTCTCAGAATCAGATCGCCCATGCTGCCTCACTTCAGCCTCTTTATCGCTATATAGCTCGTTGGCAAAGCCCTATTTCTTTTTCTTCTTCTTCTTCTTCTGCTTCTTCTTCTTCTTCTAACCGCTTGTTTTGAAGGAGAACACCACCAATGGCAAGGCGAAACTCTCAAAGAATACATGCAGGGACTCTATGCAAGATACTTCAAGCAGTGAAGTCTCAAATAAAGTTTCTTTGTGGGAAGGATACAAAGAAAGACTTGATGGGATTTTCCTCAGAAAAAGCAAGACGATTGGCAACCCTGACAGCTCGGGCTGAGTTCAGAGCGGTTTGTCATGTCTGCTGAGAAACGTGCGAAAATACCACAAGTAGTAATATGACATGACGAAACGAAACGAAATGATGTCATCTTCAATGCGTGCAAGCACTTGCTTGGTGAGATTGATAAGCGATAAGAGTAGGCTGTATCATGACATGCACCGCTACTTGCGTGGGTAAAAAGCATAATAATTAACATTTAAGGTGATTCTTCAGCGTTCAGTGTCGATTTCTGAATTGGAACAATAAAATTGCAGCATTTGGTTTTCAAACAGTGAATTTAATATCCATGAAATTTAAAAACCATTTTTGATTTAAGGTTAAAAAAAGAGGCAAACAAACCTTCCGTCCATACTCCCTCTTAATAATGGTTGATATTTCTTCACAAAGGTCTTCTTAACGGTAAATCAACCCATAAAATACATGACGAATTTCAGTTTTACACTAACTTAAATTTCAGTGAGAAAAAGTAACGTATTTTTATTTTTCAAATAACTTTAAAAAAAGGATAAACATATGGTGCAATTTCCTAACGTTCTTCCCCTAGTCTCTTCACTCGCGTTATAAGTAATAATAGCAACTGAAAGAAAAAAAAAAGGATACGACATTAAAATTGAGGACATTTCAGGAAAAAGATAAAAATACAGGTGCGCTCTTCAGCTAAAAATCCCCGTTTTCTCACGATGCATATTTCTCGGGAAGAGCAGACCCTTTGTTTGATGGGCCCTTCGTCCGGAAATATCTTCAATTTCAACATTCTCAACGAGCATCGATCGGAATGGAATTAAAATCCGAGCCGCTCTATTGGCTATGGTATAGCGACAGCCTCGCTAGCGGATCCAAGTTATTGTCCTTCTCTCTCTTCTCCCATTAGAATGTATGAGTTAGAAAAGGATAGAAGAGGGGGCGAAAATCACGTGACTGCCCCTAATCTGTCTTTCTCTATCATACGCGTTCTAATGGGACAAGAAAGAGAAGGACAGTAACTTGGATCCGCCAGTGGCGACATCATAAACAAGGAGTGAACCTGCTAACCCCCGCTCGCTTAAGGGTAGTTCAGAGCTTGAGTAACGTCACAACCCGAGAGAGAGGGTAAAGTGTAATAAGGAGGGGCACTTGCCTGCGGAATAAAATAACGCAACGAATCGCAATATGCCACGTTGGTGTACTTACATACAAACAAACAACCCTTCGCCTGATTCTTCCTACTCACACATAATCTCGCTCTCCTGCGGTCTCCTCCCCCATTGAGGCGCGGTGGCAAAATATACTCGAGATCAACCAACACCCCCCCCCCCCGTTCCGCGGGCCACGGCCATCCCCCTACACGATGATGCAAACTCGCGATTGCGTCATTCGCGCGGTCCACGTTTTGGTCGTTTTGCTTTGTTTAGCTCTGTGCCACTCAGCCACAGAATAATACAACCAGAACGGAAACTCTGTCGGATTTTGAAGCAAATTCGTTTCGCGTCCGCCATGTTGGGATATAGAATGTTTACATCTGGATTCGCGCGCGAAGAAAAAAATATATAGGACACGATCCGCGAAATTTTCATTCTGAAATGCCAATAAAAGTGAGGCCGGAAACTTAAGATTTCTTTCCACAATTGACAGAAATAAATTAGTTTCAACACAAATCACACACGTCCGCCATGTTGGGATATAGGACCACATCGTTGCATATTGGTGCCGTTAAATTCCAAAATTGCTTCCATTGGCTCTTATTGGTAGTTTCCGTTCTGATTGTATTATTCTGTGACTTAGCTTCACAGAGTATAACTGGAACCAAATAATGTTAAACGCTGTTTCAGATAGCTTCAGTTCTGACAGTTCTTCCTATACAGGGTGTTTCACATAACCTGCTCACTATGGTTTTCTTGAACGGATGACGATAAAAAAATCTGGAAAAATCGGTTTTATAGTAACTCGGACTTGAAGTTTCATTTAAAAATACTGCCACAACCCAAAATTTGGTTTTTGGGGGGTTTTCAGGGAGGGCACCCCCCTAATCTCGTGATTTTCAAATAGCAACCCCTATCTTGAGATACCTCATTTGAAAGAAGGTAAAATTCTAAGCAATTTGGCTTAAACTGGAAGTCGATATCTTTTTTCGTTTTCGAGATATCGAAGGTCGAAGTTCGATAATGGACCAATTTTCGAAAATTCTTAACTCCTACAAAAATAGTCGTAAAACAAAAACCTGCACATGTAAAATGCTCTACTTGATGAGTACTTTCAAGAAAAAAATACGAATTTACAATCAAATAAACCGGAAGTCGACTTTTAGGCACCTTAACATTTTTGGCGGGAAAACCCCCATTTCTCAACATTTTCAAATGGCAACCCCTATCTTTTCATACCTCATTCGAAAAGGCGTAAAAAGTAGTGCATTTTGGAGCGATCAAAAGTCCGATATCGTTTTTCTAATTCGATATATCGAAAATCGAAGTTCGATTTAGACCATTTTTTGACCCTGTAAAAAACGGATCCTATCGTAAGATACATCATTCAAAAGAACATAAAAAACCAAGAATTTTAGTGCAAACCGGAAGTCAATACCTTTTTCCGCGGTCGAGATATCGCAAGTCAAAATTTAAGGTAGGCCCTAACCAAAGACTAAATTTTGACTTGCGATATCTCGACCGCGAAAAAAGGTATTGACTTCCGGTTTGCACTAAAATTCTTGGTTTTTTATGTTCTTTTGAATGATGAATGATGTATCTTACGATAGGATCCGTTTTTTACAGGGTCAAAAAATGGTCTAAATCGAACTTCGATCTTCGATATATCGAATTAGAAAAACGATATCGGACTTTTGATCGCGCCAAAATGCACTACTTTTTACGCCTTTTCGAATGAGGTATTAAAAGATAGGGGTTGCCATTTGAAAATGTTGAGAAATGGGGGTTTTCCCGCCAAAAATGTTAAGGTGCCTAAAAGTCGACTTCCGGTTTATTTGATTGTAAATTCGTATTTTTTTCTTGAAAGTACTCATCAAGTAGAGCATTTTACATGTGCAGGTTTTTGTTTTACGACTATTTTTGTAGGAGTTAAGAATTTTCGAAAATTGGTCCATTATCGAACTTCGACCTTCGATATCTCGAAAACGAAAAAAGATATCGACTTCCAGTTTAAGCCAAATTGCTTAGAATTTTACCTTCTTTCAAATGAGGTGTCACAAGATAGGGGTTGCTATTTGAAAATCACGAGATTAGGGGGGTGCCCCCCCCTGAAAACCCCCCAAAAACCAAATTTTGGGTAGTGGCAGTATTTTTAAATGAAACTTCATTTTTCCAGATTTTTTTATCGTCATCCGTTCAAGAAAACCATAGTGAGCAGGTTATGTGAAACACCCTGTACATGCCCGGAAGGACGATATCAAGTCTTCAACTACGCTTTAATGTTAATATTCACGAATTACGATAGTTTTAACCGAGTCTATTTTGTGGCAAAAAGTTCTAATTATTCATGCAATGAGCGGCATCAACGTTTTAACACATGTAAACAAAGAGCTGTCAGAACCGAAGTTATCTAAAACAGCCTCTAGGTCCCGAGCATTGAATTGCGTGCATTGATGTGCATCTTGCGTGGGATTTTGACCAATCAGAGAGCTTACGCACGGTCATGTGACCCTGCGTAAGTTACGCTCGGGACCTAACATTATTTGGTCCATGGTCACTAAAGGAGTGATCAACAGATTAATAGTATGGGGACATCGGGTCACTGGTGACACCAGTGCCGAAGGAAAGTCGTCTCTTATCGGTCACTTTTTGATGGAGTGATATGAATATTAGTTCGAATTTTCGGAATCCCCATTATTAGTGCCCGACACCGTCTTTACGCTCGCGCAATGGGGCTATTGCACACTTTTGCTATAAGCGATTTAATAGTCGATTATGGCGTAAAAACCTCAAAAAATAACGATGGCGGCACTAAAAACTTCCAAAATCCACTCCTAAACTCAATAAACGCAGTTATTTGCGGGAGCGTAATGGTGGCCGAAGGCACTAACAATGGGAGATTCCCATCTAACAATTCTGAAACTCCATCAAGAAGTGACCAATAAGAGACTACTTTTCATTTGACACCGGTGTCACTTGGTGTTGCGGTACCATTCATCGGATGTGGATCATCACTCTGATGACTAATTACTCTGTGAATCATCCTTGTCAGCATAGAAAGAGTGACGAAATTAAGATAGGAAACTCCCATTGTTAGTGCCTTCGGCCACCATTACGCTCGCGCAAATAACTGCGTTTATTGAGTTTAGGAGTGGATTTTGGAAGTTTTTAGTGCCACCATCGTTATTTTTTGAGGTTTTTACGCCATAATCGACTATTAAAATCGCTTATAGCAAAAGTGTGCAATAGCCCCATTAGAAGCATTTTTTGAGTTCAAGAGTGAATTTTGTGAGTTTTTAGTGCCATCATCGTTATTTTTGTATGTTTTAATCGCTGAATCGACCCTTCAATCTCTTACAGCAAAAGTGTGCAACAGCCTCATTCGAATCATTAAATAATTTGTGCAAAACCTGTGACCAGAGGCGGCTGGCTGTGGGCAATTTGGCAAAACAAAATTTCTACCCTTTGATTCAATGTGAAACAATCAATTCGATACTGAAGCAGCGCTTCACCAAAACTCGATTGTTGACTCTTGTTTCCAGTAATTCAAATGGAGGGGAAAACACTGTTGCCAATCGCACGAGGCGTCTAAATAAATTACCTCTACCACAAAATCCGCGGGAACTACTTGCCAAATCCAAGAAATCTCATTGGACACTAGGTTTCTAGAGGGGGGGGGGCATGGTGTGGTACGAAAACCGTTAAATACAACATTATTCGCAAGGAACGAATCGAGATATTTTGGTAGCCGTGACAATACATGACTTCATCGATAGAACACAAGTCTATCGCTGCATTGTTGATAGCCGTTGCGGAAACGCCTCACCATGATCCAAGATCGTCAAAAAATGGCCGCAAAAATTAGAAAGTAAACTCGTCAATTTTTCGTTTACGAACTTACAAGACCGATTTCTATCCCACAGACAACATTTTTAATAAGTTATTTAATCCCAGACATTTTACTGGAATGTTAAAGATTAAGGTGAACGCACCGGTAACAGACAGCCTTGAGGGGTTTTGTAGAGAATTTTGTTCATAACTTCCCATAAACACAACGGATTTCAAATGTGTAGGGCTTAAATGGAAGTTCAGACCGTATAAGCTGATTAGTGGCCACTTTTTGACGATCTCAGAGCACTGTGCGGCGATTGCGCGGATCGTGCCGCGTGCCCCCGCGCGCTATGCAGTTGCGTTACAGCAAAGCGACCCGCGTCACCGCTGAGAAAAATCAACAGGGGTCCTACCGGTCATGTCCCTCTCTCGTGCCCCCTTTCTTCGCTCAGCGTAGGGGTGGGGGGGGGATTAGAAAGAGGGGTGCAATGGGCGTCGCGCCGCACACTACGTTAAAACATCGTTTTTCCCGGACAAGAAAAGTAGTTTTATTCTTCCATACACATTTTGGTGCCGGTATTTTCTTGCAAAAACCATGCGACGTACCTGACACTTTTTAACTTCCAAAAAGGGAGATTTTTCATATGTTTAAGTTATCTTGCTATTTCCTGTTCATAAAATCTTTATTATACTTTCTCACTATATACTAACAAAATTAGAAATAGAGGAAGTATTGCAACGGTGCAGAGGTTTTCAATGTATTTTGTTTTGATTATAGGCCCTCTACGATTAAGTAAATCATGATAATTACAAAATAATTAGTTCTCGTCATGCCTAATACTATCCTAAAGAATATTCATTCAAGAAGTTTCAATATTATTTAATCATATGTGGCTTGGAGGTGCAAAATAAATGCACTAACATTCTGTGGAGCCTGTCTGTCCGTCTGTCTATCTGTCAGTCTGTAACCATAAAAAGTGAAACCCGGCCAAACTTTTTAACTATTGATCCATATGCATCCAAATTTTGCAGAGATGTTGCTATTAACAATCCCCAGAGGAGCTTTTTTTTTTTTTTTTTTTTTTTTTTTTAATTTTAAGTTTTAGGTTAGTTATGGATGCAAAATGGTTGCCATTCAAATCAATGGGAAAATGGGTCAAAAAAGCAATTTCAATATTTAAAAAATTGATGTTTGGATCTGGATAAAAAAATCAAAGACTGGTCTGGGGCCAGTTTAAATTTGATGTGAGAAAGTGTTCGTAGCGTTTTGTCTACAGTTAATTTTTATTCTTGAAATTATGTCCGGAAAAGATTACATTTCGTTCCACTGTGCGCCAGGCACAGCCGTGCATTCAGCTCGGATTTTTTTTCACAGAGCTCAAAGGGAAACGACAGAGGCGATAAGACGTTGGATTCAGTTGTCGGCTGATGTTCATTGTTTGGTGCGATATCCTTATATTTTTAAAACAGAATGTTTGAGCAGATCGATCGATATAGAGTATGGAGAACTGCGGCAACTTGCGAGTTGGCAAGTAAACAAACCGAAGTCTGCGCGCTGATAGACTACCACCCCGCCGTCGTTGGATATATGAAACAGAGTCGCGAAACAGAACGCGAACGATCTTGATCAGTTAGTGTCAGTGGCGTAGCGTGCAATTTGGCAACGTTGAGGTTCGTCCATTAAAACCTGTGAAAAAGATCGAACTATTGGGTGTTCGGTGAAACCCTTCGCATTCGACCTTTTACATGGGTTTACATGGACGGAACAGATTCAGGGCTACAGTTAAGCGGATCATAAGGGGGAATTATTAAATTCACCGATGATAGGGCCGGTTGACGGAACGATTAGACAGAGTCCCAGATCAGCAGTGTGACACCGTAATTCACGAAAATAATCTATGATCTGTAATTTTTTTTCAACCAATACGCGAAGAAAAATATTCTATTACAAATGACCGGAATTCTAATGATTATAGTTCCCGTCGAGAAATTCTGACAGTTTCCAGGTGAATTTTGATCTTTTAAAGAAGAAATTTAACCATTGTGGCTGGAAATTCTGGCTTTTTTGACCAGAATAATCAGGCAGATTATCTACGTATGATCAGAACAATCTATAGTGAAAAATGCAAGAGCATTTAGCCGAAACAATTCTACTTACTTAAATGGCCTACATGCAATTCTTCTGAAAACGGCCAAAATTTCTTTTCAGGACCTTTTTATTATCTATCTAGTCATTTCTAGTCAAACATTTTTCTCTGTGTAGAATCATAGTTTTAAAAGTTTCACAATAGTTCATTGTCAGCAGAGTTTCCATCGGTGGCCGAAAAGATTACATCATAGTAATTTCGTAAGGTTTCAGTCGCACTACTGAAGTTAACTATTAATCTTTTGTCATCCGGTGAAACAGCATCCACCCCAAGCGTATGCGCCTAGAGTCCCTGAATACCTATTAAAGAGTCCCGCCACACGAGGTTCCGATTCTGATTGGCTGCTGGAATTTAGGCTGACACGGAGCTCAAGGAGGCCTTCTGGTTCTGTGCTATTCTCCATACGAGAAGACCGTCGGAACGCACCCATCGAAGAGGCGTACGCACGCCTACTCGACTAACCCAACCTATCAGAGAGGACGCATCCTTAGAAAGTCATCTTCTTCATGCTTCGCGTGGTGAGACTCTTTCATATACAGGGAATCTAATACGGCCTAGAGTACCTATACGGCTTTTTCACATAATTTTCACATAATTTCATGATGAAGAGTGAGCAGATGAGGCGGCTCGTGCAACGTGGCAACAACGGATTCTCTCCATTTAAACCCATGTAAAATAATCGGTTCTTTGGTGTCGCGCTGTGCCTCACCTATAATCGATCTTTTTGCATATGTTAAATGGCAAAATAGCATGGTTGTCAGGTAGCACAAGCCGCTACTGACGAGAGAGATCAATAGCCTGAATCGAAAAGCACGTATCTCAAGAGCTTCAGAATAGACAGGCCTACTCTTTAATTGTCGGTTGACAAAATTAACCCTTGATTTACACGAGCCATTTTGCCGACCGCGAAGTATCGAGCATATGCCTGTTAGTTGTGAAAATAGAAACGTGTTTTTTTTTTTTTTTTTTTTTACTTGGCACATCAAAATACCTGTAAAATTCCAAGATCCAATGCAGGAAACGAGACTTACCTGAAACAGAAAAAGTAAACAAAATGATTAGTTTATTTTGAAAAATATATAAATATTGTAAAATATCTTAATTCATTCAAGATTTAAGGTTCATTTGCTCGCATTACGTAAACACAAATAAGTTTGAACTGGGACCCCAATTGAAGTGTATCATGAAAACGCCGTCGCAATGTTCTGAAATCGGAATAATTAAAAAAAAAAAAAAAAAAAAAAAAAAAAAATGAACATTTCCGTCTGAAATGAATTGAAACCGAAGGCGGTTCGTTAATTTCGATAAATCGATAATTATTAATGACGAAAGCAATTTTGACACATTTTGGATATTGAACGACCCACCCCCCCCCCCTTCATAACTTAGAGACCCTGGAAATTCCTCCATACAGAAAAAGCAGACAAAAACACTTCGGCAGCGCTAACAAAACCTTTGGTGGAGAAATATATAACCCAGCAAAACACAAAAGTTGAGCGAACCAAATATTCGGCTCACCCAACAAAATCCCTAATTAATAGGCGTACAAAACCTTTGGTTGGCTCAACTGATTAGATAGTCAAAGCAACGGAGAGTTAATACGGACCCTAAAGCTTTAAAGTGTTGGGAGAATTCTGACTGAGAGTCGGTTCTAATGTATTTTGGGTCGCTGAATCCGAATCTGAACTTCGCGTACAAATAAGAAGCGCGGAAAACCCGCCATTTTCTAAAATTACGGTCAAAATCACGTTTTTTGCCTTATTTTGCTCAGTGGCAAGCGCCATTGCTCAAATGCAAAAAATACTTTCATACAAAATTAAAGTTCGTCAAATTCACACCGAAAAAGTTTCAGACCATTATTTCAAAAAGATCAAAACTGAATTCGCAACGGAGCCACGAAAAATCGTTAAATTAGTACGTTGCAGAAAGCAGCGCATGATCGCTAAACGGCCGCCTTGCGCCGCGCCGCGGCAGCTTCTCTGGCACCTTATGGCTATGCAACGCGTAGGCAAAAAGGTGATGTCGCCAAAACCCAGCTTGCGACCCCTCTATCAATTCAGCTTGGAAAATGGAGTCGATCGCTCTCAAGGGTTTTTATTTCTTTTGAAACTAGGGCCACTTCACTGGCAACTCGCATGGCTTTGTAACATGGGCAAAAAGGTGATGTCGCCAAAAACGCTTTTTCACGCATATCGTCACGCTTAGTTACGCTTAGTCAAATAGTCACACTTTCTCACACTTCTCCACACTTAAATTAGTAAATTAAAAAATTGGATTTTTGAGGTTACGGTCATACGAAAGTTCAAAAATGAAGTAAACGAAAATCACTCCCTCTCTCTCTCCCTCTCTCCTTCCGTTTAAGAACTTGTGTTAGAAAATGATGGCAAAGGGGGTCATAACGTAACTTCAACCCCTTGCCTTCGTCCTTTTCTAACGCACGAGTTCAAATGGAAGGTGAGAGAGGAAGACAATTTCGCTCACGGCCTGTTTCGGCCTCTTATATTAACTGAGAGAGACCACATTGACGCCATCACAGAAACCACCAATCATTAGTGAGTTGTGTCGTATGTCGCAGCTCGGATCAGAGCCATGGTATAGCGGTAGGCATCGCAGGAGTCCGTCTCTCTTTCTCTTCGTCCATTCAAATACTTGCACTAGAAAAGGGCCGAGGGATGGAAGCTATATATTAAGTGACTTCAGACCCTATAACTGTCCTTTTCTTTGGAACATACGATCAAATGGGGAAAGAGAGAGAGACATCCGATTTCCTGGGCTGTGGCAGTGCCTCGGATCTCTTCCTGTAGGACTGTAGGGACTTCAATGTGGACTGGGATCCATGTATAGAGCCGTTGCTGTTGCTTTGAATACATCCAGGAAAATGTATAGCCATCTTCAAACGTATTATGAGCAGTGAGCAGTATCTCGAAGGTATTATGATGCCTTGTTCTGGAGCAGTCAACGCGAGCTTGTCTCCGTGCTTGCGTGGGTGGAGTTGTGAGCGTGAGTGTGTGTGTATGTGTGTGTTTGAGTGTTTGAGCGGTAAATGATGCATAAACGGAACTCATCCGATATGCATCAGTCTCGAACCGCGAGTTCAGAGCGCCGTAATCCGAGACCGCGCGCGCGGGCACTACTTGATGTGATGCCACATCGAGAGGATGGTCACAGTTCTGAGTTCAAACTCCGTGAATAGAAAAATGGTATCCTTTAAAAGTCATGACCCATCATCTGTACGGCCGATAAATTGACGACACTGTCGTAACGCCCATATTCCGGTTCCAGTGGCGTCGTGTGCAATTTGGCAACAATGTATTCCATCCATTTAAACTCATGTAAAAGATCGAATTCAGGGGGTGCACAGTGCACAAGGAAAATTCGATATATTTAATGAGTTTAAATGGAGCAGTTGCATTGTTGCCAGATAGCACGCGACGCCACTGCCCGGTTCTCACATCCGCGGTGGATCATTCATATCGGAATCGATTGTGGAACTACCAGGTATCACATGTGAGCCACTTTGGGAAACATAAATACTTTTTTTCAGACTATGCAGGGTGTAACATAAATCATGTGCCAAACTTCTGGAGCATATTATATTTGAGGCCAAAATTAGACTTTCCTCCCAGTGAACATGGATCCGAAAATGACCTCCTATTAACCCTTTAATGACCAACTTAGTTCACATGAACGTCACTTTTCCGTTCATATAAGAAGGGTGTAGTTAACTGTTCGTACTCGGGGGAGTTGGAATTGCATATACGACGGATTGAAGGTGCCAGACGAAATCTCATCTTTTTATACTACATCGAGAATCGTGTTTATTCGGAATCATGATACTAGAACAATGTGAAATATAATAGAGGAGAAAACCGAGTATATTCGGGATTGGTCCATAAGGGGTTAAGAAATAGCCCTCCAAAGTTTTAAAAAATGTATGGTTTTTTCTTTTGGAATAGCGACCATTATTATGAAACAAATGTCATGAAAATTGATAATGCAAAGTAATTTTACTTAAAGAATCCGCCTTAATGACAATGAGAAATTCAGAAATTAAATCTGACTGTAGGTACTTTTCAGGCAGTCTTGTATACCTTTAGCGCCATAAATTTTATGTCACGGATTAAAAATTTGAAAAATAATTACTAAGATCAGATGGGGAAAAACTCTTGAGTACGTGTATGGTTTCTGGCATTTTTTTTTCCGGTGCGATGCGTTTTAAGCGAGATAATTGCTGCACAATGTAGAAAAGTCAGCGCTTTTATAGGCTGTCCCAAGAATGCTTGGACATGACAACTGTAGCCATAGGCGGACCGTATCAGGGGCTGGGGGGGCATATAGCCCCACCCTCCCATTTTTTTCGGGCGAGGGGCTAAAAATCGGGAAAGAGTCATCACTTGAGTCTTGAGAAGCAAGGAAAAAAAAAAAAAAAAAAGGTCATCACTTTTTAGCCCCCCACTTTTTTTGGTCACGGTCCGCCCATGACTGTAGCTTTAAATGAAAACATCAGCTTCCAACCTCAGATAGGGCAACCTGATTGGTCAGGAACCGTAAGAAACTGATGTTTTCATAAAAACCATAGAAGTGTCAAATCCAATCTTTTCTAAGCTATACCATGGTGTGTGGCAGTAAGTATGCAACCCGCCACTTCCCTGCTTTCTATCCACTGCTCAATTTCTGTCCGCACATCCGACAACACAGTTTATCGAGCTAGCCACAGTGCGTAAAGACTCTATTCAATCCGTCTCTGCGCTGCAGAATGGGTTTCGTCGGTTTTCTCTGCAGTGCGGCCGCGTCGCAGGACGCAGGACGCGAGCAAAGGTATACAGAAGGAAGAGCTGGGCGATTCGCGGCGCGGCGCGGCCCGGGAGGACGAGGTACCCAGCGCGCGCTCCCGCTCCTCCGCGGGTCCTCAGCCCCCAACGCGTCTTAACTTGCCTATCAGACCATCCTCCAGTCCTCGGAGACCGAAAGCATAGAAGAGCGTGTTGGAAATCTAGTCACGAAAAAAGTGACGGATAGCGAGCGAGAGAGACGTCCACACACATACGCGCGCACGAGAGAGAGGGGCATGCGGGAGTCTGCGCGCGCCGCAACAAGCGAAGCGGCCGCGGCTGGAGCGTCAACATTGACGAACGCGCTTCGGTCATCCGTGACTCATAGAGCCGTCACAATACGGCAGCGGCCGGCGCGACAGACGTGAGAGAATCGGTCATAATAACAGCGCTACAACGCAACGCAACGCGGACCGCGCCATACCGTGAACCGAAGTTACCCGCTTGAAAGATCTCGCGGAATCCGCGCGCTGCACATTAGGTAGGCCTTTCGTCCACGCAGGATCGTCAAATTGGCATCGGTGAGCTGCAATCCACCGCAAACTGTAGAATTGCCAACCTGACATTTCTAAGATTCAAACATGACCTTGACCAAAACACCTCCAAAATGGGTTGATTGGTTTTGTTGACTTTGGAGTGGTGAAAAGATGACACACCAGCCATCGTCAAATAAACTCTGCAGTCTCACGGGCCGTCATAAACTGCACAGTTGTTGGACGAACGGAATTCATAAATTTCAGCCTCCCCTGGAAATTTTTCTGTGGGCGCCCATTAACAAACATAACCCACGCCACGCTTTACATCAGACTAAGACCTGCGATAAAGCCGATGAAAACTAACCTCAAAGGACAAAACAACCTATTTCCGTGTGTTCATACCAAAGAGTAAACAAGAGTCGCAATTGAATGGAAGGCCTGCGTGGTCAACGTAGATAAGGGATCCGAACGCGGGCTGGCCTCTGATTGGCTGCAACGGGTGGAGCAAAAATGACTCGGGGTATAGGAAAAATAACACGGAATTTTCGTTCCGGGGCGTTTATCTCGAAACCTAAGCAAAATCATATCGAAACAATTTATACGAGTCGATTCAGCAGATTTTTCCGAACAATTTGATAGGTCATAAGTGCCACTTTATCGCAAATTCTAAAAGACTGTTTCAGTTTAAAAGTACGCACAATAGTGTGATTACATGCTTGGCGTCTGTTCGAGCAGTGTTTGAGTAACTCACTATTGTGCGTACTTTTAAACTGAAACAGTCTTTTCGAATTCGCGATAAAGTGGCACTTATGACCTATCAAATTGTTCGGAAAAATCTGCTGAATCGACTCGTATAAATTGTTTCGATATGATTTTGCTTAGGTTTCGAGATAAACGCCCCGGAACGAAAATTCCGTGTTATTTTTCCTATACCCCGAGTCATTTTTGCTCCACCCGTTGCAGCCAATCAGAGGCCAGCCCGCGTTCGGATCCCTTATCTACGTTGACCACGCAGGCCTTCCATTCAATTGCGACTCTTGTTTACTCTTTGGTTCACACGCGTGTTTTGGAGGTTATTAACAGTAAACGGACATTTTTAGCAAGAACGCGCTTACGATCGTTCTAAACGTCATCAGCTTTATCGTTAAAATTAACACTATCGGGAAATTCTGATGCATTTCAGCGGGTTATCGTTCCGGAGAAATCTAGAACTCTCCGTTTCTTTCAATACGAACTTTTCGCTGATGCGTTGAATTTAGACGATTGAGCGAGGTTGAGGACCCTCATATTCTCATATACGTTTCACGCAGTAAATCATACTTTGTTTGCATATGAATGAGAGTGTTCTCATTCTCTCTATTAGTCTATTGTCTCATTCTTTTTTCTGTTTGTTTTGTTCGGTAGAGAAAAATATGCTGTCTGTGTCGAGTTCATCGTCCACTTGAAACTCCTCCTCCTCCTGGCCTGCTTGCTTGTTCCTAGACTAGATAAATTCGAACTTATGATCCTTAATTAATCAAATGAAATTAAACAGATCATGAAAGAGTACATCTCGGTTATTATTGGCGTGAAAGTCAAGTTGATCTGCCAGAAATTATTTTCGGGCAAACCCCCCTCCCCCCTCCCAATCCTTTTAGAGTGCACCCTTGAACCTGCTTTTGATTGCCTTGACCTTTGCGCAACCACCGGCGTCGTTTCATCGTTTGAATCAAAGCTTTCAATTACAAATCATTTTATGAGACTCTGCGCCATAGTAATGTTTCGTATGTTGCTGACTTGAATTGCCCCGGCTTACGATTAAGAAGCTTTTTTAATTCAGAAGCTTTTTTCAATGTGCAGCCGAAGCTCTCAATCAGGTTTGCTTTGGGTGGTTTTGTGTCGTCACACTTAAGTTATTAATATTGATAGGCATTGGCGGATACAGAGGGGGGGCGTTCAGCTCAAAAAGTGGGAAACGAGGGGAGAGGAAGGGGAAAAGCAAGAGCGAAAGCAAGAAAAGGGGTCATTTACGGGCAAAAAATCCCAAAATCGCCCCCCCCCCCCGTTCGTGAGGGCTGGACCCGCCACTGGTCATAGGCGGATACAGGACTTAGTCTTTCTCTCTCTCCACATTGGCAGATATAGGGGGCGATCGCTCCTCTCGTTCGGCCCGCAAAATGGGAAAAGAGGGAGGAATAAGGGATAAAGTAAGTGCGAAAAAATAAAAAGGGGGTCACTAAGTAGGTAGTGAAAATTCTAAGTTCACCCCTCTCCGTTCGCGAGGGCTGGATCCGCCACTGTCTCTCCAGCCGTTTAAACCCATGTGTTAGAAAAGGATAGAAGAGGGTGCCATCACGTGACTTTAGCACATAACTCCGTCCTTTTCTTTAACGCACGCATTCAAATGTGGACGGAGAGAGGCAGACAGCCAAATTCCTGTATCCGCCCATCATGTAAACAGTCCTTTGACAGGACATGTTCGACATTCGTGTTGTAGTTGTATTATGCGTGGAAGTCGGAACTTTTTCTGCTTCTGTCTGCAAATGCGCGCATTTTTTTGTTCTCTCTTTTTTTCTTCAGCATTTCAATGGTATTTGAGTTTCTTTTCCTCCTGAAATCAGCTTGGAATATGATTTTAAGTGATGGGTAGTAAATAATCAGCGATGGTTTTCCTCGCACTGTAGAAATATGCTAAAGTATCGAGTACCTGCAGGCCGATCATGTACTTATATTTTCGTCAAACCAATAGTTAAGCGACAGTATATGAGGGATGATGATGATACATTATTGTAGGTAATATTGTGAGGCATGGCGAAGGGCTGCCCGCGCCCGGTCGTTGCTATGGTAACAATCTTTCAATGCCTCGTTATAGCTAAATGCTGCTTGTAGGTAGCTTTTAACTATCGGGCAATTTAACGATAGTTGTCTGAGCACACTCAAGTTTTACAATATATTCTCGACCAATAGTATCACTCATGGACAACAGGAAAAAAAAAAATGTTTTATATTTAAAAAAAAAAAAAAAAACAAACATTTTTGAATTAAATGACAATGAGACGTACTTTTAACTAAAGTTAATTGTTTTTAAAGAAAAATGATTGTTTTTAAATTAAGAATAACTGTATTTAAATTGAAAATGATTGTTTTTAAATTGAAACAAGATTGGGAATTAACAATATGGGTAGGTACTTTTTCAAAATTTGCCCAGATAGCAAGTGATTACGCCCATTAAACTCATTTCAAAAACCTCGAAGACCAAAGTCCAGTTTCACGGACCAAATGTATGAGGAGCAAAGAAAAGCCCCCCCCCCCCCCCCCCGGCATGACCTGAAATGACGCCACTGCGCCCTGGGGCCAAATAATGTTTGGACTTTCCGGCAATTACGAGCGGTCATCGGTTGATGACTGCTGGTGTTCCCTTATGAGAGATTTGTAGTGATATAATAACCCCTCGTAAGTACGCACGATACATCTACGAGGTATTGAGGAGGATTGCTAGGTCCAAATATTATTTGGCCCTTGGTTTAAACACAACTTTTACAAATACCGCGTTCACACGCTTCGGCAACACCGGCGAAGCAGTGGCGTAGAGTTGCACTTTGGCAACGTTCACATTAAATTTGTCCATTTAAACCCATGAAAAAGATCGAACTATTGGGTGTTCGGTGAACACCTTTGCATTCGACCTTTTACATGGGCTTAAATGGACGCAATACATTGTTGCCAAATTGCACGATTCGGCACGATTCGGCAACACCGGCAAAGCTCCACTGCCGTCGCGTCGCCATGCCACCGCGCTGACGAATACAGCGCCGCGCGTGCCGAATACAGCGCCGCGCGTGCCGGTCGCGTCGCTTTTAAAGGAGGAAAACCAAAATTAAAAACGAGCCTTAAGACAAAAGCGCAGCGCGCGCAACATCCGGATTCGAATCGTACGTTCTTATGGGCCGGACACGGGACGTGATCGGACATTTGGTGACTCGACTTGTGTCAGTTGTGGCTTCGTATAAGTACAGTCGGCGCGGCGGCGCGGGCGTCGCGCCGTCGCCTCGAAAATGTTGGCCCGGGGGGGGGGGGGGTGTCAATCAAAGGAGGGGGGAGGCCCTCGCGCACCCGGGCGGCTCGGCCCTGAAAACGACAGCGAACAAGATTCGGACTGAAGTGTGACTTCTTTCGTTTTTTTTTGTTTTTTGTTTTTTTTTTTTAATCATCCATCGATTGACGCAACGATGGAGCGATACGCGATGATCCAAGGTTGCGACCACGACAGACAGTGTGCATGGGTCTGGTCGGTGGTCGCGCGACTCGCGAGTTTGAAATTCGCGCCACACGCGACACACATCAAACATCGCTACTGCCTCGATGATAAAGACTGATTTAGTAGAGCGATTTTTCATATCGATTGCCGTCCAACACTCTCTGGTTCCCAGAGCAAATAGAGACGGAGCACTACGCTAAAATACATAGGGAAGATTTGAGGCACTCTGAATTTTCGGGGATTCAACAAAATAACATGTAAAACAACAGTCAACACCTTGCGATGTCGCATGGTGTTGAACGGTGACATTCGGAAAACACGGGGGGGGGAGGATAGGCGGGAAGTGAAGAGGAGGGTGCTCACCCATTCAACACCATGCCACAGAATACTCTAATCAGAACGGAAACTCTAATTCATTTTGAAACATTCTTTACTTCGGGCCGCCATGTTCGAAAGTGAGCATCTTCGGCAATCTTCGGCAGATCTTCGGCAACTGGCCGAGTTGTGATTGGTTGTATAGCCTGAAAAAGCATGTCCGCCATCTTGAGAAGTGAGTAAGCACAGTTGCCAGTTTGTGCCAGTAAATTCCAAATCTTGTTTCCATTGGCTCTTATGGGAGTTTCCCTATTCTGATTGTATTATTCTGTGACCATGCGACGTTGACTGTTGTTTTGTTGAATCCGCGAGAATTCCGAGTGCCTCTGCTGCAGCCAGTTAGTGCTCCGTCTCTATTTGTCTCTGCTGGTTCCAAACAAACTCTGAATCAATGTATTTTCCCCATAAGAGCATTTTTGAACGGAAATTCAGGCAATAGCTATTAAATCAAAAAATGATAATGCAACCTTTTGGCAATTATAAATTCTATACGTCCTCGAAAATGCTTATTTACGGCTGGTTCCACGGCAAAAACTGCCGAAATCAACAAGATATTACAGATTAAACGAAGGCATTTGGAGGTTGGAATCACGCAAATGTTAGATTTTTACGCATTAACGACATAGTGTGTCCGGCTGTTATGAACGTAAAACCAGGTTTTTCCATCATAAAATACCTCCTCACCCCCCTGTGTTTTGAGCCGAACGGGGGGGGGGCATCGCCCCCTTCGCCCCCCCTGTATCCGCCAATGGGAGAGAGGGAAAGACAATCCCCTGTATCCACCCATGCTTTGAAATCAGGTTCCTGAAGACGAGCACACCCTTTTGTTTTATTACTTTTATCCGCCCTTTTCCTCAATTGTTTGATTTAATAGCCTAAATTTCCGTTCAAAAGTTCGCTTACGAGGAAAAATGTATTGAACCAGAGTTTGTTTGGAACCAGAGGCTCTCGATACGGCAATCGATACGATATATCGCTCTACTAAAACAGTCTATTCACCGTCCACCCCCGCTCCCTTCGCTCCGTGCGGCATCTTTTGGCGCGGTTTACCGCCTCGCTTTGTGACGCGTGACGCTGTGCAGAAGCAGAGAAGCGCGGGCGGGCGGGGCGGGGCGTCCGAAGAAAAGTAGTAAAAAGTTGGTGGGTGAAGCGGTGAAGATGGTTCATAAGCTCGCACTCTCTGACTCAACACTCAACAGTCAATTGCAGCAGCCACCAACCAACTCGGTGACGTCACCTTGTGAACTTTCACTTTTGACATCATCTTCGACAACGAGTTTGCGCGTCGATATATACTGTATCTATTCGAAAGCGGCTCGCTCCGATCGACCGATTCATGACTTAAATGTTAAAATATACTTCAGACCTGAAACAGTTGAGTCTAGAGCTGCCGTTTAGAGTACATTTTAATGACATTTTTCGATTCACCGACGAAACTTAGAGCGAATGGGTCTGTTGCATACTTTTGCTGTAACAAAATAGAACCTTGATTCTTATGTAAAATTCGGCGAAAATAACGATGCGCACATTAAAAAAGTTCGAAATCCACTCATTAACTCAGGAAATCACTTCAATTTCAAACAGCCCGCGCTACGCTAGACACTATTTGCACCGGTATACTATTACCTAGACGGAGCCACCGTGCATAAGTAAACAACATCTAAACTACAAAATGATGGAATTCCCTTCTAAATACATGAACTATTGGCTGCATTTGCTGTCAGGTCTTTTCGGTTTATCAAAGATTACAAAATAATACAAGAAATGCACGCATCCAAACGAAACATTCCAATGTTTGTAAGTTCTGTTCATGTTTACAAAAACGAGATGGTTCCATCAATGTAGTTATATGTCGGTGATATATTGTCTAGTGTAGCGCGGGTTGTTTGAAATGGAAGGGATTTTCTGAGTTAAGGAGTGGATTTTGAAAGTTTTTAATGTGCGCATCGTTATTTTCGCCGAATTTTACGTTAGAAACAATGAGTTATATTGATGTAGCAAAAGTATGCAACAGATCCCATTTTCGCCATCGAATTTCATTCACCGTCGCACAGTGGTCGCGAGCCAATGGAAGAGGCTGGACACGATATTGCGACTTTAAATGCGTATATCTTAGTTACTATGCAATGTAGAAGTTTGAAAGTGATTCAGTGACTCTATTTTAAAATTTCCTGCAAGAATCACCCCTCATAGTTTGATTTTGGACTGTAAAAACTTTAAAATTTGCTCTCTCCTCTCACACACTCTCTCTCTCTCTCTCTCTCTCTCTCTCCTCTCTCTCTCTCTCTCAGAGAGAGAGAGAGAGAGAGAGAGGAGAGAGAGAGGGAGAGAGAGAGAGAGAGAATTCCAAGTCCGATCCCTCCCATTGCCTCCCTCCACTGTGTGTCGTATGATATTCGATGGATTTGCATTTTCTTTAGCTGATATTCGGTTATTTCGTTGGTCTCATCGGAGACCGTTGAATTCCAACAATGGGGCAGTTGCAAGGGTCTGAAATGTTGTGTTTTTCACAATGAAAATTAACGAACTTGATGAGCTGAGAACAAAGATGCCTTTGGTTTCTAATTAAGTCCCGTTGTTCCAGAGATGAGATTTTGGCCCAAATACATATTCTATCGGAAAATTCATTGAAACAATCAGAAATTCTTCTCAGTGCGATGAATAAAAATCGTAGAAACTGCATCAATTCATATTAGATGCATTGCTGCGGCAAAAATTATCACATTAATGGTCAATTTCAAACTACGCGTGCTTTATGAAAACAGTTGATGTCTTTCATGACTCGTGAGGATCTCCTAATCAGGAGCCTAGAATGGGTCTGCAACTTTCACAAAATAACCGCAAAGTATACTGAGCACAATGGACGGTTCTAAGAGCGGCGTTACAGAAGTCAACGCTTTTTTTTTTTTTTTTTTTTTTTTTTAAGCCAACAATGCACCCATCGGTAGCAATCAGCTGCGACAAAGCTCGCGTAGAGTTAAGGTGATTCTTCAGCGTTTAGTGCCGATTTCTACTACCAGAGCGCTACCGTTCGATTAACGTCAAATTACAGGCCGAAAGTAATTTATATTTCCGGAAACGGAGTGTCAGTATACAAGATAATCATCTGAAGAAGGTCTCAGCAAAATATATCGTTAGTAACTTCAAAATTGAGGCTGGAAGTACCAAAAAATGAAATATATCCCTAATCGATTCTTGGATCGAAATGTGATATTTCATTTTTGGGAACTTTAATCCTTACTTTTGAAGTTATTGGCGAGATATTTTGCAGAGACGTTCTTCAGATGATTATCTAGTTACTGACACTCCGTTTTCTTTAATATAAATTAATTTCGGCCAGTAACTTGACAATAATCGAACGGTAGCGCTCTGGTGGTAGAAATCGGCACTAAACGCTGAAGAATCGCCTGAACTATCTCTCTCACTCTCACGCGATCGACCCTCACACGTCCGGCTATCTATTTTTAGAGTCGGATTATTTTTTTTTTTTTTTTTTTTATAAATATGGTACTTGCTTCTAGAAATTTTCTTTTAAAGTTCGAATCAGAGGCGTAGCCAGAAATTATTTGACGGGGAGGGGGGTGTCCGAAAATTGTCAGAGGGGCAAGGTCAAGATTTGGTACTTCTCTGAAAACGGAAAAAACGATAATAAATGATACCTTTGCACAAAAAGCACGGTTGTGGTTGCCAACTTACACAAGCTCGGCCATATTCAAGAGTGAAAGATCGGGGGGGGGGGGGGTCGAAGGCGCCAATCGACATAATCCTTCCCTCCTTCCCCTCCTCCTCTTCCTTCTCATTCTCCTGTCACCAAAAAGCACGGTTGCGAAACAATAGCGATACGACGATACGACCACACGACAAGTCAGGCTGATCCGTCGCTGATTTAGCTGATCATACTATCTGACAGCTCGACTGCTGATTACGCTGCTCTTGCTGATCTTCCGCGGAGCGGAGGAGGCGCTGCATGTAAGTACTACCACAGTACTACCTCGCCGTGGCTGATCTGACTTCATCATCCTGAGCTTATGCCAGAGGAGTCTCGACCATCCAAGCCTTTTCGCTCGTCGCGTCATCGAGAGAGGGAGAGAGAGAAAGAGAGCGAGAGAGAGAGAGAGGACCGAGGTGACTGCAAGTTGCGTGTGGGGAATGAGAGACCCGCAGAAGGAGAAGGATAAGGAGAACTGAGAACAGGAGAGAATCGCTCCTGCTCGAGTGCTCGTGGTGATCGCCGCTTGGCAACAAGCGCAACAAGCAACTGAACACAGGCAACACTCATCAGGCAGCAGCAGCAGCAGCGCCAGGCAACTTTTAGCGGCTCACCGTTCTCATTTCCTCCTTCCTTGTCCCATGTTGCTTCGTCGCCCTGTTGCCAGATGGCGTGGGAAACTTCGACCACTTCCCACATCCATGGTGTTGTGTATAAAGTTCCTGCACAGTGCATGCAAGTGCAAGTACTTACAAGTGAGTCGAGAGAGACACTGAGAGACACGGGCGCCGCTAGGCTGTCTGGAGACTCTCCCCATATGCTGAGAGTTATGGCAAGAGGGTGGACAACCTCTGATTGGCCACCGAGTTTGAGGCTCGAAAGACATCAGTGGCGAGACGTGCAATTTGGCAACGTTACTTTTTTCCCCTTTAAACACTTTAGAAAGGTCGAAACATCTGGTCATCGCCGATGACCGAGGCATTCGATTCTTTGAGTAAGTTTAAATGGAGAAAGTACATCGTTGTCAAATTTCACGCTTCGCTCCTAGATGAAATTTCGTACATTATTTTGTTTACATTCTAAATACAAGTAATAACCTAGAACAAAGGCTTCCGATAGATGCGACAAGCTATGACTATAGACTGTTTTAGTAGAGCGATATATCGTATCGATTGCTGTCTGAAGACCTCTGGTTCCCTACAAACTCTGATACAAAACATTTTCCCCACGCAAAGGCGCATTTTAACGGAAATTTGGGCTATAAAATCAAAAAATCAATGCGACCTCTTTGCGATTATGAATTCTCCGTCCTCGAAAATGCTTCATTACGACGTCTGGTTCCACTGCTAAAACTGCTGAAATCAACAAGATAATACAGATTAGACGATGCATTTGGAGGTTGGAATCACTCAAATGTTATTGTTGTTGTTATGGAATTGGCGAAATTTCGGGCGACTCTAACCTACAAATGCAACGTTTAATCCGTAATATCTTATTGATTTCGGCAGTTTTAGTCAATTAACCAGGAATATATATTTGAGCATTTTCGAAGACGTAGAATGCATAATCGCCATAAGTTTGCATTAATTGTTTCATTTAATACCCTAAATGTCCGTTCAAAAGTTCGCTTACGGGGAAAATACATTGAACCAGACGAACGGCAATCGATACGATATATCGCTCTATACTAAAATAGTCTATAAAGAGACGATGCTATGTTTTAAGTCATATCCAAAAGTGATCTTTAGTGCGAAGCGTGCAACCAGGCAACGTTACATGTCATCCATTTAAACTCACGAAAAAGGTCGAAGAATCGGGTGCGCGGCAAAAATGTGAACTTCTCCGCAGGCGCAGCGCTTAATTGTACCAAAATGAGCCTTAATCCTGTCTGTTGACAACTTTCGCTGAACAGTGCAGTTAAGAGAGTTAACACTTTCGTAAAATGACCCCGAGGGGGAAGGGGGATGAGGAAAATATTGACTTCAAAAATCCACTCCTAAGCCTTTTCGAGAATTCGGAGTAGAAGTCATTTCTGTCGTTTGGCACACCTTTCCTTTCCTTGCATTTCGATTCTTACTGCTTCGATTGCTTTGAACCGACCGTTGTAAAATCCTGGGTACTGATTTTAAACAGTGCGAATCTTGGAGCCAGGAGACAGGTGACAGAATGAGGTCAACGACGCCATAAACCTAATTTTTAAAAAGGCTTCGGAATGGATTTTTATGTTTCAAATAGCACTCATCGTTTTTTTTTTTTTGGAGCAATTTTACTCAATACTCGATTCTTTTAACCGTGATATCGGGAACCTATCAATCCCATTGGTTTAAACGGCGGCGTCACAGGACAGGTTTGAAGTCGTTCGAGTTGTTCGTTCAGATGGATGACGCCGAGCAATCGACAAACGACTTCAAATCTGTCACGTGACACAGTCTAAAACTGATGAGATTCATCGATTCCCGCTATCTCATCTCGTCTCGTCTAAAAGAGCGGAATCAGCCCACTGGAGACCAGTGGCGTAGCGTGCAACTTGGCAACGTAGTATTGTGTCCATTTAAACCCGTATAAAAGGTCGAATGCGAAGGTGTTCGCCGAACACCCTATCGTTTGATCTTTTTCATGGGTTTAAATGGACGAACTGCAACGTTGCCAAATAGCACGCTACGCCACTGCTGGAGACCCGCCGCGTCAGAACTTTGCGAATCTTTCCATTCTCTCATAAAACCAGCAGATTCAATCAAAGGTCTATAGACAAACATTTTTACTTCCTCACTGCTAACAAAATTAAAAAAATTACAACTAAATGGCCAAAAAAACATCATAGACAAAATACATTATTGATTTATTTTATTTATTTTATTTTATTATTTTGTCTATACTGCTAACAAAGTTAGAAATAGACAAAAAGTATTGCAATGGCGCAGACATTTTCAAGGTATTTTGTGTCAGTACTTGGCCCACTACGACTGAGTAAATCACGATAATTATAAAATAATTGATTCTCATCATGCCTAATAATATTCTGAAGAATATTCATCCATTAACATTCAATATTATTTAACCATATGTGGCTTGGAGGTGTAAATGTGAAAACTTTCTGTGGCGTCTGTCTGTCAGTCCGTCTATCTGTAGCCATAAAACGTGAAACCCACCGTAACTTTTGAACAATTGATCCAAATGCACCCAAAGGACGTGGCACAATCCTTATGGGAAATGGCCTACGGTCAAACTTAATAAATGTGGCATCATTTTTTTCGTCTCGTCGTCCTGATCAAAAAGTCTCACGGGCCCAAAAAATTATCATCGCCCGTTTTCGAGATAATCGAGCTTAAAGTTTGAACAAATCTCGGCACTCAGGGACGAATTCGCTCGGTAATTGAGCGTGCGTCTTACCCTGGAAGCGGCTTACCGCAAACTGGCGATAGCTGCCGCCCCTTTTGCTCACACTCTGTCCAGAGAGCGTGTTGAAGCGTTTGGAGTGGGAGAAAAAGGGGCATCACCTCCGGACGGAGTGTGAGCAAAAGGAGCGGCAGCCATTGCCAGTTTGCGGCAAGCCGCTTCCAGGGTAGGACGCACGCTCTATTGCCGAGCGAATTCGTCCTTGAGTGCCGAGATTTGCTCAAACTTTAAGCTCGATTATCTCGAAAACGGGCGATGATAATTTTTTGGGCCCGTGAGACTTTTTGATCAGGACGACGAGACGAAAAAAATGATGCCACATTTATTAAGTTTGACCGTAGGCCATTTCCCATAAGGATTGTGCCACGTCCTTTTACACGGATGTTGCTTTCAACATTCCTCAGAGGGAATTTTTTGGTTTTTTTGAATTTTAATTTTTAGGCTTGTTATGGATGAAAAATGGTTTCCATTAAAATCAATGGGGAAATGGATCAAAAAAGGGGAAATTTTAATTATTTCACAAACGGATCTTTGGATTTGGATGAAAATAGTAAAGGGGGCTCTGGTCTGGGAGTCTCCCTCAGCATATCAAAGGGGGTCTGGGGGCCTCCCCAAGAATATCAAAGGGGGGTCTGGGGGTCTCCTCCAGAATATTGAAGGGAGGTCTGGGGGGCTCCCCCAGAAGATTAAAGGGGGGTCTGGGGGTCTCCCCAGATTAAATTTGACGTGAGAAATTGTTCGGAGGGTATTCCCTACAGTCTATTTCTGTTTACACTTGTATGTTCGTTTTTTGGTTTATAACCAACAGAAAGGTCCAATTCTCAGTCGCTCCTAGCAGAGAACACTGACCAATAAGCTCAAAGTTCAGATGGAGCACCCCTGTATGTATGAACTACGTACGTTCCGCACTCCAAACAAACTTCCACTCCAAATGCGATCGTCTGATAAAAAAAAAAAAAAAAAAAAAAAAAAAAAAAAAAAAAAAAAAAAAAAAAAAAAAACCCGACCGTTCCGAGCGACGAGCTTTCAAACTAAAGCTAACATAAATGTCAAACGGAATTTTCCACGCTCGTCGATTGTCTCCAATCGTACTTGCAAAGGACCGAAGCCTTTAAAAAATACATATATATATAAACCGGAGCTTTACTAATAAAGGGCGTTAACTCATCCGCGTCGTCGGTTCGCGAGTTAGGGGCGCGGTTTGACTTGGCCTTGAAATCACGGCTCGCGTACACACAAAATAGGTCAAGAGAAAACAGAGGCCAGGGGCGGACGGGCGGCAACGGGGTGGGGTGGGGTGGGGGTGGGGGGGGGGGAGAGAAAGCACGCCGCACGGCAAAAAAGAAGCGGTGGATCAAGGGGTGAAGGGCGCATGGCGAGGGGTGAGCGGGGGGGGGGGGGAGGATGGAAGGGCGCTCGAAAATTGAGTGAGAAACCGCGTGCGAGACTGGAGAGTGGTTGATAAAGGGACAGTCGGGGATCGCATCATATAGAAAGAACAGACTGAGGTAAGAGTATCTCTGCTGAAAATGAAACAAGAGAGACTTGAAGGGAGGGGGAAGAGAGGGGGGAGGGGAATAATCCCCAATCCGTATTAAAGGCCGGGGCTCCTCTCGCAACGTCCCGACGCGACGCGCGCCGCCCCTCCCTTCACAGCCTCTCACGATTCTACGAAACGACGGCGCGCCCTTTCGATTGTAGGTGAAGGTTCCAGACGATTGCAGACACACTCCACCGTAAACTAGGTCAACGCGGGATGAAAAAAAAGGGGTGAGAGGGGGGGGGATAAAATCCCTTTCGCCGCGGATTCTCTTCGCGTCGCGAGCCGCGTCCTTCCGCACCGCACAATCCCCGAAGCCACAAACACTATTACTACAGCGTATTCCGCGAGGCGAGGGTGAAGGGCACACTGGTGACACGGAGTTGCCGGCTTAGTATTAGGAAAGGTAACCTTCACCGAAATTGAAGATTTAATATATAAGGCTGGGTCGGAGGAAGAATTCAAAACGACACAAATATGAGATTTTTTACTTCATCGAGAAACGCGGTGACTTAACTAAAAGAGATAGGTGCCGATCCGTGGGGCGGGGGAGTTTTGTGGGCTTAAGGTGATTCCAGGGGAAACTTTTCCAGATTTCAATCCGATGGGTAGCGCGCCACTTGTCGCTTTTCGGAAAAGTCGTGTTTTTGGCGTTTTAAACTGAATTATTAGATAAAACGCAAACTCCAATTAACGTCAGCACCCGCAAAATTCTTTTATGGATTTTTTAAGCCCAAAACGAGCAAAATTGGTTTAGAATTAAAGCCATATGAAATTCATTTCGCCATAAGCTTAGTGAGTGAGAGTGAGTGCGAGTGATAAGATGTCTATCTGCCTCACTCGCACTCATTAAGGCTCACGGGAATTTTCCTATTTCATAATTTCCGGCTTTACTTTTGAGTGTTTCAGCTTGAAACTTTCAGGGTATCTTCCTGAAGTATGCTCGCAGGTGCTGACGTTCCTAAAATTTGTGTTTTTAACGTGAATTCGTCAATTTTAGCCAATAACTGTTGTTTTTTTGAGCAGCGCGACGTTGTAGTGTCCACGGTTGGATCCTAGAATCATCTTAACTAAAGGAGAAAGATGCGATCCGTGGGGTGGGGGAGTTTCGGGGGCTTCAACACTCCCACTTTTTTGGGGATTCACAAAAAGCCAAAGCAAAGGTCGTAACTCCTTAAGCCCCTCCACTTCTATATGGAGAATATTAAAATGGAATTAGGGTGCGGAAGAAGGTCATCCTTATGAAAATATTGGAATCCCAGTTCAAAACAGTCGGCAAGCTCACGGCTCTGATACTATCACTATCAGCGCATGTTCTAGATTTCGTGGCTGGACAACCTTGGAAGAGAGATTAGTTCGTAGTCGTCCGCTTGGCAACACAGCCGACGGAGGGGAGCCAGTTCCCATAAAGTTTATTTTCAGTTCAATTTCAGAAAAGCCCTCTCAATTTTCGTCAGGAACCCCATTTCATTTTTAAAATGACCTTGGAGAAATTTTCACGGTTTCATCACGAAATAAAAAGCAGGACTTGATTCTCTCGCAGAGATTGAAGTAGGTGTACGTGAGCGTTGAAACGTTGTTATTAAAGACTAAATTTAAAACTTCCCAGCCCTTGAGAGAGGCATTCGCAAAAACTCGCGATTCGTGTAATCGTGTATACCCTAATATACACTATACAGTGTTTGCGAGCGCACTATATGCATGTAACAGCAACACGCCGCATTGAACGAAACGGAAAGTTGAATTAACTTGAAATTACTTGAGACTTGTAAACGAAAGTTTTTAGATTAGATTACCGGAGCAAAAGTTTCGGAGGGTGAGACTGCGAGTACTGAGACTACTGAGAGTAAAGTTCAAACCACTCAACAATGAGAGTGCGCCCCGTGACTTTCACGTCAAATAGAGAAATGACAATAATGGCTAAAGAGACGAGATACTGTGTTTACGTGTTGTGACTGAGCTTATGAGGTGGTTTCTTCGGATCTACATCCGAGAATTACCATTCATCTTGCAACCGAGTTTAATTATGTTTCCATGGTAACGGCTGCGAAGTGCGGCTCTAGAGCTTGTTTCTATAGACTGATTTAGTGAATCGGCTGGACCTATCGAAGTTCCGACTGGTTCGATATACATGGGTTTTCCCATAAGGAATCGGAATGCGATTTTCAAGCGGAAATTTCGGCCTTTTTGAGACACTTTTTACACGTCGGAGGTTGCGATAATGGAATCTACGTATCCTCAAGTGCCAGGAACCAGCATAAAATAGGGTGATAGCGCAAAATTTAAACTAGTTATGCCGCATATATCGAACCAAGTCGTGAAAGTGAGGTTATGGCACCCCATTGTTTACATCCTTCCTTCCAACCTCTATGAACTGCAAAACTTCCATAAATTTCGACATTTAGCAGTTATTTCTTCGAAACTTTTGGAGGAATTATGTGTCAGAGTATAGTAGCACACTTGCACTAACATTTTGAGTCCTGTAATGCCTGACATTACCACAGATTTTAGAAAAAGGCATGTTCCGTAACTCTACCCGAGTCTTCGTTTGAATTTTTCAGTCATATTCTTCAACCTGCCGGTGTTTCGTTCGTTTCTTTGATGCTTGTATCCTTCATTTACCTCTTACCCTTCAATAACATACTTCTAAAAACATTGTCGACTGTAAAGAACCTTTCGGCAGGGTGATTCAGTCCCGTCATCAATCAACCGTCCTCCCACACGTTCCTGACTGTAGCCTTCCTCTAGCTTTATTTGAGTGTTCCCCCTTTAACTTGTCTAGATTTGAATTACAGATAGAAGGTAAGAACATATTGTTGTAATTTAGATGTGTTAGTAACCCAGCGATAAAATTTTAGGCTAGGCAAACGACAATAAAGTACCTACTTAGATTCTGTACCGTTGCGGTGATGAGGAAACACTAACTTGTTGAGTAATATCAAGCATATTGGAGCTCAAAATGTCAAAGCAGGTGAACTACAATACTCTAGTATATTATTCCTCCAAAAGTTCTAAAGAAATAACAGCTAAATGTCGAAATTTATGGAAGTTTTGCAGTTCATAGAGGTTGGAAGGAAGGATGTAAACAATGGGGTGCCATAACCTCACTTTCACGACTTGGTTCGATATATAAGGCATAACTAGTTTAAATTTTGCGCTATCGCCCTATTCTATGCTGGTTCCTGGCACTTAAGGATACGTAGATTCCATTATCGCAACCTCCGACGTGTAAAAAATGTCTCAAAAAGGCCGAAATTTCCGCTTGAAAATCGCATTCCGATTCCTTATGGGAAAACCCATGTATATCGAACCAGTCGGAACTTCGATAGGTCCAGACGAGTATATCGCATATAATCGCACGATATATCGACTCACTAAATCAGCCTATAGTGAGATAGTTTCGTTTTAGACTACTTATATTCTTTGTAGCAAATTTGCAATTTTTATTCCTTCAGATAAAAAAAAATAGATAAAAAAATTAGACACAAACTTCAGAAACGCGAAAATGTGTGCAAGCGAGGATTTATTTTAAAACTTGAACTCGAAACTAAAGCGAGAGAAAAAAAACGCGAAACGAAATCTGATCTCATTTTTTCATTTTATTTATTTACTTTTTATAACGATCGAAACCATTTTAATGCGAATTGTTTGCGTTGACGATAAATCATTTCAATTGCAAAATTGACGTTAGCCGATTGAATAACTGCGCGAATCGAGCTATTGATAATACGTTGAATATATCTCAGGCCAAATATTTTTGCATACAATTTTTTTCGTAAAATGAAGGTTGAACTTTTTTTTTTTTAGAAGTTTCACAAGTGAACGAAACTACAGGGTGTTGAAAAACTGTTCCCGAATATTTCAGGGGCGGATTTTACAGATCAAAATAAGACCTTTTTTTCCTATAAACATGTGTCAGAAAATGCCCCCCTTTTGAGCTACAGCCCCCCAAAGTTTTAAAAAATTTACGGTTTTTTTGGAATAGCGACCACTATTATGAACCAAATGTCTTAAAACTTGGTGTCCTAAGGTAATTTTTCGTGTAAAATCCATTAATGACCTCGAAAAATTCAGAAATTGAGTCTGACTTCACTTTTCACGCAATCTTGTACCTTTAACGGCACACATTTTATGTTACGGATTAAAATTTTGAAGAGTAATTACCAGAATCAGATGCGGAAAACCTTTAGAAAGATTTTTGGTCCTCTTTGTTTCTTTCGATACGACGCGTTTTAAGCGAGATAATCGCTGCACAGTGTGGAAAAGTCAGCGCTTTTACCATGAAAAACGGCAGTGAGTATGCAACCCGCCTCTTCGCTGCTTCTACGGGCCGGCCGCTATGGTAAAAGCGCTGACTTTTCCACACTGTGCAGCGATTATCTCGCTTAAAACGCGTCGTATCGAAAGAAACAAAGAGGACCAAAAATCTTTCTAAAGGTTTTCCGCATCTGATTCTGGTAATTACTCTTCAAAATTTTAATCCGTAACATAAAATTTGTGCCGTTAAAGGTACAAGATTGCGTGAAAAGTGCAGTCAGACTCAATTTCTGAATTTTTCGAGGTCATTAATGGATTTTACACGAAAAATTACCCCAGGACACCAAGTTTTAAGACATTTGGTTCATAATAGTGGTCGCTATTCCAAAAAAACCGTAAATTTTTTAAAACTTTGGGGGGCTGTAGCTCAAAAGGGGGGCATTTTCGGACACATGTTTATAGGGAAAAAAGGTCTTATTTTGATCTGTAGAATCTGCCCCTGAAATATTCGGGAACAGTTTTTCAACACCCTGTATACTACTTAATTATTTACTTAAAATAATAATGAACTCGTCTCTCTCTACATCCTTTCCGCCGTGTTACGGATGAGATTTTTACGCTTTTTGTTTTTTGTTGTTGTTGTTGTTGTTGTTGTTGTTGTTGTTGTTGTTGTTGTTGTTGTTGTTGTTGTTGTTGTTTTCTTTTATTTACAAAAACAGCGCGAGTTACTTGTCATTTTTAACCAAATCTTATGAATTGATTCATCATCCTTCGGATTGGTGAAGGAGGTTAGCTTAAAAAAGGAGCCTTAAAACTTTGGAAACTTTAAAAAGTTATACTAATATTCAACACAAAGAAACAAGAAACAATGAAAGTCTACAAGCTATAAGTCTACAAAGACAAAGTCTACAAGTCTACAAGAAAGTCTACAAGTCTATACAAGCTACAAGTCTACAAGTCAAGTTGTCGTATTATACATGTCTATCTTACATATCTATGTATCTTTGTATCTATTCACTCTCTTACATGAGAACTCATCGCGGAGAAATAAGACCGGTATAATTTACCACCTGCATATCTAATTTTGGAGTCTGCTATCAAGTATGGTAAATTTTACCAGATTATGATAAAATGTACCGACATGATACCTCAATTTACCCCAAGTTACGTTGCATTTACCATAATATGGTGTAATTTACCATACTTGCTAGCATAGTCTAAAATCAGCAATGCAGATGGTAAATTCTATCAGTCTTTTTTTCCGTGCACACAAGAGTAAGCCACCGAATTACATAACCTCAAATCCTCAGATTCTGGGCAGTTACTGGAAAATGGGCCCATAACACAGGAAGTGTGACCTCTTTCAATTAAATCAGCATTACGATCAAAATATACATTGGGTGTTGGATCAATTTCATCTAAAAATGGCCGAAAATAGCGAAAAATCCGCACTCTTTTCCATGAGAACTCACACAAAAAAGTAAGCCACAAGTCACCTAATTACATAACCTCAAAACATTAGCTTTTGGGCAATGGGGCAGTTGCAAGAGTATGAACTTTTGTGTTTTTTATAAAGAAAATGATAGTATTTGATGAGCTGAGAACAATGGTGCTTTCGGTTTTTTTCAAAGTGTCCCGGTTTTGGAGATACACAGGTGTAAAGTTGTTAAAAATCGTGAGTGTAGTGACGTCACTAAGCGGAATTCCCATTTAAAATAATGTATTTTGGGCCAAAATCTTATCTCCGGAACAATTGGACTTCATTAGAAACCAAAGGCATCCTTCTTCTAAGCTCATCAAGTACTTTCATTTTCTTTATAAAAAACACAACATTTCAGACCCTTGCAACTGCCCCATTATACAGGAAAAGGGGCCCATAAAACAAGAAATGTGACCTCTTTCAATGAAATCTTAGTTAAGATCAAACTATAGGGTCTATAGGGTGACTCCAGAAGACCACACCTGGCATTTCACGGGCCCAACTTCCGGAGATCACCTCAATGTCCTCAATCAGCACATGACATACAGGATCCTTCGAAGATTCTCTGACATCACGTGGGCGGTTTCCCGTCAGCTACGACGACGCTGGGCGCGAGCGCCGCGCCGCAAACGTCGAGTGACCCTCTAAACACATTGAAGCAAAGCATGCAAGGACAAACCCTACTCTTACACGCCACTGCACTATACATAATACATATAGCAAACATAAAAGTGTTGGCAGGCAAGAATGGGGCTCTTGCAAACTTTCGGTGAGAGCAAATGAATAGCCAAAAACCAGCGAAAATCATGAAAATCGCACGAAGAAAGTCTAAAATTCAGTAATAAACTCGCATAACTGCAATAAAGGCAAGATCGTAATGGTGGTTCAACGCAGGTATCACGGGAGATCCCTGTCTAAATAGGCCTCCATACACGCTCAAAGTATGATCGTCAAATTGGCACCGGTAAAGGGGTGCCTCCACCTGTGAATGTAAAAGCGCGAATAAACTATGATTGAGCCAATGAGCTGCCTTGAAGTCGATAGGTCGAGTCCGATGTATCGACAACAAAGAAGCTCATTGGCTCAATCAGTTTATTCGCGCTTTTAAATTCGCAGGTGGAGACATATCCCTTAAACTGAAATCCACCGCAAAACTGTAGAATTGCCAACCTGACATTTCTAAAATTCAAACATAACCTTGACCAAAACACCTCCCAAGCGGGTTTATTGGTTTTGTTGACTGTTAATGGGTGAACAGATGTCACACCATCCATCGTCAAATAAAGGAAGGGAGAAGTACGTTCCATAGACGGATCCAGTAGATTGCCTTTCTCTTTCTCCTTCCATTTGAACGCGTGTGTTAGAAAAGGACAGAGATAAGGGACTTAAGTCACGTGACGGTCCCCTCTGCTATCATCACATGTGTTCAACCGATTCCTCGATACGCCCATGGTAGGTGTCCCCCCCCGCAGGTTAAGCATATCTTTCAAAGAAGATTTAAAAATGTAATCATACATCGAAAATTAACAACTCTCCTTTCTCTCCCTGAAAATGGCAACATCTACAGGAACCGCGAAGGGAGGGGGAAGGGAGGGGGAGGGAACCGGGATCGGCGGGAGTCGTCGCCGTCGTCGTCAAGAGGTAAAGGAGGATGTGTGTCGAGTCGCGAGACGATCAAAAGAGGTGGGGGAGGGGACCGGGGGGGGGGGGGGGGGGGTTCGCGGCGAGGGAGGAGATGCTGAATCAGGACGCGGGGCAGAGGTGGGACGTGGAGGGGAGGCAAGGGCAATGGTTAGAGGTAACTTACTACTCGTACTTGTATTCTCGTACTCTCAAAGCTGACCGGACTCTCGCGGGGAGTGAGTGGGGGAAGGAATAAGTCTGGAGGGGGGAGAAGTAAGGGGAGGGGGGCGAAGAGGGAGGAATATGAGGAGGAGTGGCGCGGTGAGGTGCGGTGCCCGCGTGCAATGCGGTAAGGAGTTACCGAAGTGTTACCGTTAAATCTTTTCTGCGATGCGACCGCGAGGTTGCGCTGTTGCCGCGGCGGTTGAGGCGGTTGTGGCGCGGGAAAGCTCCTCGGATTCAAAAAGAAACGATAATGAAGCTGTTGCAAACTTTTGCTACAGGCTTATTAATAGTTGATAATGGGGTAATACCCAGAAAAATTAACGATTAGCGCACTAAAGAATCACGAAATCCATTCCTAAACTCACAAAATGCTTTTAAACGCGAGACCGTAATGGCGGCCGGGGCCGCGGTATTCATTGGGGTTCCCTATCTTCAATCAGCGCCATCTACACGAGGTGTTCTCGCAACACCACACAAGAAGAAGAAGCATACAATTGACATAAGAAATCCACGGCCTCGGCCGCCATTACGGTCTCGAATTTAAAAGCTTTTTGTGAGTTTAAGAGTGGATTTCGTGATTTTTTAGTGCGCTAATCGTTATTTTTACAGGGTATTGCCCCATAATCAACTATTAATAAGCCTGTAGCAAAAGTTTGCAACAGCTCCATTGTTCCACGAAACAAAGTAAAAAAGGACTCCTCATCACATGGCATCCTTTCATGGAACAAAACAATAAAATATGGAAGAAAGGAACGATTGCTCCACCCGGGGGGGGGGGGTGGAGCAATCTTCAACAGGGATTAAGGGCATCGTGTTTCAACTCCGCCCCGGGCACATAATAATGTAATCAGAATGGAAACTCCCATAAAAGCAAATGGAAACATTTTTTGGCTGCTTCACTTTTGGATTTGGATACACTGTTTAAAAAAAACGAAGTGAGGACAACAAAAATCGAAGCATTTCCTTAGAATTCGGCGGAGTGCGAACAGAAGGGAGTAAAATTTGACGAAGTGGGAATGGACGGAGAAAGAATGAAAGGAGTGAGAGTGAGAGGCACTCCGCACGGGATGAGAAAACTCCGCATGGGATGAGAGAACTCCGCATATGGATGAGAGGACTCCGCATATGGATGAGAGGACTCCGCAAGGGGATGAGAGAACTCCGCACGGGATGAGAGAACTCCGCACGGGATGAGAGAACTCCGCATGGGATGAGAGAACTCGATCCGCAAGAGGATGAAAGAACTCCGCAAGGGGATGAGAGACACTCCGTCTGTTCTCACTCCGTCCATTCCCACTCCGTCAAATTTTACTCCCATGATCCCTTCTGTTCTGACTCCGATAATAATTCTCACTCCACCGAATTCCAAGGCGGACGATTTTTTTTTTTTTTTTTTTTTTTTTTTTTTTTTTTTTTTGCAGGAATTACAACATGTAAATCAGCCCCTCTACAGTTATTGCTCGTTGGTTTGTAACTTTGTTAGTACAGTGTGGCAACCACGCTACTAACACACGTAAAAACATCAGTCTGGCCGAGTCGTCCTCTCGTCCGCGCCTCGTCTCGGCGAAACATTATCCGGAGCAGTTTCGAGTCATTTTGCCCTTCTTTCTCTGCCTCCTCAACCCCCCCCCCCCCCCCCCCCCCCCCAATTCCTTCCTCCTATCCATCCCTCCTGGACAATCCTCATTGACGGACGAGTATGAGGATTGAGGATGACGACATAAATAACAATGGTCAAGTCCGGTTGGATCCTGTTTATAACCACCCGCGATTACTCTAAAAAACGATCTTGGGGGGTTGAGAATGGGGTCGCGATCGCGAGAACGCCAAGACTTGTTCGACTCTCAACGAACGTGTCGATTCCTGCTCGAGTTCGCAGCCCGCCGATTCTCGGGTATAGAATCGAGGTTACCCAAGGGGTCGACAAGCCATTTCCAGGAAACTTAATCAACTTGGAAATTAAGACTTGCATCATACCCACACAGAAAAAAAGAAGAAGAAAAAAACAATGTGTAATAATAAATAAACTGTAGGGCACACCCTACGACACTTTCTCACATCAAATTTAATCTGGGGGAGACCCCCAGACCAGACCCCCCCTTACCACGGCTTGTTTGTTAACACATTCAACAGTCTCACAGTGTTTGGCAGGAAAAATATTTAATCTTCGGTTAACCCTAGTCAATTATTTTATTCATGATTATTGCACCGTATACTTCGCGGGTAAACAATTTACACAAGTCAGAAGCAGAACAAACTTTTGTCTACTGTCAAACTCGAACATGAGAGGGAATCAACTGAAGAGGTATCTTCACCAACAATGACGGTGTGGTCAGGGAAAAAATGGTCATATGACGGAGGCTCCTCTATTTGGATTGGAATCCATCCGCCAATCTGAAGTTCACGACCAACTTATTATTTTTATTTTTTTTTTTTGTTGCTCGGCTTCCTCTGGAACTCCAGTTAACTTTAGCGTGAATTGACCCTCAGAACAGGAAAAATAAACACATTTAAAGACTGGAGGAGGAGTAAATTAAAAAACTTGGCTGAGAGTTCGCGGTTGGGAAGTCTGAGGTTAGCCTCACTTCCTTCCTTTTAAAAGAGAGGGAAAAAAAAGTCAAAACCTGTCGCGGTAGACCACAGCAAGTCTCTTCTTACATCCCCCTCCACCTCCCTTGAAGCCTTCCCCCGAATGTTTCTCCGCGCTGCACCCTTTCCTTTCATTCCTAAACACTAACTTGACTGGCGCCCGGATCCCTTTCCTGAGGCGAGTTACGAGGTCCTCGTAATTTGGTCAGTTGCACCGAACTAATACTTTGATATGTAGGTAATCTTTTCTAAACTGGTGCAGTCTCCGTCATTGACTTAATAAATATATGTATACTCTTTTCTCAACTCCGCATTGTCAATTGGGCAGTTGCAAGTATCTGAAATTGAGTGTTTTTTATAAAGAAAATGATAGTACTTGATGAGCTGAGAACAATGATGCCTTAGGTTTTTTCTTAAGTGTCCCAGTTTTGGAGACACACACGTGTAAAGTTGTAAAAAAAATCTGTGCGTAGTGACGTCACTACGCGGAATTCCCATTTAAAACAATGTATTTTGCGCCAAAACCTCATATCTCCGGAACAATGGGACTTAATTAGAAACCAAAGGCATCTTTGTTCTCAGCTCATCTAATACTTTCATTTGCTTTATAAAAAACACAACATTTCAGACCCTTACAACTGGCCCATTCGTGTTGGAAAATTTGTTTCCATTGGCTCTTATGACAGTTTCCATTTTAATTGCGTTTTTCTGCGCCTGTGATACGAAGTTCCGATTGTTACGGCAGCTGGACCGTTCACTCTTGTACTGAAGCCGCACCAATCATCTCTTTTAATTCCTCCATTTATCACTTCGACCGATGACTTACCGAATTCGGCCTAGAAAATCGATGCGTCGCTTTGCGTCGAACGTGGCAAAACGTGCGCCGCGCGAGGGACCGAGAGTTCATTAACCGTTTACATAATGACATCATTTACTGGTTGAAAGATCCAAATAAAAATCTGCATTGAAGTGCTTTTGCCTCTGCGGCTACGGTGCGGAGGGAAATAAAAAGATAACCTGTTTTATGAGAAAGATTTTTAACGAGAAAACTAAGACCGAGATCGATGCTGTATACAAGGTGTTCCAAAAAGTAAGACAATGGGTCTGTTGCAAACTTTTGCTACAGCGCTATAGAGTGTTCGATCTCATGTAAAATTGCGTGAAAAGTCCATTGGTGGCATCAGAAAGTCATAAAATGCAGTATAAAACGCACGAGAGACGTTTAATGAAATCCAAGATGGCGGTAAAATATTGAGCAACCTGTATGCATGCACCACGAACATCCAAGGATAGCCAACCTCACAATTTCGATCACACCCAATCACAATGTAAATAAACACATAACCTCTGAAGCTGTGAGGTTGTCAACGTTGGCAATCCTTGGATGTTAAAGGTGCATGCATACAGATTGCTCGATATTTTGCCGCCATCTTGGATTTCATTAAACGTCTCTTGTGAGTTTATTATCGCATTCCATGACTTTCTGATGCCATCAATGGACTTTTCCGGTGATTTTACATATAATGAAGAGCTCTTTAGCAAAAGTTTGCAACAGACCCATTTGAGGGTGTAAAAAAGTCGGGGAAGTTTTGCGGAAAAGTCGCGAAACGTCTTAACCCTTAACTGCAGATGAGCCCAGATCTGGAACAATCACTTTGAAGCCTTATCTAAAAGTAGGAGACTTGAGTTGTACTGTCGCTGCATGTTGGGTCACATGTGGAACAGATACTAAACGAGTAAGAATTGTCGATTTTGTCCTAGAGCGCGCAGCACAGGACAGAGAACGTGCAGAGTGGTTGAAAATAGCTTACTGAAAATCTGATAGAGATTTTCCGATTTTCATTGTTATGTTTGGGAGTAACGCAGGGATACCATATACAAAAAAAACAACTATTGACACATATTAACTTATTTTTTACTACTATAATTTTTTTTTTTTTTTAGCCTGAAAACTTTATTTTCAGTTGCATGGATACATAATTGCGGGTAATGCCATATTTTGAACAATTAATATTCAGGCTCTTTACCATTGAAATATAATGGAAAGAATTTGTTCACTATTTTTCCCTGTCTCAAGGATCAAAATTGTAATGAAAAAAAATTATTATATTGAAAAAAAAAAAAAAAAAAAGTCATGCAGTAAAGGGTTAAAATTTGGCCCCAAACTGAGAAGCACGCACGGCACGCTCACGTGGGGAAAAAAAGACTGGTAGAATTTACCGTCTGCGCATAGCTGATTTTGGAGTCAGCTTGCAAGAAAGGTAAATTTCACTAGATTATGGTTAACTGTACCAACATGTTATCTTAATTTTCCACAAGGTGCATTGCATTTGCAATATTAAGGTGCAATTTACTGCTTGCTATAGCAGACGCCAAAATCAGCTATGCAGATAGTAAATTCTAGAGTCCCTATATATATGAAAGAGTCTCGCCATACGGAGGTTCCATGTCTGATTGGCTGCTGAAATCTGAAGAAGAAGAAACGGTACATGAAGCATGGAGGCGCGCCTCCTGTTTGCATCTTCATGGAACCACCTTCCCCGCTGCCCAGCTTTGAGGAACCTTTCGGCATTTTTAGCTTGCACTGATAAAATTTTGAACGGGTCTGTTGCAAACTTTAGCTACAAAAATTAAGAGTGTATAATCTGCTGTCAAATCACCTGAAAAGTCCATTGGTGGCATCAGAAAGTCAAGATATGCAATAATAAACTCACAAGAGGCGTTTAATGAAATCCAAGATGGCTGATAAATATCGAGCAATCTGTATGCATGCACCGTGAACATCCAAGGATGGCCAACTTTGACCACCTAACTGGAGGTAGAGGTTACGTGTTTGTTTACGTTGTGATTGGTTGTGATCGATAATGTGAGGTTGGCTATCCTTGGATGTTCGTGGCGCATGCATACAAATTTCTCGATATTTCTCCGCCATCTTGGATTTCATTAAACGCCTCTTGTGAGGTTATTATTGCATTTGATGACTTTCTAATGCCACCAATGGCCTTTTCAGGCGATTTTACATTAGATTAAACACCTCTTAATCGTTGTAGCAAAAGTTTGCAACAGACCCATTGAAATTGATGTAAGTAGTGTGTTCAAAACAGCATAAAATTCACGCATTGCTCTTCACTGTAAATTAAAACTGGTAGTGAAGCCAACGGGTATTGAAGGTTAGGTTGACCTGACAAAGATTACTTACACACGAATACATAAGTAATCTTTGGCGGGAAGATCGTTGGATAAAAATGAAAACAAGAGGTGCGCCTCCAGGCTCCTCAGACCCTTTCTTCTTCTTCACTTCCGTTCACGTGACTTGACTCTTTCATAAACAGGGACTCTAGCAAATTCTACCAGTCTTTTTTCCATGCTCCCTGAATTTTTAGGCACCCGGTATTACGAAGTACGCCTGATCTCGGATACACTCTGGGCCCCCCTATACAAGTCATGGAGCGCACGAGTCGAGCACACGCAGAACAGACAAAGACACTCTGTGACTCTGCTTATTGCTATTGGTCGAATCAATTTTTACGTCATCCGATTTGGTTCAAGATCACGATGAATCACTTTGCAGGTTTCAATAAAAACTTATATCGAGTGATATTGTATACGATGGCGGGCGGGGGAGGGGGAGGGGGGGGGGAGAAAAGTACGTCGAGTGGAGATATTAAACGGAGAAAGTTTAAACAATAAAACGCTATCTTCGATGGAGTTCTGTCCCTGACAGTGTTGCCATTTTTCGTATAATTACCCGGTTTTCCCCATATGTGACTAAATGTAAAAGTTAGTGATTTATAATAACATCTGGCAACAATGGTTCCTGATAATGATCGTCGCATCGCGTTGACGCGATTATTGAGTTAGGTCTCGCGGCTCAAAAAAAAAAGAAGAAGAAGAAGAAGAAACTAGCTAACTGTTGCCTCCGCTAAAATAAGAAAGTGATCAAACCATATCTCGATGACGAATCAGACGAGTGTCTAAATTCGCTACCATACATCAGCATTGAATAGTGACGGTCGCCTCGAGAATTGAGATGTATCGATGGGCCCTTCAAATAAACCTACGGAAAAGAATCGATCAGAGGGAGGTCCCAAAAAATTGATAATTATTCATGATTTTAAATGATAGAAAAACGACAAGTAATTGTTCACGGGCCACCACATGGTTCCCTCCATATGAACCCATGGAAAATAATCGATCCTATATAGGACATGGTTCCATTTCGGCTATTAAGAAGAAGCTCAAAATAATCCAAGCGATTAGCCTTAACTTTATTTTTCTTTAATGCTCTTTGGTTACTTTTTCATTCTGATGACTCATAAATGAAGCTGGTCGTAATTGGATAATCTGAACCAATAGTCATAAATATTCTCAGAAAAACTGAAAATTCAAGTTTTTAAACTTCTAAACGAGAAGTCCGCTGAATCGGCTGAATACTTCTTTGCCTTCTACATTTGTCCTTTTCTAATCGCGAGCAATCGAACAAGCGGAGAGAGAGGGTGAGAGGGTGAGAGGGAGAGAGGGAGAGAGGGAGCGAGAGAGAGAGAGAGAGAGAGAGAGAGAGAGAGAGAGAGAGAGAGAGAGAGAGAGAGAGAGACAAAATCCTGTTTCCGCTAGTGCGGTATCACAAAAAATTCGATTTGATACAAGTATCGAAATCGAGTGATCGACCGGTCGATCTTTGCTATCCATGTCTCGATGCACACGGTTAGGTCCAATCATCTGTAGCGAGACCGACCGGCGCGCGGCGCACTATGGTCTGAGACCGTCAAAAAGCGGCTCAAAATCACAAAGTAAACTCATCAATTTATCACTCAAACTTTCAAGACAAACAATCACAGAGACCACTTTTACCAAGTCATTTATACGAGGGTCGTTCCAAAAGTAAGTATCATGTTTTTTTTTAAAAAAATATATTAATGCTAAAATAAATCGGTAAAAAGGTTTCGATGCGCAAAATCCTCAGCTTTTCAATAGTTTTTTTGGATTTTTGATATCTTCAAAATTAAAAAAATGGCGGCGGTTTTTCTGAGACAACCTACCGTTGTCGCGTGCCCAAAATTTTACGCTACTGAATCGTCGCGCTAATTGCGGTGTCTGAGTTGCTGTCTCTGACATTTGTTTACCGCGATTGCCGAACCTCATATCTCAGGTTTCTCAGCATCTTACTGATAAGATTTACCGGCTTTTATCATGATTTACACGTCCCTTAGTTTACTTGTTGATATTTGCTGTCCAGTTGCAGACGCCAAAATCAGCTATGCAGATAGTAAATTCTAGAGTCCCTATATATATAAAAGGGTCTCGCCATACGGAGGTTCCATGTCTGATTGGCTGCTGAAATCTGAAGAAGAAGAAACGGTACATGAAGCATGGAGGCGCGCCTCCTTTTTGCATCTTCATGGAACCACCTTCCCCGCTGCCCAGCTTTGAGGAACCTTTCGGCATTTTTAGCTTGCACTGAAAAAATTTTTGAACGGGTCTGTTGCAAACTTTAGCTACAAAAATTAAGAGTGTATAATCTGCTGTCAAATCACCTGAAAAGTCCATTGGTGGCATCAGAAAGTCAAGATATGCAATAATAAACTCACAAGAGGGTTTAATGAAATCCAAGAGGGCTGATAAATATCGAGCAATCTGTATGCATGCACCGTGAACATCCAAGGATGGCCAACTTTGACCACCTAACTGGAGGTAGAGGTTACGTTTTTGTTTACGTTGTGATTGGTTGTGATCGATAATGTGAGGTTGGCTATCCTTGGATGTTCGTGGCGCATGCATACAAATTTCTCGATATTTCTCCGCCATCTTGGATTTCTTTAAAACGCCTCTTGTGAGGTTATTATTGCATTTGATGACTTTCTAATGCCACCAATGGCCTTTTCAGGCGATTTTACATTAGATTAAACACCTCTTAATCGTTGTAGCAAAAGTTTGCAACAGCCCCATTGAAATTGATGTAAGTAGTGTGTTCAAAACAGCATAAAATTCACGCATTGCTCTTCACTGTAAATTAAACTGGTAGTGAAGCCAAGGGTTTTGAAGGTTAGGTTGACCTGACAAAGATTACTTCACACGAATACATAAGTAATCTTTGGCGGGAAGATCGTTGGAAAAAAATGAAAACAAGAGGTGCGCCTCCAGGCTCCTCAGACCCTTTCTTCTTCTTCACTTCCGTTCACGTGACTTGACTCTTTCATAAACAGGGACTCTAGCAAATTCTACCAGTTTTTTTTCCATGCTCCCTAAATTTTTAGGCACCCGGTATTACGAAGTACGCCTGATCTCGGATACACTCTGGGCCCCCCTATACAAGTCATGGGCGCACGAGTCGAGCACACGCAGAACAGACAAAGACACTCTGTGACTCTGCTTATTGCTATTGGTCGAATCAATTTTTTCGTTCCATTTGGTTCAAGATCACGATGAATCACTTTGCAGGTTTCAATAAAAAATTATATCGAGTGATATTGTATACGATGGCGGGCGGGGGAGGGGGGGGGGGGGGGAGAAAAGTACGTCGAGTGGAGATATTAAACGGAGAAAGTTTAAACAAAAAACGCTATTTTGATGGGGTTCTGTCCCTGACAGTGTTGCCATTTTTCGTATAATTACCCGGTTTTCCCATATGTGACTAAATGTAAAAGTTAGTGATTTATAATAACATCTGGGAACAATGGTTCCTGATAATGATCGTCGCATCGCGTTGACGCGATTATTAGTTAGGTCTCGCGGCTCAAAAAAAAAGAAGAAGAAGAAGAAGAAACTAGCTAACTGTTGCCTCCGCTAAAATAAGAAAGTGATCAAAACCCTATCTCGATGACGAATCAGACGAGTGTCTAAATTCGCTACCCTACATCAGCATTGAATAGTGACGGTCGCCTCGAGAATTGAGATGTATCGATGGGCCCCTTTAAATAAACCTACGGAAAAGAATCGAAAAGGGAGGTCCCAAAAAAATTTATAATTTTCATGATTTTAAATGATAGAAAAAAGACAAGTAATTGTTTACGGGCCACCCCAAAGGTTCCCCCCATATGAACCCATGGAAAATAATTCCTATATAGGACATGGTTCCCTTTCGGCTATTAAGAAGAAGCTCAAAATAATCCAAGCGATTAGCCTTAACTTTTTTTTCTTTAATGCTCTTTTGGGTTTCTTTTTCATTCTGATGACTCATAAATGAAGCTGGTCGTAATTGGAAACTGAACCAATAGTCATAAATATTCTCAGAAAAAATGAAAATTCAAGTTTTTTAAACTTCTAAACGAGAAGTCCGCTGAATCGGCTGAATACTTCTTTGCCTTCTACATTTGTCCTTTTCTAATCGCGAGCAATCGAACAAGCGGAGAGAGAGGGTGAGAGGGTGAGGGGGAGGGGGAAAAGAGGGAGCGAGAGAGAGAGAGAGAGAGAGAGAGAGAGAGAGAGAGAGAGAGAGAGAGAGAGAGAGAGAGACAAAATCCTTTTTCCGCTAGTGCGGTATCACAAAAAATTCGATTTGATACAAGTATCGAAATCGAGTGATCGACCGGTCGATCTTTGCTATCCATGTCTCGATGCACACGGTTAGGTCCAATCATCTGTAGCGAGACCGACCGGCGCGCGGCGCACTATGGTCTGAGACCGTCAAAAAGCGGCTCAAAATCACAAAGTAAACTCATCAATTTATCACTCAAACTTTCAAGACAAACAATCACAGAGACCACTTTTACCAAGTCATTTATACGAGGGTCGTTCCAAAAGTAAGTATCATGTTTTTTTTTAAAAAAATATATTAATGCTAAAATAAATCGGTAAAAAGGTTTCGATGCGCAAAATCCTCAGCTTTTCAATAGTTTTTTTGGATTTTTGATATCTTCAAAATTAAAAAAATGGCGGCGGTTTTTCTGAGACAACCTACCGTTGTCGCGTGCCCAAAATTTTACGCTACTGAATCGTCGCGCTAATTGCGGTGTCTGAGTTGCTGTCTCTGACATTTGTTTACCGCGATTGCCGAACCTCATATCTCAGGTTTCTCAGCATCTTACTGATAAGATTTACCGGCTTTTATCATGATTTACACGTCCCTTAGTTTACTTGTTGATATTTGCTGTCCAGTTGCATCCGAACATTAAAAAAATCAAAATCAAGAATCATTAAAAATCAAGAAAATGAATTTTTCTCCACAGGAATAAGAAAGTTGGTGCCGCGCTACCAAAAGTGTCTTAAAAGAGGCGGAGACTACGTCGAAAAATAAGGTTAGACGCTTTTTAAGTAGAAGTTTTTATTATGTTTATGTTCTTTTTGCTCTCTTCAACACAATCCATTTTTCTTGTCTGAATAACGATTTATCCGAGTGCGTAAAATTTTGGGCACGCGACAACGGTAGGTTGTCTCAGAAAAACCGCCGCCATTTTTTTAATTTTGAAGATATCAAAAATTCAAAAAAACCATTGAAAAGCTGAGGATTTTGCGCATCGAAACCTTTTTACCGATTTATTTTAGCACTAATAGATTTTTTTTAAAAAAAACATGATACTTACTTTTGGAACGACCCTCGTATAAATGTCACTGCAAAGTTTTCAATGGAGCTGATGCAAACTTTTGCTACAGGCTTACTTAAAGTGGATGGGGTAAAACCCTGTAAAAATAACGTATAGCACACTAAAAAATCACGAAATCTACTCCTCAACTCACAAAATGCTTTTAAACGCGAGCCGTAATGGCGGCCGGGGCCGCGGTTTGCATTGGGTTTCCCTATTTCTTCAATCAGCGCCATCTACACAAGGTGTTCTAGCAACACCACACAAGAAGAAGAAGAAGCATACAATGGGGCTCTTGCAAACTTTTGCTATGGGGGTTTGAAGAGTTGATTCTTGCATAAAATCCTGTAAAAATGACGATGAGTACACTATAAAATCACAAAATTCACTTTAGAATCTGGCTTAATGGCGGAGAGACGCAGGTATTATGGGAGATTCCTACCTAAATTGAGACATATCTCTGTATTTCCGTAGAGAAAGTGACATATTAGACAGGAATCTCCCATGATACCTGCGTCGAACAGCCATTACCATCTTGCCGTTATAGCAGTTATGTGAGTTTATTACGGAATTTTAGACTTTCTTAGAGTGAGTTTCGTGATTTTTGCTGGTCTTTACACAAGATTGGACTATTTATTTGCTTACAGCAAAAGTTTTCAAGAGCCCCATTGCCATTAAATTTGGGCGGCATCGGCCGCCATTATACGATCTCGCGTTTAAAAGCATATTGTGAATTTGGGAGTGGATTTCGTGATTTTTTAGTGCGCTAATCGTTATTTATACAGGGGTTTACCCCAGAATCAACTGTTAATAAACCTGCAGCAAAAGTTTGCAAAAGCTGCATTAAGCTTGAAAGGTCGAAAACGATGCTTTCTCATTACAATTTTTCACCGACTTTTTGTCACTTTCTTCCTCGAGCTCAGACCACAGTGCAAGTGCGGCGCGGCGCGGCAGAGCCTTCGGTGAGTCATTGATGATAGTGGTAAAAATCGGAGGAAAATGATAATTCTGACGCGAGAGAGGGCCGACAAACGTCCAACAATCATCCAGGCATGGCATGGCAGCGGCAGCAGGAAAGAATGTAACGTTGCCAACGTTTCGAACATTTTAGGGAAGTTTTAGGCAAAAATTGACCATTTTTCGAATGAAGAACGACCTCCTTCCTTTATAATATCCTGTATATTTTTCAGTTTTTTTTTTTTTTTTTGTTATTTTTGTTCGTTTCTGTTAGATGTAATCAAGACATTAAGGGAGGCCATTCCAAACGGTCAATGCGGTCAATTTTGCATAAAAATGGCCCAAAATCATTGAAAATCGCAAACAGTCCACTTCCTCTCATGAAGCGCCGCAATGTAAAAGTAGACAACACACCCTAGTAAAAAAAAATTGATGATTCATCACTTAGTTGATCGGCCGATGTTCCATTTCTCAATGTTTTTTTGGCCACCAGGAGCCTATTCTGCTGGCCGACCATTAATTTGCTGATTTTCAACAAAATTTTGATGGTCGGCCAGCAGAATTCTACTGGCGGTCGACAAAAACATTGAGAAATGGAACATTGATCGATCAACAAACTGATGGGTCAACAAAAAATGTTTATACTAGGACAGTTACATAACCTCAAACCCAGAGCCTTAGTTACGGAGGTGCATGGAGTGCAAAGCACCCGGGCCCCCAAAAACAAGGTTTTTTGAGGGGTTTTTTCTTTGGTCCAAAGAAAAAAAGGTCGATTGGTCATGATCATCAGAAATTAGGATAAAAAAAATACTAGAATGAAAAGTAACACTAAAAGAGAGCAACGAAACAAAAATCTCTTAGATGCCCCCCCCTTTTTAGGCACTGCCCCGAAAGAGCAGAGGGGACGTTTTGAGAGCCGTATAAGCCATGTTGGCGATTTAAATGCAGCAAAAAGATCAGACCTGCTCGTAAGTATATTTTCCCATTCAAATTAACATAGGCGCTGCCCCGGAAGAGCACATGAGCCTTTTTGAGAGCCCCGAGCCACTTCGGTGATAAAAAGGCCAGAAACAGATAAGGTCTGCTCGTAAGTCTCTTTTCCCATTCAAATTAACGTAGGCGATGACCCGGAAGAGCACAGGGGGCCGTTTTGAGAGCCCTGAGCCACGTTGGCGATTAAAAGGCCGAAAATAGATCAGGTCTGCTCGTAAGTCTATTTTCCCGTTCAAAAAAAACATAGACGCTGTCCGTGAAGACCAAGAGGGACGTTTTGAGAGCCCCAAACCACGCCGGCGATTAAAATACTGCAAAAAGATCAGGTCTACTCGTGCGCCTATTTTCTCATTCAAAATTACATGGACGCTGCCCGGAAGAGCACAGGGAACGTTTGAGAGCCCTGAGCCACGTTGGCGATTAAAAGGACGAAAAAAGGTCAGGTCTGCTCCAAAGTCTATTTTACCGAGCAAAATAACAAAGGCGCTGCCCCGGAAGAACATGGGGCCGTTTTGAGAGTCCTAAACCATGTTGGCGATTAAAAGGCCGCAAAAAGATCAGGTTACTCGTAAGTTTATATTTTCCCAATCAAATTAACATAGGCACTGCCCTGGAGGAGCATAAGGGCCGTTTTGAGAACCCTGAGCCACGTTGGCGATTAAATGGCCGCAAAAAGATGACCCCGAGTCAATTTCCATAAGGCCAAAAAATTTCGGACCCACGCTTACAGCCAATCAGAGGCCAGCCCGCGTTCCCGATCCCTCGTCTGCGTTGACCATGCAGGCCTTTCTATTTAAAGGGGCTCTTGCAAACTTTTGCAGTGAGCAAATGAATTGTCCAATCTGATGTAAAAACCGCAGCAAATATCACGAAAATCACACTTAGAAAGTCTAAAATTTAGTAATAAAGTCACATAACTGCTGTAACGGCAAGTTCGTAATGGCGGTTCAACGCAGGTTTCATGGGAGTATCTAATTTGTCAGTTTCTCTACAGAAACACAGAGTCTCAATTTAGATAGGAATCTCCCATGAAACCTGCGTCTATCCACCATTAAGCCCGATTCTGAGAGTGAATTTCGTGATTTCTTAGGGTACTCATCATCGTCTTTTTTCAGGTTTTTTATGCAAGAATCAACTCTTCAATCCCTTATGGCAAAAGTTTGCCAGAGCCCCATTGTACGATTTAATAGCCTAATTTTCCGTTCAAAATTTCGCTTATGGGGAAAATGCATTGAATCAGAGTTTGTTTGGAACCAGAGGCCCTCAGACGGCAATCGATACGATATATCGCTCTACTAAAACAGTCTATTGCTATACCTCGTTGGCGAAAACTGATTTTTCCTCAGCGCGGCAACTCCGCGAATACAGCGCGCAGGAACAACAATCGCGGATCCGCGGCCCTCGATTCAATTTTCAAATCAGCAGTCGGAGCTCCTCGATTTCTATTTTCGGAAAACACAATTGCTCTGGCCTGGCCCCGAGCTGATTATTCTCCTCCCCCCCCACACGTTCCCCCTTATTCCTATTGCCCCCCCTCCCCCCACCTCGCCCACTGCAACCGTCTGTTCACCGGATCCTCCATTGATAATGGTGAATCGGAGCGAACAGCCCAACAGCAAGAGCACACAGCCGAGAGTAGGTACACTCAGGACTCAGGACTTTCTTACGATTTAATGGTTATGCACTAACCTCTTCAAGTCCGTCACGTGACGGGACGCGTCGCGCGTCGTCGCCACAGTTGCCACGTTCATAGTCTTTGAAAATTCCTTGCAATGGGTCTGTAGCAAACTTTTGCTACAACGATAAAGACAGTTTCATCATTTGTAAAATCGCCCGAAAAGTCCATATGTGGCGTCAGAAAGTTATGAAATGCGATAATAAATCACTGAAAAAACAAATATAATGTACAGCCGAAGCAGCTTTTTAAAATAGCTTCGCAGAGCAAAAGTTCAAGTTCTACCTGAGAAAGTTGCAGGTGTACCAAAGTACTACTTCTTTAGAGTAACAGCCTCTTTTCTTGCTTCGGCTCTACCGAAGTAGTGCTTCAGGACAACCACAACTTGCTCCGGTAGAGCTAGGACTTTTGCTCTGCGAAGCTATTTCAAAAAGCTGCTTCGTCTGTACATAAACTTTGTCTTTTCAGTGAACACACAAGAGACGTTTAATGAAATCCAATATGGCGGTAAAATATCGAGCAATCTGTATGCATGCAGGGGTGCAAAATGTTCCAAAACTTCGGAAGTTTCACGCGATCCATGACTTATTTCCTCACAGGATTTTAAAAAATTTCCTCACAAAAATTTGAAAAAGATGACTTTCTTTTGGTTATTTTAACATTTCAACACCCTATATACTCAAAATGACCTATATTTTCTCATTTTTTACACTATTTTCCTGGGAAATCCTTATTGCCATTATTAAAAACAAAACAAAAACAAACAAAAATATTTGGACAAATTTCCTCACTTTTCTAGAAATTTCTTCACTTTCACGCGATCCGCGGATCGCTAGGGATCGCTAGATCGGGCACATTTTGCACCCCTGTAATGCATGCACCTTTAACATCCAAGGATTGCCAACGTTGACAACCTCACAGCTTCAGAGGTTATATGTTTATTTACGTTGTGATTGGGTGTGATCGATATTGTGAGGTTGGCTATCTTTGGATGTTCGCGGTGCATGTATACAAGTTGCTCGATATTTTACCGCCATCTTGGATTTCATTAAACGTCTCTTGTGAGTTTATTATTGCATTCCATGACTTTCTGATGCCACCAATGAACTTTTCACGCGATTTTACATGATATTTAACACTCTACAGCGCTGTAGCAAAAGTTTGCAACAGACCCATTCCCTCTTCGCGGTTTCTCGAAAATTCCCAAATCGATGATGGGATTGTTACAAACTCAATAACTACGGGCGATTCAAGGGTAGATTTAGATGCAAAAACCAGAGTTGAGCTAATGGGAGTTTGATCGATTACATTATTACTGGGTAATCGGTAATTGTCGAACCTTTGGATGGTAATTAAGTGTATTCTTCACAGATAAATAGTTAACTTTAGGGTATTTTCGATTAGATCTAATTCTTCTGCAACTAATACAATGGGTGGCTTGTAAAAAAATCAGCTCTGGCTATCGTAAAATCACCCTCCTAAAAAACGACGATTACGATTACTCGGTACCTACTCGGGTAATCGATTACCACCCTCATTTGCCCAACTCTGGTAAAAACCGAACGAAATAACCATGGTAGCACTAAAAACTTCCGAAATCTACTGCTCCTAAACTCTTGCACTCTCTAATATTAAGGTGATTCCAGGCGAAACTTTTCCAAATTTCAATCCGATGGATAGCGCCACTAGTCGCTCTTTGGAAAAGTCGTTTTGTTGGCGTTTTAAACAGAAACCCTAAATGAAACGCAAAATCCAATTTAACGTCAGCACCCGAAAAAAAATGTATGGATTTTTTAAGCGCAAAACGAGCAAAATTGGTTTGGAATTAAAGCCGTAAATTATGAAATTCATTTCGCCATAAGCTTAAGTGAGTGAGAGCGAGTGCTAGTGATAATACGTCTATCCGTCGCACTCGCACTCATTGAGGCTAATGGGAATTTTCGTATTTCTTAATTTCCGGCTTTACTTCTGAGTGCTTTAGCTTGAAACTTTCAGGGTATTTTCTTACAGTATGCTCGCAGGTGCTGACGTTCCTCAAATTAGTGTTTTTAGAGTAATTTCGTCAATTTTATAGCCAAAAACTGTTGACTTTTAGAGCAGCGCAACGTGATGTCTACGGTTGGAACTAATCGACCCTGGAATCGTCTTAATATGACCGAGTATGAGTAAAAGGAAAGAAACTGAGAGAGAAAGAGAAAAAATAAATCGTGAATATTCCCTACCGAGAACTTACTCGCCTGCCGGAAATATTCTCCGTGGGGTTGAAATACTACACAATGGACGAAGATACAAATAATTGGATGACGCAGGAAATAAAAATAATTGGTACTTAACGTCATAGTAAGATTGAGCCTTGATTAATTTTTACAAAAAAGGTAAGGAACGGGATTCAATCCAGGGGCCGTGACACTTACCTGAAACAGAGGAGATGAGGAACAAAAATATTAGTTAAAATCTAATTTAATATTATTAAATTAAAATGTATTAAATTTAATTAAATGTCACAACGAGAAAGTCAAGGGCGGTTTTCAAGTTTCTAAAAACTCAAAAGATCCTCGCAATATGAGGAAATCCCACAGTCTCATGAAAAAATTAAAAAGGATTAAGGAGATTTGGAGGCAGAGCATGCTTTATGTCATCTAAATCCGTGTAAAAGAATCGATTTCAGAAGGTAAGATTGCTTCGATACCAGTGGCGTCGCGTGTAATTGCCAATGCTGCATTTTGTCTATTTAAACACATGTAAAATATCGATTTGAGAGAGTGCACTGTGCACCCCCCGCAGTTCGACCTTTTTTCATACGTTTAAATGAGCAATACTCAGTGTTGCCAAACTGCACGCGACGCCACTGTTCGATACTTCACCACGACGGGTTTTGATAAAATATAAACATAGGAGCATTAGAATTTTAAATTGAGATCAACTCAGATCCAATCTTGTGTACTTATGATGCGTGCGTATTGCATGAATACCAACCGGAATTCGGATTCAGTTTGTTCCTCCTCGTTTCGGTGTGACGTATACTGACAGTGATGTTTGCTGTGTTACAGCTGCACTTATACGCTTCTTTATTGGTGGCTCACTTTTTTTTTATTAAGTCAGAGATCGATTATTGGGAATCTGAGTTCAATCTCAATCCGCTTCGTGCGTTTGAGCGAAAAATTTCTTTCTAAATTTTTCGGTTCAATACCACGCGTTTACGTCATGGAAAAGGAGCAGAGTCGATCTCGGAGCTCGGGATTGACTCCTGCAGTACACGGATATGAATGTAACCATAATAAACTGTAGGGAATACCCTACCTACGAACACTTTCTCACATCAAATTTAACCTGGGGAGACCCCCATTTTAACATGCATTCTGGGGGACCCCAGACCCCCTTTAATATCTAGACGGAGACCCCCAGACCCTCCTCTTTTACTTTATGGGGGGGGGGGGAAGACCCCCAGACCACCTTTTCATATTTTTAACCAGATCCAAAGATCCATTTTTGAAATATTCAAAGTTTTCCTTTTTTTGCCCCATTTTCCCATTGATTTTAATGGAAACCATTTTCATTCATAACTAACCTAAAAATTAACAGTTCAAAAAAACAAAAAAAAAAACCCTCTGGGAAATGTTTAAAGCAACATCTCTGCAAAATTTGAATAGTACATTTGGACCTATTGTGCAAAAGTTATGCTTGGATACAGACGGACTCACGGCCGCCACAGAAATTATATACTTTTACAGCTCCATACCACAATTAATTGAGAAATAATTGAGAAATATTAAAGTGTCATCGAAAGATGTTCTTTAGGATAGTATTAGGCATGCTGAGAGCCAACTATTTCATAATTATCATGATTGACTTAGTCAAAATTGGCCAAGTATCGAAACAAAATACCTTGAAAATCTCTGCGCCTTCGCAATACTTTCTCAATTTTCTAACTTCGTTATTGAGTGAGAAAGTAAAAATGGCCAGAATTCTGATAAAAAGTTCCCGAAAAGAAATTCTGGCAGTTTCCAGGAAAATTCTGGTTTCCAGAAGATAGAATTCTGGCCCTTTCCTCCCGCTTATTCAGATCAAAAATGCGTCATAGTTTCTGGCCGAGAAGGCCAGAATTCTTCTTAACCCGACTAAAACTCTCCTGGAAATTGCCAGAATTTTTCATCAGGAACTTTTGATAGAATTCTGGACACCTTCAGCACAGAAATTTTTTTCTCCGAGATAATGTGAGTAAACTGGAGTTCTTGAAATTTCGCAAGTAATTTAAAAAAAAAAAAAATCTGGTAGGTATAACTTTGTGAATAGATTGTAGAACTGTAGAAGATTTATGTCTGACAAGGATATTTTTTTCCTTTTCGACCACAACTTCCGTTCAAAAAACCCAAAACCTTTACGCGGACCAATCAATAATTCGTACTGCCTTTTTCGCCCAAAAGTTTTCTGCTGAGTAAAAAAAAAAAAGTTGAACGACTTGAATTTTTTATTTTGTTTGCAGCAACAGTTTGTCCTTGAACCATTCATACGAAGAAAGAAACATGGAAAATAAAATAGTTCTTAGTTACGTAAATACGTTGATACAGAGAGCCTTTTCAAAGTTATCTAACTACGACTTCATGCGGAACGAAAACTTTTAGCGGATATGCATCGCGGCATTCAAATTCGTTTCTAAAACACCTCAACTTGAAGAAGCCCCATAAAAAATTCAAAGGGGCTGCGGAGAGTTCGGAGGCTGACTCTTGAAAGAGAAGGCTAAAAATAAGCAACTGAAATTATGAACAACATTTTTTTACTTTCATTTCATTTTATTTTCATTTATATGATAAGGGCTTCGTATACTTTACTTTTATGCTTCAGTGAATTGGGGGAAGGGGGGGGGGGGGGAGAGAAATGAAACTCTAGATTAAAGATGGTTACAATGAATTTTACAATATTGTACACAGTGGCGTACACATGATTTTTTCTTGGGAGGGGGTCGCACTGATGAGATTAGACGGAAAATTGTTCCCCCCCTTCCCTTCCACCCCAAAAATAGGAGGTCTGGGGGAGGGGGGGATTTAGCCCCCTTAGCCCCCCCCCCCCGCGTACGCCAATGATTGCACAGTCTACGAATTTGACAATGTCGCAATTGACTCTTCAGATTTCCACTTACACAATTATTTCTTGGAGATTTGTCGTGATAAGTATTGTAGGTAGCCTATACCAGTCTGTACCACAACAAAAATCCAAGGAGTCAACTTACTGGCATTGTAAAATTTGTCAACTGAACCATAGTCCTTTCAAAGTGTCCATACGTCGAGTGCCGTAAATAAATCAATAATTTTCATCAACAAATCAACAAATTTTTAAGATCAGGGACCAAATAACGTTATACGGCTTGACCCGGGCCTTCGAAAGACTTTTGGGTGGTGCGCACGTAAGTATGATTGCGGTGGTTTTTTACCCCCCGTAAGTGCTCCCATATCTGCGTGCGGGACCGTGAACTGTGGGCCAGTTCAAAAACTAGCATTTCAAAAATAATATCTCTGCAATGGATGGAATTTTTTTATGAAAAAATGTTTCCACGGGTAATTTTCGGTGCTCTTTTTGATTTTAAAAGCTTAAAATGCCCGAAAATGATTTTGATAGGATTTCTATAAACTATGACTATGGCATCCATCTTGGATTTGGAAAATTTTGGGAAAAAAGTTTCAAAAATGAATTTTAGCGACCCAAAAAACCCCCTATTTACCCAAATTTGAATGATTTGCAGCCATTATTGGTGGAGAAAATAAATTTTTTTTTAAAATCGAAAGTCGGAAAATCCATTTTTGGCTAGATTCGAAACTTTTGGAGGCAGAGCATGCTTTATGTCATCTAAATCCGTGTAAAAGAATCGATTTCAGAAGGTAAGATTGCTTCGATACCAGTGGCGTCGCGTGTAATTGCCAATGCTGCATTTTGTCTATTTAAACACATGTAAAATATCGATTTGAGAGAGTGCACTGTGCACCCCCCGCAGTTCGACCTTTTTTCATACGTTTAAATGAGCAATACTCAGTGTTGCCAAACTGCACGCGACGCCACTGTTCGATACTTCACCACGACGGGTTTTGATAAAATATAAACATAGGAGCATTAGAATTTTAAATTGAGATCAACTCAGATCCAATCTTGTGTACTTATGATGCGTGCGTATTGCATGAATACCAACCGGAATTCGGATTCAGTTTGTTCCTCCTCGTTTCGGGGTGACGTATACTGACAGTGATGTTTGCTGTGTTACAGCTGCACTTACGCTTCTTTATTGGTGGCTCACTTTTTTTTATTAAGTCAGAGATCGATTATTGGGAATCTGAGTTCAATCTCAATCCGCTTCGTGCGTTTGAGCGAAAAATTTCTTTCTAAATTTTTCGGTTCAATACCACGCGTTTACGTCATGGGAAAGGAGCAGAGTCGATCTCGGAGCTCGGGATTGACTCCTGCAGTACACGGATATGAATGTAATCATAATAAACTGTAGGGAATACCCTACCTATACGAACACTTTCTCACGTCAAATTTAACCTGGGGAGACCCCCATTTTAACATGCATTCTGGGGGAAACCTCCAGACCCCCTTTAATATCTAGAAGGAGACCCCCAGACCCTCCTCTTTGACTTTCTGGGGGGAGACCCCCAGACCACCTTTTCATATTTTTAACCAGATCCAAAGATCCATTTTTGAAATATTCAAAGTTTTCCTTTTTTTGCCCCATTTTCCCATTGATTTTAATGGAAACCATTTTTCATTCATAACTAACCTAAAATTTTTTTTTTTTTTTTTTGCTTGTTTTATGGCTTATACTCCAGTCAAGGAGCCTACAGCCAACTATAGACTAATGTCAGTGTGTGAATGTTTGTTTAATGTCAGAAGACAACAGGGGACTTGAAACATCCATGCTCAAAGCACTCAGATTTCCACTGTAATCTTTGCCGTGGACCCACTTTTGAGGAGACCGAGCGACAAGACAAGTGAAAAATCTGCTGCCACTACCGGGATTCGAACCCGGGACCTATGGATTGGCAGTCAGGTGTCCTGACCACCAAGCCACCGAGGCCGGCTAACCTAAAAATTAACAGTTCAAAAAAACAAAAAAAGACCCTCTGGGAAATGTTTAAAGCAACATCTCTGCAAAATTTGAATAGTACATTTGGACCTATTGTGCAAAAGTTATGCTTAGATACAGACGGACTCACGGACGCCACAGAAATTATATACTTTTACAGCTCCATACCACAATTAATTGAGAAATAATTGAGAAAAATTAAAATGTCATCGAAAGATGTTCTTTAGGATAGTATTAGGCATGCTGAGAGCCAATTATTTCATAATTATCATGATTGACTTAGTCAAAATTGGCCAAGTATCGAAACAAAATACCTTGAAAATCTCTGCGCCTTCGCAATACTTTCTCAATTTTTCTAACTTCGTTATTGAGTGAGAAAGTAAAAATGGCCAGAATTCTGATAAAAAGTTCCCGAAAAGAAATTCTGGCCGTTTCCAGGAAAATTCTGGTTTCCAGAAGATAGAATTCTGGCCCTTTCCTCCCGCTTATTCAGATCAAAAATGCGTCATAGTTTCTGGCCGAAAAGGCCAGAATTCTTCTTAACCCGACTGAAACTCTCCTGGAAATTGCCAGAATTTTTTATCAGGAACTTTTTATAGAATTCTGGACACCTTCAGCACAGATATTTTTTTCTTTGAGATAATGTGAGTAAACTGGAATTCTTGAAATTTCGCAAGTATTTTATAAAGAAAAAAAAAAAAGAAAAAAAAATCTGGTAGGTATATGACTTCGTAAATAGATTGTAGAACTGAAGAAGATTTATGTCTGACAAGGATATTTTTTACCTTTTCGACCACAACTTCCGTCCAAAAAACAAACCCAAAACCTTTACGCGGACCAATCAATAATTCGTACTGCCTTTTTCGCCCAAAAATTTTCTGCTGAGTGTAAAAAAAAAAGTTGAACGACTTGAATTTTATTATTTTGTTTGCAGCAACAGTTTGTCCTTGAACCATTCATACGAAGAAAGACAAACATGGAAAATAAAATGGTTCTTGGTTGCGTAAATACGTTGATACAGAGAGCCTTTTCAAAGTTATCTAACTACGACTTCATGCGGAACGAAAACTTTTAGTGGATATGCATCGCGGCATTCAAATTCGTTTCTAAAACACCTCAACTTGAAGAAGCCCCATAAAAAATTCAAAGGGACTGCGGAGAGTTCGGAGGCTGACTCTTGAAAGAGAAGGCTAAAAATAAGCAACTGAAATTATGAACAACATTTTCTTACTTTCATTTCATTTTTATTTTTCATTTATATGATAAGGGCTTCGTATACTTCACTTGTATGCTTCAGTGAATTTGGGGGGAGGGGGGGGGGAGAAATGAAACTGGTTTAAAGATGGTTACAATGAATTTTACAATATTTTACACACTGGCGTACACAGGATTTTTCTTGGGAGGGGGTCGCACTGATGAGATTAGACGGAAAATTGTTCCCTTCTTCCCTTCTACCCCAAAAATAGGAGGTCTGGGGGAGGGGGGATTTAGCCCCCTTAACCCCCGCCCCCCGCGTACGCCAATGATTGCACAGTCTACGAATTCGACAATGTCGCAATTGACTCTTCAGATTTCCACTTACACAATTATTTCTTGGAGATCTGTCGTGATAAGTATTGTAGGTAGCCTATACCAGCCTGTACCACAACAAAAATCCAAGGAGTCAACTTACTGGCATTGTAAAATTTGTCAACTGAACCATAGTCCTTTCAAAGTGTCCATACGTCGAGTGCCGCTAGATAAATCAATAATTTTCATCAACAAATCAACAAATTTTGAAGATCAGGGACCAAATAACGTTATACGGCTTGACGGTCCTTCGAAAGACGTTGGATGGTGCGCACGTAAGTATGATTGCGTGTGGTTTATACCCCCCGTAAGTGCTCACCGATCATCTGCGTGCGGGACCGTGAGAACGAAACATTATTTGGTCCCTGGTTTTGTCAAGAATTAAAGAGCAAAACTAGGTATTGACGCGAAATATATACCCAGGGATGAAGCAAGACTTTGGCGACATTTTAGAAACATGGGTAATCTTGCCAAAACCTTGCCCACAAAGCTAAAACCTTGCCCACTAAGCCAAAACCTTACTAAAAGAACACCCAGAAAAAAGTTTCTTCAGAAATTTATTTTAAAAATTAAAGAAATGATTTGTCAAAAGAGATTAAAAACTAGATATTTTAAATAAGATTTCGGAAACTTAAAAAAAAATATAAATTTTTTCATAAGAGTTTTTAACATTTATTTAACAAAATTTTCACTTTTCCCCTAAAGTGTGGAAGATACATGGGATTTACAATTTAAAAAAAAAAAAAAAAAAAAAAGATCTGTTAAAAAAGGGTTAAAACAGATGTTTGAAACTTTTTACTTAAACAAAATATAGATTTTTTTCAAGAAAGGTGTCACATTTTGTCAGAAACATTTTGAAACTTACTTCGGCGTACTAATAACGAGCATTCACATAATTCAAAAAAAATTTTGAAAGATTTTCGCCAAGACGCAGGATGATACGCAGGATTTTAAAAATATTTTTGAAATGTTTCTTTCATATCTGAGTATCATTATGTCACAGTCCAAAGCTGACTATTGAGGACAAAATGCGACTGACCCGGTATAAACAGTAGCTTTACTTTATTTTGAGGAAAATTTATTGCTAGTGCAAGATATACAGTGAGAATCAAGAATCCATATTGTTGTAGCAAAAGTAGGCAACAAACCAATGCCATCTATTCCATACCAGGTCACAAAGGTTTGAAGTTATGTAAGTAGGTTGTCTACTTTAACATTGGCTCTAGTGGGAGGAAGAGGATTTTGCGCAGTTTTCGACATTTTTCGGCCATTTTCAGGAAAAATTGGCCATTTTTCGAATGTGGAACGCCTCCCCTAATGTCCTGAGCATTTTCAATTTTTTTTTTTTTTTTTTTTTTGTTTTTGTTTTTTGTTTGTTTTTTTTTTTTTTTGTTTGAAAAACATTCAAGATATCGAGGAAAGTCGTTCTCAGAGAAGGCCAAACTGGTCAATTTGGCCTACAAATGACCGAAAAACGTCGAAAACTGCAAAAAATCCACTTCCTCACATAAGAGCCAATGTAAAAGTAGACAACCTACTTACATACCTCAAACCTCTGTGACCTGGTATGTAATTAGATGGTATTGAACAAACCCATTCCGTAAAAATCACGTCTAACGGCAACCCTGCTGACAGACGAAATAAAAATCAAAAAAGTCAACAGAGATTGAAAGAAAGATACATCTGACACAAAAATTACATAAAACCCGTGGAAGCTCCGAAGCTCGCAATCTCCAGCCACGCGACTCTGACTGGAGCACCCAGAGCCACCCACCCACGTCCACGGGGCAATGATGCAATACTCAACGCGCGACACAAAACAACAAGCTGCGGGAAGGAAACCCAACTCCAGGATTAGAAAACGGGAAGGGCGGAGAGAGTGCGGGGAAGGGAGCTTCGGAGAGGACGAGGGAGGGAGTAAGTATTTTCATTCAAATACACTTGAAGATCCTCCAGAGTAATTACGTAAGATTCAGCCTCTCGAGCAGTCATGAATGGGTCATGCGACCATTCACCGGCCACATCACACAATGGAAATAAACTGTAGGGAATACCCTACGAACACTTTCTCACATCAAATATAATCTGGGGGAGACCTCTATTCTATACCCCCCTTTGATATTCTGGGGAAGACCCCTAGACCCCCTTTTGATATTTTTATCCAGATCCAAAGTTCCATTTTTGAAATATTTAAATTTTTCCTTTTTTTGACCCATTTTCCCATTGATTTTAATTGGAAACCATTTTTCATCCATAACTAACCTAAAAACTAATAATTCAAAAAAAAAAAAAAATAAAAAATAAAAAATAATAATACCCTCTGGGCAATGTTAAAACCAACATCTCTGCAAAATTTGGATGCATACGGATCAAAAGTTAAAAAGTTATGATGGGTTTAACGTTTTGTGGCTACAGACAGACGGACAGACAGCCGCCACAGACAGTTTGTGCATTTACACCTCCATCAGCAAAGGCGGATCCAGCAATCTGGCAACTGTGTATTGTTTCCATTTGAATGCATGAGAAACAATCGATTAGTAACGGGGCCTTGGCCCCCTCAAGAATCGATAGTTTCTCATATGTTAAAATGGGATGAATTCATGGTTGCCAAATTGCTGGATCAGCCCATGCCTCCAAGCCACAAATGGTTAAATAATATTGAAACTTAAGGATATATTCTTTAGGATAGTATTAGGCATGATGAGAGCCAATTATTTTGTAACTATCATGATTTACTTAGTCGAAGTGGGCCAAGTATCGAAACAAATAAAAATCTCTGCGCCATTGCAATACTTTCACTATTTCTAACTTTGTTAGTGTGGTGAGAAAGTAAAAACTTCAGGATCTTCGGTCAGACGGGCGCATCTACTAAACCGGGGGGGGGGGGTGGAGGGGGGGGGGGGGGTGTGGTTCAGCTTCCTCCCCGCACCAAGACATGTGGGTTAAGTATATCTTTTGGATGCCATCATATCGGAAAGGAGAATAATTTAGGTCATTTTCAGAGAAATTCACTCTTCGTCCCCCATCCAAAAGTTCAAGACCCAGATCCGCGGCCGAAGTTCACGAGATGAGTAAATCCAATGGCCTCGAATCGTTAAGATATGCCGCGGAGCAAATCGCAATCTCGAGTAATGTTTGAGTCCTTTGGATGAAGTTGTAGCCTGCGACTTGTAAATGCATCGATTTATATATCTTCCGTATAATTATACTGTTTTAGTGCAACTTAGGCAGGGGTCATTTCACGAAAGATGGCAGATGGCATATCGGGTTTTCTGCACTGTTGGTGTACGCTCGCGCATCGAAATGAGGCTGTTGCACACTTTTGCTACAAGCGAATCAATAGTCGATTCCGGTGTAAAAACCCCCAAAACTAACGATGGCATAGCACTAAAAACTTCCGAAATCCACTCCTAAACTCAATAAACGTTTTTATTTGCGAGAGCGTAATGGTGGCTGAGGGCAGTAATAATGGGAGATTCCTATCTTAATTTCGTCACTCTCTCTATGCTGACAAGGATGATTCACAGAGTAATTAGTCACCAGAGTAGAGATCCACATCCGATGAATGGTACTGAGACACCTAGTGACACTGGTGTCACATGAAAGTCGTCTCTTATTGGTCACTTCTTGATGGAGTTAACAGTAATTGTTAGATGGGAATCTCCCATTATTACTACCCTCAGTACGCTCGAGCATATAAAAGCGTTTATTGAGTTTAGGAGTGATGTATGATTTAAATACAAAACATTTCTTTTCTTTTCTTATACTCTACATCTGATTGGTTGACATGCTTGACGGACTCACCAGTCACCATAAATGAAGGCTTTGTCGACTGATGACCTCTTGGTTACGAAATAAATTGTTTTCTCAAGAATCCAGACGTTTCAGCGCACCGTCATGCCACCGCCGCGCCACTTATTTGTTGGTATGATATCTCTCACTAACGCGGCCTGTAAGATGTATCTTCACAGAAAGAGAAAATGTTTTAGATTTAAAAGCAAATATTTTTGAATTATGTGACAATAAGACGTACTTTTAAACTAAAACTAATGGTTTTTAAAGTATAAATAATTGTTTTTCAATTAAAAATAACTGTATTTAAATTGAAAATTCGATATTTTGATCTAATGAAAAGTTTTTGTAAAAAACAAAACTAAGTTTCAATTTTTCATACGTCTTCTTGTCACGTAATTCGAAAATGTTTCTTTTTAGGCGCTGTCGCGTAGCAAAGCACCTTATTAAAATCTAAAACATTTCTTTTTAAAATCTAAAACATTTCTTTTTAAAATCTAAAACATTTCTTTTTAAAATCTAAAACATTTCTTTTTTTTCCTGTGTTTGAAAGCGCTGCGTTTTCCATGAACCGGCGAACACCATTGCGCATCGCTGCGCTGTTGCCGCGTCGACCTCGTAGTGAGCGCATTTTGAGATGACGTAACAGAATTCGGTCGACACCGTGCCCGCGTCCGGCGGGCGGCGCGGCGCGGCGGGCGTCGAGCCCGACATGTCCGGCGCGTCTCAACGTCGCGTCGGGTTCTTGTCTTGACGTGGCGTTGCCAAACTTCGAGTTTAATATTAAACAAATCCCTACAATTACTATGGATGAAATTGTGAAAGAAGTTTCCTTGAATCCGGCAACACTGTTTTTCCGAGTGGCGCACGATTCCCGTTTCCGTCGACGCAATTCGGCTTCCTTGGAATTTGACACCTTTTGCTCTTGTTTATTTTCCCTTAATTAATTCATCAATTAACAAATCTTCTCAAATCGAGCTCGCATCACACACGCAAACACTATAGGTGGTACAAGTATGACAGGGAATTGTAAAAAAAAAGAAAAAGAAAAAAAGAGGATTAATTAGGTCCCGTTCCGTGAGATTATGCATGCATGCGCTAATCCTATACATCCTCTCTAAGGGCAAAAAAATAAAAAATGAAAAAAAAAGGAGGATTGAAATCGAGGTCTTGTTCGCAGGAAAGTATGCCACTCGGTGTAAGACTTATCGGTCACACAAAAAAAAAAGCAAATTACTGACTGAATCCGAGGTAGATGTTTCGGTTAGATCGGGTGCCAGTTTAGCGTTTAAATAAAACTGTCGAGAATTTTCCGAGCTGGTTAACCCCTTATGGGCCAAGCCCGAGTATACTCGTTTTTCTCCTTTAGTCTATTTCACATTGATTCAGTATTCATTTTGGATAAACGCAAATATAGACGAAAACACTACAATATACAGGGTGTCCGAGAAATGAGTTCACACTTTTGCTGTGAGCGCCTGGTTGGTTGTAAAAATCTGAAAAATTCAGGAATAATCTATTACCCCTAAGCGACTTCAGAGAAAATATCGGGGGGCTCCCACCCTCCTTAAGGGGGGGCGTAGGCCCCAAAATGTACCCCGTGTTGCCAATATATCGCATATTTCAAATGGCAGGGGGTATTTTTTATTTCATAATTCAAAAGGGCTTAAAAAACTGAGTAATTTCGTTTTTTCAGATTTTCGGTAGCCCCTCTCAAAACAAAATGGCGGCCAAATAGCAACCCCATACTTTAGAGGCCTATAACTTCGGTTTGAATTAATATTTTTTCAAAAACTAAAAACTTTCTGAATCCTCAGAACGCCCTCTTTCCAATGACGTGCCACACTTTATCATTTGGTGGAAAAAAATGGGGCGCGGAGCCCCCCCAAAAATTTTTGAGTTTGGGGGGCTGTAGCTCAAAAAAGTCAAATGTAAAGGGGGGTCGTGTTGTACATCAATCGAAAGGTCTTAAAAAAGGAAGCATTTGGCGCAAACCCGAAGTCGCTACGATGCGTCCATTCAAAATGGCGGCCATTTAACCATTTGGGGGTGGGGGACCGTCCCCCCCAAATAAAATCCCTCCATCGAGTGATACACCAATCGAAAGGTCTTGGAAAGAGAAAGAGAATGGCGCAAACCGGACGTCCATACGATGCTTGTATCTAAAATGGCAGGTGGTCAAAGTTTTGTGGCTATAGGCCTGGAGGGTCATAAGCCATAAAACTTTGACCACCTGCCATTTTAGATACAAGCATCGTATGGACGTCCGGTTTGCGCCATTCTCTTTCTCTTTCCAAGACCTTTCGATTGGTGTATCACTCGATGGAGGGATTTTATTTGGGGGGGACGGTCCCCCACCCCCAAATGGTTAAATGGCCGCCATTTTGAATGGACGCATCGTAGCGACTTCGGGTTTGCGCCAAATGCTTCCTTTTTTAAGACCTTTCGATTGATGTACAACACGACCCCCCTTTACATTTGACTTTTTTGAGCTACAGCCCCCCAAACTCAAAAATTTTTGGGGGGGGCTCCGCGCCCCATTTTTTTCCACCAAATGATAAAGTGTGGCACGTCATTGAAAAGAGGGCGTTCTGAGGATTCAGAAAGTTTTTAGTTTTTGAAAAAATATTAATTCAAACCGAAGTTATAGGCCTCTAAAGTATGGGGTTGCTATTTGGCCGCCATTTTGTTTTGAGAGGGGCTACCGAAAATCTGAAAAAACGAATTACTCAGTTTTTTAAGCCCTTTTGAATTATGAAATAAAAAATACCCCCTGCCATTTGAAATATGCGATATATTGGCAACACGGGGTACATTTTGGGGCCTACGCCCCCCCTTAAGGAGGGTGGGAGCCCCCCGATATTTTCTCTGAAGTCGCTTAGGGGTAATAGATTATTCCTGAATTTTTCAGATTTTTACAATCAACCAGGCGCTCACAGCAAAAGTGTGAACTCATTTCTCGGACACCCTGTATAAGGTCTTAACGGGCGCCTTCAATTCGTCGTATAGGCAATTCCAACTCCACCGAGTACGAACAGTTAACTACCTTCCTTATGTAAACGGAGGAGTGGTGTTCTCTAGAACTAACCTGGTCATTAAAGGGTTAAATTCCCATAAAGGGACTCTTGCAAACTTTTGCTTCAGAGGACTGAGGAGTTGATCCTTGCATAAAAACCTGTAGAAATGACAATAAGTACACTAAAAAAACACGAAATTCACTCTCAGAATCGGGCTTAGTGGCGGTTCAAAGCAGGTATCATGGGAGATGCCTGTCTAATTTGAGACATATTAACTCTGTGTTTCCAAAGAGGAAGTGACAAATTAGATAGGAATCTTTCATGATACCTGCGTTGAACACAGCCATTACGATCTTGGAGTTTACAGCAGCTTAGAGAGTTTATTATTGAATTTTAGACTTTTTCAGTGTGATTTATGTGATTTCCGCTGCTCTCTACATCAGATTAGATTATTTATTTGCTTACAGAAAAAGTTTGCAAGATCCCCATTGGACATGTTCTCAGTTTTCTTCGCCTGCAAAAACAGCAGCTATCGGCATCTTATTGTTAGAATCATACAGACAAGTATTTTAATTTCACTACAGTAAGCGTCAAGCGTCCACCACATTCAGTGGCATAGCGTGCAATTTGGCAACGTTGTATTGTGTCCATTTAAACCCACGTAAAAGGTCGAATGCGAATGTGTTCACCGAACACCCAATAGTTCGATATTTTTAATGGATTCAAATGGACACATTACATCATTGCCAAATTGCACGCTACGCCACTGGCCACATTTGCACAGTGGCATAGCTCGTGCAATATGCGGCAACAACAGCTTTTAACCCTTCAGTGCAAAAGTTTCATTTTTTTGAGTCGGAGTGAGAAAATACTTTAAGGTATGCGGAATCTAATGGTGTACAGTAAAATTTGAGAAAACTGGTAGTTGCCTAGCATAAATTCGCATTCGAAAATATGGATCTGATTTCTTACGGGTAAATCCACGAAAGTGAGCGAGTTAGAGCATTTGTTTGCATCTAATTTAGATCATGACGTCATCGCTATAAGAAGGTACTTACATTATCCTTTCTCTACGCGTGGGCTGGCAAAGCAGTTAATTTGCGGGGGTAAAAAACGATTGAACGATAAGATCAAGAGTGCTCATGACAAACGAATCGGAAGTTATTCGAATAATGCTACATTGCTACATGCGCGGTCCCACACTGCTTTAGACCAACGAGCCATTGCGATAGAGGGGTCCATACATGTTATAAATCCTATCTGAAAGTGAGGCAGCATCGGCCATCTGATTCTGGTTTGTTTACCTCACATTGTTTAACATTAAATTGTAAATTTTAACTAATCCCAGTGGAAAGTGATTTTAAACGAAAGTACAAGTGTTTAAGAATGGCTATCTGGACACAGAATTCTAAAACAGCCATCCAGGTGAGAAAAAATTGTATATTTCTGTTGTGTGTCAGTTTCTTAATCCTGCAAATCCTTCCAGAAGAAACAGTTATATCAATTTCTGTGATTAGACAGCCACTCTAAAACACTCACACTTTCGTTTAAAACCAATTTCAGATGAATTTGTCACGATTTATTTTTAAAATTTGAAGGTAAAAAAAAAAAAAAAAAAAAAAAAAAACCGAGCATGAGTGAAAAATGTCCATAAGAGATTTCGATCGTGGCTGCCTCCGTAAACTGCATCACACCTCCTGAATTTTTCAAATTTTTAAAAATATCCGATTTTGAGATATTGAAATTTTAAATTTTAAAAAAAGTTTACGCTTTTCAGTAAATATTCCGATGTTGACGTACACGGTTGAAAAGGCATTTAAAAGAGCTTCATAACGAGACCACAATGGATGACCTGCGACAAACGGTTCTTGAGCTACAACAATTTAAAGGTGATGGCCTCCGCTAAAATTTTGCTAAATTTGGCAGAGCTGCCAATTTGCGTAGATTTAATGGCATTTTGAAATTCACCAAAGATTCCATCGGTTGAGAAAAGATTCCAGAGTTTAGTTCAGTGTATGACTGTAAATTGTAATGCACGAAAATACTAGCGTCGTTTATCTTTTCTTAACCGGTATAGAGTTGTCAATAACTTTGAAAACTTGCGGATATTTTAATTAATTAACGGCGTTTCCATCACGGACTGAGAAAAGATTAAAGATCAGAGTTTTTTCTTGCATTACAGTCATACACTGAATTGAACTATGTAATCTTTTCTCAACCGGTGGAATCATCGGTGACATAAAATGCCATTAAATCTACGCAAATCGGCAGCTCTGAATTTGGCAACATTGAAATTCGCCAAAAACAGTGGCGGCTCGTGCGATTTGGCAACCGTGCAATTTTCCATTTAAACTTATGTAAAAGAATCGATTCTTGAGGAGGCTGACAGCCTCCGGAAGTATCGATTGTTTTACATTGGTTAAATGAGAGGAGGGCACTGTTGCCAAATTTCACGAGCCGCCACTGGAATGGACCCGCCCCACAAATCCTCCCTATAGCTTTAGCTCGTTGCTTTACACGCTCATTAAATCAGCAAGTTGAGATTTGACAACAACGCAGAAACGTCCGCGACGCGCGCGCGTTGCATGACATCCGTGTTTGCTGTCAGTCTCGTTATACACCTGCCGCGCCACTGCTATGCTACTTCGTACTCCTCGTTCGGTTCGTGGCGCGCCTATAAGAGAGTCAAATGAGCAGACCGCGCTGCTAGAGGTGCAAATTGCAATGTCGCGTGTAGTCCACGATCCACGAATAATAAATAATCGAGGACAAATTGCCGGAAAAAGGGGCGCACGAGACCCGCGAGGTCCTACCTTCCTCTATCGCATCACGCCTTAATTTAATTTTAATGCAAAAGTGTCGCCTCGCCTCGCGTCGCCGTCGCGCGCAATTAGGCAACACCGTATTCCGTTCATTTAAGCCCATAAATAAACTGTAGGGAATACCCTACGAACACTTTCTCACATCCAATTTAATCTGGGGGAGACCCCGCCCAGACCCCCATTAATATTTTGGGGGAGACCCCCAGACCCTCCTTTAATATTCTGGGGGAGACCCTGCAGATCGACCCTCCTTCAATATTTTGGGGGAGACCCCCAGACCCCCCTTTGATATTTCTATTTAATTCCAAAGAACCATTTTTGAAATATTTAAACTTTTCTTTTTTTTTTTTGGACCCATTTTCCCATTGATTTTAATGGAAACCATTAAAAAGCCCCTCTGGAGAATGTTAAAAGCAATATCTCTGCAAAATTATTTGGATCCATATGATGGATCAATAATTAAAAATGTATGCTTGGTTTCTCGTTTTATGGCTACAGACACGCGGACAGACGGACGGACAGATGCCAAAGAAAGTTTGAGCATTCTGTTGTGAGTCTGTTGCAAACTTTTGCTACAACGATTAAGAGTGTTTAATCTGGAACCACCTTCCCCGCTGCCCAGCTTTGAGGAACCTTTCGGCATTTTTAGCTTGTACTGATGAAATTTTGAATAGATCTGTTGCAAACTTTAGCTACAACAATTAAGAGTTTTATAATCTACTGTAAAATCACCTGTACTGTATAATCTGAAAAGTCCATTGGTGGCATCAGAAAGTCATGAAATGCGATGATAAACTCACAAGAGACGTTTAATGAAATCCAAGATGGCTGTAAAATATCGAGCAATCTGCATGCATGCACCTTTAACATCCAAAGATTGCCAACGTTGACAACCTCACAGCTCCAGAGGTTATGTGTTTATTTACGTTGTGATTGGGTGTGATCGATATTGTGAGGTTGGCTATCCTTGGATGTTCGTGGTGCATGCATACAAGTTGCTCGATATTTTACCGCCATCTTGGATTTCATTCAACGTCTCTTGTGAGTTTATTATTGCATTCCATGACTTTCTGATGCCACCAATAGCTTTTTCACGCGATTTTATATGATATTGAATACTCTATAGCGCTGCAGCAAAAGTTTGCAACAGACCCATTCAATGTAATTTCCCTAAAAGCGGATTTTTGAACGGAAATGTTGATTATTAGATTAAGAAATTAAAGCGACCTTTTGACAATTATGAATACTACGTCCTTGTAAATGCTTAGTTATGCCTGGTTCCTTGACAAGAACTGCCGACAGCAATAAGATACTCATTGCATCTGGAGGTTAGAATCGCCTGAAATCCCACCAATTCCACAACAACAATATAGTGACATTTGGGTGATTCCAATTCCTCCAGATGCATCTTTCAATCTGAAATATCGTGTTGATTTCGGCAGTTTTAGCCGTGGAACCAGGTACTTAAGCATTTCCGAGGACGTAGAATTCATAATCACAAAAAGGTCGAAATAATTGTTTGATTTACTAGCCTAAATTACCGTTCGAAAATGCGCTTATGGATAAAATACATTAAATCAGAGTTTGTTTGGAACCAAAGGACCTCGGACGGCAATCGATACGATATATTGCTCTACCAAAACAGTCTATTGAAATCTTGACCGTGAACGAAGCCTTATCAGTAGCAGTAGGATATCCTTTAGATTAACAAAATCCAGCGTTGCTGTATTGATGCCTTGATGCTATACAGTAGATCATAATTCATAGCTCATCATGGTTGACGAAAAAAGGATCAAATAATGAGCATTATTTGCGAGACCTTGCTTCAACAACATGCGACCGGGAGTTGAATCCCGAAGTAGAGAAACTTCCATTCATAACCTCGTCGGTATCAAACTGTTTACTATAACTTACTTAATCTCTCTCTTTCTCTCTCATATTCTCGCACACTTTTCCTCGTACCCGAGATAAGAGGATAAAGCTTTTGCTATACGCTCTTTACGTCGTTTTGTGTAAGCATGGAAATAAACAATGAAAAGTTCATACAATGTAAGCGGAAGAGCCACTTATGGACGATCGGTGAAGGTAGCTTTGCTGAAACGAGTGCTTGCATTAATTTGATTGAATTTTTCGACAACTTTGGGCTATGATAGCTCTAAAAATTACTCGACGTATAGTCAGATGCGGCCACCGTGGTATAGTAGGTAGTTAGCGCATTATAAAACACATATCGTTGTGCTTCTGGTAATATGACTAAATCTGGTGTTAGGTCTGTGCGAGTTCGATGTTTAAGGGACATCGAATGCGGTTCGATGTCTCATGAGATGCATCGAAACATCGATCCACATCGATACGTCGATACACATCGAAACATTGCAACTACGATCCATATCGATCAATAGTGGAGCATCCATCAATATCGACACATCGATCCGGACCGCGATTAATGTATGGTGGGATTATTGAATAAGGTTTCAATTTTCCGACCAAAGGGTCATGTTGGTCACTGTTCCGAACTATCTTAAAATAAAAATCAAGAAATACGGCATTGAAAAATGCAATGCTTGACTTTTTCTTAATCATTTTGTTGACGTCTTGGTATTTTGATGTAAATGTATGCCTTTATGCAGATCGATGTTTCGATATTTCTATATGTAAATCAACGATTCGATACCGGATCGATGTTTCGATGTGGATCGAAGTTTCGATATTTTTCGATATTTTCAATGTTTCGATACATCGCTCCGATTTTGGAAATCGACATCGAAGCGGCTTCGATGGACCGAACGAGACATCGCATACAGCACAGGCCTATCTGGTATTATGACTATCGCTTTTTTTCGGTGTTGACATTAAAAAAAAAAAAAGTATGAACAAATAATGGTGATTGCACTACGTGACAGCGTCTAAAGACAAGAAAAGAAAAAAAACACCATCGCGTTGATTAATTGATACCCAAAGAACCAGAGCTGCCGTTTTACGTATAATAAATGAAATTTTTCAATTCACCCACGATTCCACCGGTTGAGAAAAGATTATTGTACAATGTACAGTTCAGTTCAATGTGTGACTGTAATGAGCAAAAATACTCGCATCTGCAATCTCTTCTCAATCGGTGGAGTGGTCGATAACTTTTACAACTTGCGGATATTTTAATAATTAAACGGCGATGGCACCGATTGAGGAGAGATTACAGATTACAGTATTTTCGTGCAGTGAAGTCATACACTGGATTGGAACCGTGTAATATTTTCTTAACCGGTGGAATCATCGGTTCATTGAAAAATGCCATTAATAATTAAATTATACGCTAAACGGCAGCCCTGTAAAGAACCAGTGCGCGGACTGCGATCGGGAGGAAAACAAATCGATATCCTAATTTCATTAAACAGGTTCGTTAAACCACTTCCTTAAAAGAATGTGCTGGGTCCTACAGCATTTCCCATTTCGTAATGCAGAGTAGAAAAGCTGACGGAAAACAATCGAAAAACGTTACCCATACTGAAAACGTGAGTGGTGTTGATAACTGGCGCTCTATCTGGTTCTGCCAGGCGCGAGGGCCATTGCCCCCCCCCAAGGATTTGAAGTCAGGCTCAAAAACGGATTTTTGCCCCCCCCCCCCCAAGCCGGCTCTATGGCTCTTAAATTTTATTGTTGAGCAAAAAAATACATCAAATTTTTGCCCCCCCCCAAGCCGACACTCTATGGCTCTAAAAATATATTGATGAGGGGGGAAAAAAAAGGTCATATCAGATTCAGATTTTTTGCTTCCCCCCCCCCTCCAAGCCGAACTTGAAACGACGCCCCTGGGTTCCGTGCACTATGTGCAGTACTTATTTGATTTACCATATTTAAATTCTAATTCTAATCTTTAAGAAGTGACATTTACACACATTACGGACCATTTGTAGCTCGTGAACTTCATTCATATACACGGTCGCAACAAAGTTGAAATTCCTTGGAAGGATCGGAAAAACGGAAGAGCCACCGAACACGGTCTGATAAAAGTGATAAAACTCACCAATCATCAACGAACTATATAGCGATAGAGAGGATTTGTGGGGGCGTGAGATTGAAACTTCACGGAGTCCAGACCCCTGGAACCCCCCCCCCCCCCCCCTGGCTACGCCACTGCTGGTACACATGTGCATAACACTTCCCGTGAAAGGATTAGTAGCCTAAATTTCCGTACAAAAATGCGCCTACTAATAGGGAAAATCCATCGAATCATAGTTTGTTTGGAGCCAGAGGTCCTCGACTCCTCAGACGGCAATCGATACGATATATCGCTCAACTAAAACATTCTAAAGTGAAAATTTCTCGCAGCAATCAGCACGATTCCATCGATAATTTTTTTTCATGGATGTAGAATGTACAATCAACGAATTAAATAAAGCCAGTTGACTCCTTAGAATCTGCTTTAGGTAGGCAACCTGCAGTACTTAACACAACGAATTGAAGCAATACTGGTGGCCTACCTTGTCAACATTTAAGGCGTCGACTGACATTATTTAACTCGTTGACCGTACAACTGTACACGCGCGCGACATAAATGAACAAGCAGTTTTCTTTTCTACGAGTGCGATAAGGCAACGTAGGACAACTGATGACTGGATTACCGATCATCGGATTCCTTCTTGGTCCGAACGAGTTTAAAAAACGTAGTGAGAAGGATGCGCGCGGGAAGATGCGCAGACGAAAAGGATGGATGGTGGCTTTGGAACCGAACCGCAGCGTTGCTCAGTACTCGCTGCTCGCTTATTGGAACCAATAAAAACAAAAAACAGGGGCTTTTCTCACCTCCAACTTAAAAGCTTCCCCTCCGTTCAAAAAATGATTTAATCTTCCCTCCAATCTAAAGTGGATTGTTAATATTTCCCGAAACAACAATAGTAAGACGCGAATCATTGTGATTATTGCTAGGCAGTCCGGCAACAGCGGTGAGAACCACCTTTGATAACGAGGAAACTAGTCTGTCGAGAAATGCGAGACCGAGACGGTGAATATGACGTCACAAACGTCAATAAAACCTGGTCAAATCTCACCTTAATTAGTTTCACATCACATCACATCACATCACATCACAATTCACATACATGATAAACAACAAGAACAAGATATAATCGAAGTCGGATACCGAGAGTTTGACCCGATCGGGATTTTACAGGGATGCAATAAAATGTCCGATCTAGTGCAGATCGTGTGAAGAAGGAGACTTTTCTTCGGAGTTACGAGTAAATTTGTCCGACAAAAACTTTTCACCCGGAAAATGGCCACACAATTTTGAAAATATTGGTCATATTGAGAACACACGATGTTCAAATGAGTAAACAAGGAGAAAAAGAAAGAAAAAGAAAGAAAAAAAAAAAAAAAGAAAAAGAAAAAAAAAAAACCAGCTTTACTACCGCTGATAAAACCTTTGATAGGAAAATGACCCGCAAAAGACTTTAGTAGAGATAACTAAAAGTTTTAATTTAGAGCCATTCTCAAAGTAACGGACGTCACCAGTTCACTTTCAAAGTTAAAAAAGTGAGCGAAAATTAACCTTTAAAAATTAATAAAAATATGTGTTAGATTGAAAGCAATGGAAAGTTTCATCCCTGAAAATATGAAGTATAGAACTTAACTAATAAAGATGTTACGGGGAAATAGGAGGTGTAACGGACGTAGCGCTCAAATGAGAATGACTGTTTAACTAAACAGATTTAGCTGAGTGAGCCGAAAATTTGGTGGGCTCAACTTCTTTTGCTGATTGTGAGTCATTTTTCTACCAAGGGTTTCGTCAGCGTTGTCAAAGTGCGTTTTGTGCTTGAGCAAATTTGGCTTTGTTCTGTCATGTGACAGTCTCTTTATCGTGCAAGTCCTTCCAAAATAAACAAAAATATCGATGTCTGTGTCCAGATCGCCACCCTCTAACAGTTGCACTTTCGTTCAAAACCAATTTTAAGAGCATTTGTCACAACTTTCTTTTTAAGGTTAAAAAAAGAAATGAGGCAAACAAACCGAGCCCGTAGTGAAATGTCCATATGAGACTCATCATGGCTGCGTCCTTGAAGTTTCAAAATCACGTCCCACTGGCGCAACCAGGATACCTTCCATTTCTCTCATTTCCCATTTGAATGTATAAATAGGAAAAGGACAGAAAGTGGGGGTTTCATCCCCTTGTCCATCCTTGTCTAACATACGTTTTTTAAAGGAAAAAAGAGAGAGATGAAGAAACTCTCGGTGCGCTACTGTCTCGTCCCAAAAATCCTTTCTATTGCTATAGCTCGTTAATTGGAACTTCTAATAAAACTCCGTCAAAGCTTGTTGACACCAAGTATTTACATATGTTTATAAAGCCGCGAGTCAATAAATACGTGATATCGATCGCTCCGAGGAACGTGATAAGCACTAAGCAGAGCTGCCGTTTAGCGTGTAAATAATGCCATTTTTCAATTCATTGATGATTACACCGGTTGAGAAAAGATTACACAAGTCAAGTCAGTACAGAGTTAAGTATACAGGGTGTCCGAGAAATGAGTTCACACTTTTGCTGTGAGCGCCTGGTTGATTGTAAAAATCTGAAAAATTCAGGAATAATCTATTGCCCTTAAGCAACTTCAGAGAAAATATCAAGGGGCTCCCACCCCCCTTAAGGGGGGGTGTAGGCCCCAAAATGTACCCCGTGTTGCCAATATATCGCATATTTCAAATGGCAGGGGGTATTTTTTATTTCATCATTCAAAAAGGCTCAAAAAACTGAGTAATTTCGTTTTTTCAGATTTTCGGTAGCCCCTCTCAAAACAATGTGGCGGCCAAATAGCTACCCCATACTTTAGAGGCCTATAACTTCGGTTTGAATCAATATTTTTTCAAAAACTAAAAGTTTTCTGAATCCTCAGAACGTCTTCTTTCCAATGATGTGCAACACTTCATCATTTGGTGGGAAAAAATGGGGCGCGGAGCCCCCCAAAAATTTTGAGTTTGGGGGGCTGTAGCTCAAAAAAGTCAAATGTAAAGGGGGGTCGTGTTGTACATCAATCAAAAGGTCTTAAAAAAAGGAAGAATTTGGCGCAAACCCGAAGTCGGTACGATGCGTCTATTCAAAATGGCGGCCATTTAACCATTTGGGGGTGGGGGACCGTCCCCCCCAAATGAAATCCCTCCATCGAGTGATACACCAATCGAAAGGTCTTGGAAAGAGAAAGAGAATGGCGCAAACCGGACGTCAATACGATGTTTGCATCCAAAATGGCAGCCGGTTAAAGTTTTTTGGCTATAGGCCTGCAGGTTCATAATCCAAAAAACTTTAACCGGCTGCCATTTTGGATTCAAGCATCATATTGACGTCCGGTTTGCGCCATTCTCTTTCTCTTTCCAAGACCTTTCGATTGGTGTATCACTCGATGGAGGGATTTCATTTGGGGGGGACGGTCCCCCACCCCCAAATGGTTAAATGGCCGCCATTTTGAATAGACGCATCGTACCGACTTCGGGTTTGCGCCAAATTCTTCCTTTTTTTAAGACCTTTCGATTGATGTACAACACGACCCCCCTTTACATTTGACTTTTTTGAGCTACAGCCCCCCAAACTCAAAAATTTTTGGGGGGGCTCCGCGCCCCATTTTTTCCCACCAAATGATGAAGTGTTGCACATCATTGGAAAGAAGACGTTCTGAGGATTCAGAAAACTTTTAGTTTTTGAAAAAATATTGATTCAAACCGAAGTTATAGGCCTCTAAAGTATGGGGTAGCTATTTGGCCGCCACATTGTTTTGAGAGGGGCTACCGAAAATCTGAAAAAACGAAATTACTCAGTTTTTTGAGCCTTTTTGAATGATGAAATAAAAAATACCCCCTGCCATTTGAAATATGCGATATATTGGCAACACGGGGTACATTTTGGGGCCTACACCCCCCCTTAAGGGGGGTGGGAGCCCCTTGATATTTTCTCTGAAGTTGCTTAAGGGCAATAGATTATTCCTGAATTTTTCAGATTTTTACAATCAACCAGGCGCTCACAGCAAAAGTGTGAACTCATTTCTCGGACACCCTGTATGACTGCAACGCACGAAAAGACTCTAATCTGCAATCTTTCCTCAACCGGTGGAGTCGTTGATGACTTGACTTTGAAAAACGTTCGGATATTTTAATTAATTAAAGGTGTTTCCAACGATTGAGAAAAGATTACAGATCTGAGTATTTTTGTTCATTACAGTCATACACTGAACTGAACTGTGTAATCTTTCCTCAACCCGTGGAATCATCGGCGAGTTGAAAAATAAGCCAGAGAAAGCCAGATGGAAGAGCCAACGCACTTTGATAAGCGGAGAACGAAGCCGTTTACGACCAGAGAGCAAAATCAAGACAGAAAAGGGAAAACAGTGTTACCAGATTTCCTCGAAAATTACCAATTTGTACACTAATAATTGTAATCCGAAAAAATGGCAACCACTGAAAGGGAAAGGGCAGGCAAGACGCTTGATTGAGTACGTGCTTATTATAGATATCAGCTATGAAGGATGACAATTATTATAGCTGGGATATTCATACAACAACAAACTTATCACAATGTATAGGTAACGTAATGGATTAACACCTAATAACAATATAATTCAATTTACTTTCTATTCTCACTTCAGTTGGCGGTAATCTCCCCCCCTCCTCCTCCTCCTCCTCGAACAAAGGATGTCAACTTTTACACTCTTGCCAAAGATGCTTCCAGAGCATCTTGGGCTCTATTTTACAGGGCTGATAAATCATTTACATTTTAAGAGCTGATAACATAAACCTCGTTTTCGTGATTTTAAGGTGATTCCAGGCGAAACCTTTCCAGATTTAAATCCGATGGATAGGGCCACTTGTCGCTTTTCGGAAAAGTCTAGTTTTCAGCGTTTTAAACTGAAACTATAGATAAAACGCAAAATTCAATAACGTTAGCACCTGCGCAATTTTTATGGATTTTTTGAGCTCAAAACGAGGAAAATTGGTTTAGCACTAAAACCGCAAATTATGAAATTCATTTCGTCATAAGCTTAGTGAGTGAGAGTGAGTGCGAGTGATGATACGTCCATCTGCCTAAAAAAAAAAAAATTTTTTTTTTTTTTTTTTTTTCTTAATAATGATAAGTAACTTTGCAAATCTGTTGAGTCTCAACTAATCTTTGATAACTATAGATTAAGAAAACATCTTTGTTAAATGAGACTTTTTGTAATAATTAACTTTAAATTTTGTTTAACCAGCACCGCATTATACTATCCACACCAGGTGAAAAGTTTGGTTATGTTTTAAATAATAATATTGTTGTTGTTTTCAAGCAAAGACTTCTAATACTATCTAGACTGGACATAACGCCTGCCCATTGAAACCGATCGGTATGCAACCACGATTACAGTATGTGCTAAGATTTTCGGAAATACGTTGATTTAAATGGGAAATGACTTTTTGAAAATTAATTAAAATACTAAAAAAAATATTTTTCCATAAAACTTGGTACCGTTTGAAAGCTCATGATATGCAGATTTCGGTCGGGCCGGTTTATACCATTTTTTCAATTGTAAACATTCTACAGAGGCTCAAAGTTAGGTCAATTTTCCTCGATTCTACGGGGTGTTCCACAGTTTCGGTACCCCGCTGAGACAACCTACATAGCTGTATATACTCATTTACGTAATCTATGTTATGATAAAGTTATTTGTTTGTGTATCTCAATAATTATCGCATAAATTAATTTTGAGCTGTAACCATTCAAAAAAAGTACAAAGAAAACAATTTTGAAACACTGTAGAATCGGTACCCAACTTTAAGCCCCTGTAGAATGTCTCGTTCAAAAATCACATATAAAACCGGCCCGAACCGAAATCTGCATATCGTGAGCTTTAAACGGTACCAAGTTTTATGGAAAAATATTTTTTTTAGTATTTTAATTAATTTTCAAAAAAGTCATTTTCCCATAAATCAATGTATTTCTGAAAATCTTAGCACATACTGTAATCGTGGATGCGGCGTAGCCAGGCGCAACATGCGATTTTTGTCCCACCCCAGGTATTCACTTTCCCCGCCCTAAAATCGGCCTTATGTCCAGTCTAGATAGTATTAGAAGTCTTTGTTTTCAAGTACCGATACGTCATTCGAGATTCACTATCATATAAGTTCACGATTCACATAGAGTGCGTATGACGCGCTTATAGTATTTTCAGCCGTTTTCCACTTTGCCCACCCTTTCCACTTTGCCCGCGTCTCCCCTAGATACAACGCAAAATTCAATAACGATAGCACCTGCGCAATTTTTATGGATTTTTTGAGCTCAAAACGAGGAAAATTGGTTTAGAATTAAAACCGCAAATTATGAAATTCATTTCGCCATAAGTTTAGTGAGTGAGAGTGAGTGCGAGTGATGATACGTCTATCTGCCTCACTCGCACTCATTCAGGCTTATGGAAATTTTCGTATTTCATCATTTCCGGCTTTACTTTTGCGTGTTCCTGCTTGAAACTTTCAGGATATCTTCCTGAAGTATGCTCACAGGTGCTGATATTCCTCAAATTCGTGTTTTCAGCGTAAATTCGTCAATTTTAGCCAAAAACTGTTGACTTTTTGAGCAGCGCGACGTATAGTCTACGGTTGGAACTAATCGACCCTGGAATCATCTTGAGTCCTAGGAATTTATTCCCTGAAAATATCCCCAATCGGAAATTCACTCTCTTCAGTGGGTAACTGTAAAAGCCCCCCTTCAATTTTTTTTTCTTGAAATCCATTATTTATTCATTTATTAATATATGCATCTATTTATTTATTTGTTTATCTATTTTTTTAATTTTTTTATTTTTTCCACCAAACACTATTTTAACTGCTAGTTACCACAGAATTTTTGAAACTAAGAACTTAATTGAATTGTCAGAAAATAAGAACAGATTTGGTCTTATGTCGTTTGCTCCTGTTGGATAGGAATCTCAGGAATAATGCTGAGCACCCGCGCTCTATGCTTCCTTCAAATTTTTTTAAAAAAACTATTTTCTTTAACCCTTTTAGACCTGGTGTACATTTCGATGTACATCTGAATAACATAGAATTTCATGGAGAAATTGAAATTATGATATACATATCGTTTGATATGAGAAAATTGTGCCCAGATCAGGCAATGAGGCCAAAAATCTGTTCCTGAACCAAAAGTATTTTCAGGTTTGAAAGGGTTAAGGATATCAGTTTATAATGCAATTATTGATGTTCCCGTGATAACATTAATCCTTATCGACAGTTTTAGTGATGACATGGTCAAGTGAAAAAGTTAATTTAGCTTTCCAAACTGTGTCACGCGACTCCTATCTCCTCCTGCTATCTCACTCTCATGACTAAACTCAGATACAGAGACATTTTTCGTGACTTTTTTTGGCAGATTCAAATTTTTTGAGTCATTTACATGCGATTTCAATAGAGAACGTTGCAAAATAAGGCACCGAATACAAAATTTGACACTAACAAGGGGAGGTCACGATGTGTCCGGCTCCGATAATAATGAAATTTGTATGAGAATGTAGCTTAGGTACGTCTAATTGAAGGATCGAGAATCATTTTCTGCAAATGAGCACACGAGAAGGCAAAAAAATGTCAAAGTTTTGCAAAATTCTGCGAAATTTGAAGTGTGCCCAATACCTATCGGATTTTCGGAGGCCTCTCATCAACAGCTTGCGTGGTCAACTGGTAAGGCGCTCGACCGACAGCTCTGAGGTTGCGCGTTCAAACCTTCCGTCTGCCGAAAGTTGTTGCACCTACGTATATAGTTGCTCCGCTCCTAATTGCAATGATTGTGGATCATTGTCATTTTTTTCTTGATTGTATTTTAATTTCATCTTTCTGTCAATAATCAGCAAAACATCTAAATGTTGCATTAAATATTTCTGCAACCCAGTGAGTGAGCGGCCTGCAAAATACGTTCAGTCAAAGGTCCAAAATTAATTTGTTTTACTGTAAAAGCTTCTTCTTATTCAAAACTTCAACTTGGAATGTACTCGTGTATGATGAAATAACTTGGTGATGATTGGGACAGATGGGCCCGTAAAATACGCAGTGTGCAAGTGCGCTCTTTTCAAGTAATCAGCCTCATGATAACACCAGGATTACTTTGAAAGAACAGACCGCATATTAATAATTAGAGAGAAAGATTACATTAAAATGCAAAAAAGAAAATGACAATGATCCACAATCTTTGCAATTAGGATTGGAGCAACTCTAAACGTAGATGCAAAAAATACCGGAAGACGCGAGGTTCGAACGCGCAACCACAGTGCTATCGCTCGAGCGCATTACTAGTTGACCACACGAGCTGATGATGAGGAGGCTCCGAAAATCTGATACGTATTGCGCACACTAAATTAGTGCGCAATAAGTTATGTAAGTGGTAAACTGCAACTGATTGAAAACAAAGCGACGAACTAAACAGACAACTTGAACTGAAAATATGAGATTTAGAGTGACTAACAATAAATTCATATTCGTCGAAAGAATGCTAAACATGCTCTTATTGCATCTACGTGAAATTCCTAAGTACTAGAGTTTTCTTTTTTAAATAGAAGCTTTTAAATAATAACAGTTTGATGCGATATTAATCGAAAGAGAATTATTTTGCCAGTTTACTGGTTGGCAACTGATTGGACGATGTGTTTCCAATTCCTTCAGTTTAGATGAAAGAGGCGTAGAGAGAAGCTGTTTGTAATGGAAACACAAGTGATGCCATTTACTTGGTCAATCAGTCTCAATAAGTCAAGTCAGCAATCGCAACCCTTTCCCAACCGTTAGCCAGAGATTGTCATGGAGCTCACACATTTGGAGTATCAGATTCTGACTTGAAGCAGTGCCTGCTTCTTAAATTCATCAAAAAGCATAAGAGAGCAGTTGATCAGCCAAGAAGTTTGACTCCTTGTAAACCAAATGTATGTCAATGCGTTTTGATGCATTTTCAAAGCAGGCACCGCTACTTGTCAGAACCCGATACATAAAACGTGAGTGGTCAGCTATCACAACTAAAATTCCCTCGATTTCAGTAGTACTTGCATGGATTCAATTAAGTGTCCCTGAGCTTAAATATTTTCTACCATTCTCTGGAGTGCAAGTGACTGACAGATTATACTTACTCAGTCATCTTTGGTTACAAATGATTTTCTTCATAACCTCTTTGATCTTATTTGTTTGGGTAGAAACACTTCCAACCCACCAAACACCAAGTGGGCAAAAAACTATGTTTACTCAAGTGGTGTATTCAAAAAAGTAGCTATGGTGTTGGGATAGTTTGGATTACCTATACGCATTGTTTTCAAAAGCAAATGAGTAATATAATGTACGTGTATGTATCGTATGTTGTTGGGGTAGTTTGGATTACCTATATGCATTGTTTTCAAAAGCAAATGAGTAATATAATGTACGTGTATGTATCGTATGTTGTTGGGGTAGTTTGGATTACCTATATGCATTGTTTTCAAAAGCAAATGAGTAATATAATGTACGTGTATGTATCGTATGTTGTTGGGGTAGTTTGGATTACCTATATGCATTGTTTTCAAAAGCAAATGAGTAATATAATGTACGTAAGTGAATGATTTCTAAAATATACAGAGTAAACAAAGAACCAAAACAATTTGACTTGTGATACTATCTTCTTCTTTACAAGGAACTAAAGTGAGACTTGTCCTATAAGTAAGATGTGTTTCTTTTTTCATCTTTGGTTACAAATGATTTTCTTCATAACCTCTTTGATCTTATTTGTTTGTGTCGAAACACTTCCAACCCACCAAGCACCAAGTGGGCAAAAAAACTATGTTTACTCAAGTGGTGTATTCAAAAAAGTAGCTATGGTGTTGGGATAGTTTGGATTACCTATACGCATTGTTTTCAAAAGCAAATGAGTAATATAATGTACGTGTATGTATCGTATGTTGTTGGGGTAGTTTGGATTACCTATATGCATTGTTTTCAAAAGCAAATGAGTAATATAATGTACGTAAGTGAATGATTTCTAAAATATACAGAGTAAACAAAGAACCAAAACAATTTGACTTGTGATACTATCTTCTTCTTTACAAGGAACTAAAGTGAGACTTGTCCTATAAGTAAGATGTGTTTCTTTTTTCATCTTTGGTTACAAATGATTTTCTTCATAACCTCTTTGATCTTATTTGTTTGGGTAGAAACACTTCCAACCCACCAAGCACCAAGTGGGCAAAAAACTATGTTTACTCAAGTGGTGTATTCAAAAAAGTAGCTATGGTGTTGGGATAGTTTGGATTACCTATACGCATTGTTTTCAAAAGCAAATGAGTAATATAATGTACGTGTATGTATCGTATGTTGTTGGGGTAGTTTGGATTACCTATATGCATTGTTTTCAAAAGCAAATGAGTAATATAATGTACGTAAGTGAATGATTTCTAAAATATACAGAGTAAACAAAGAACCAAAACAATTTGACTTGTGATACTATCTTCTTCTTTACAAGGAACTAAAGTGAGACTTGTCCTATAAGTAAGATGTGTTTCTTTTTTCATCTTTGGTTACAAATGATTTTCTTCATAACCTCTTTGATCTTATTTGTTTGTGTCGAAACACTTCCAACCCACCAAGCACCAAGTGGGCAAAAAAACTATGTTTACTCAAGTGGTGTATTCAAAAAAGTAGCTATGGTGTTGGGATAGTTTGGATTACCTATACGCATTGTTTTCAAAAGCAAATGAGTAATATAATGTACGTGTATGTATCGTATGTTGTTGGGGTAGTTTGGATTACCTATATGCATTGTTTTCAAAAGCAAATGAGTAATATAATGTACGTAAGTGAATGATTTCTAAAATATACAGAGTAAACAAAGAACCAAAACAATTTGACTTGTGATACTATCTTCTTCTTTACAAGGAACTAAAGTGAGACTTGTCCTATAAGTAAGATGTGTTTCTTTTTTCATCTTTGGTTACAAATGATTTTCTTCATAACCTCTTTGATCTTATTTGTTTGTGTCGAAACACTTCCAACCCACCAAGCACCAAGTGGGCAAAAAACTATGTTTACTCAAGTGGTGTATTCAAAAAAGTAGCTATGGTGTTGGGATAGTTTGGATTACCTATACGCATTGTTTTCAAAAGCAAATGAGTAATATAATGTACGTGTATGTATCGTATGTTGTTGGGGTAGTTTGGATTACCTATATGCATTGTTTTCAAAAGCAAATGAGTAATATAATGTACGTAAGTGAATGATTTCTAAAATATACAGAGTAAACAAAGAACCAAAACAATTTGACTAGTGATACTATCTTCTTCTTTACACGGAACTAAGGTGAGACTTGTCCTATAAGTAAGATGTGTTTCTTTTTCCGCCCCCTGCACTGATCCATCGAGAATTTAGACTGGGATGGATTGAATCCGTCAATCCCAGGGGTGCAAAATGTTCCAAAACTTCGGAAGTTTCACGCGATCCACGACTTATTTCCTCACAGGATTTTAAAAAATTTCCTCACAAAAATTTGAAAATGATGACTTTTTTTTGGTTATTTTAACATTTCAACACCCTATATACTCAAAATGACCTTTATTTTCTCATTTTTTACACTATTTTCCTGGGAATTCCTTATTGCCATTATTAAAAACAAAAAAAAACAAAAACAAACAAAAATATTTGGACAAATTTCCTCACTTTTCTAGAAATTTCCTCACTTTCACGCGATCCGCGGATCGCTAGATCGGGCACATTTTGCACCCCTGGTCAATCCATCGAAGCGTTACTGTCAGTTTGCACAGTTGCGTTTGTAAAGGTTAGGGTTTGCCATTTATAAACACAGATGTAAACAAAGAAGGCCTACTCTATCCGTTGGGGCAACGGATGGAATCCATTGGGCTCCATCAGAATTTAGAGAAATGGTTCCATGGACGGATCCTGATGGATCCATGGGCATCGGATGGGAATAGAAAAAAGTCTTTCTGGGCAACTTTGGTAGGACGTTTGTTTTTTGGGTGCATTTACCTTAACCTATCTTGTATGACCCTAATCTATCCCTCATAGAGCTAAGACCCGTTTTTTTCCCATCCGCTGCCCAGCGATCCAGCGGCTGGCATCCAGCAAACCGTTTCTTTTCTCTCCGCTGGCTTCCATTCCCTGCCAGCGGTCTCCTGAGGCCGCTGGATAGGCTTTCTTTGTTTACATCTGTGTTTTCAAATGGGCGAAGCCTAACCTCTTCAAGCTAGATCGTACAAATTGACAGAAATGCATCCCTGGACCAATGGACAGATGGATCAGTGCAGTCCTAGCTGAATTCTCGCTGGATCAGAGCAGTAAATGGGATAAAACGCATCTCTACAAACTCAAAAATGAGCAAATTTCAGATTGATTAAAAGTCAACAAAGGGTTGAAGGGGTCGACAAACAATACTTGTAGAAAGAAAATCAGGAAAAATCAACAATTAATGGTTTTCAGACCTGAATTTAACTTAAACGAAGAGACTACTAATAACGCTAAAAGGGGTCACAAACAGTGAGAGATATTGAAGATTGCTGAAAGGAGCCACACAAACCTTAAAAAAACTAACATTCTCAAAACTGCAGTGGTTGATGTCATCATTGAATCAGTTTATCAGATCGATCAAGCCTCATTAGTTGGGGGAGGGGGGGGGGAACACAGTAAAACGATCAAGTTGTCAGTAAAAACTTCAGAGGAGATGTATAATTGCTTCAAAAACAATCCTTGAAAACTCCTATTGATCAAATAAATAGAAGAGAAACGCATCCAAGGTGCTGCAGATATTGTCACCGCTGATTAGAGCTAGAGGTCAGAGGCATTTACACAAAGTTGCATCATAGACCAATTTTTAAGCCAAATAAAGTGATTTTGCATTTTCAAACCATCCTATATCCGAAATAATCTGAAGCCACTAAGACTAAAAAGCAAAACAAACATTCACAGTTGCCGAAACAATGTCGGCCTAGTAAGCGCTTACAAACCAATTGCTAGATCAAACATAATTTTTGCCCACGCCTGAGCATTTAAGGGTGTAACCAGCATTGAAAATCTACTAGAGTTTAAATGATGGTACGTACTATCAATCGTAGCTATGAAAGGAAAAACCATACAAGTTTTGGGGGGATTCAGTATATATTGCTGTGCTTGCGAGAAAATTTTAAGCTGTAAGAGTAATTACTGAGGCGAAGTTTCCTAAATCTATCACTCGCCTCAAGGGCATACACGAGTCTTACTTGAAGGTCTACAACACACAACACACATTGAAGATAACAACAATACAATTAGGTCTTGTAACTATGCCTATCCATATCTACAAAGTACAAAACACACACCAAAAACCACTCTGTTTAGCGTAAACACCAACTTTTTTTTTTTAAATTGATGATACATGGTTCATCTGGTTTACATTAACTGCTACAATATAAATAATAACAAATCAGGATCAAAGCTAAAATATCAAATAAAATTAAGTAAAATGATCGTGGGACGTTTCGAGGCTCAGATGGCACTCTTCCTCAGCCACATTATTATTTATCATCCTACTATGTCAATTTAATTGATATTTTAGCTTTGATCCTGTTTTGTTCTTTTTCATATTGTGAATTTTCGGGCTACTTGTGTAATTCTGTTGTTGATAACGCACTAGGGCTTCAATGTGCTTTTTGGAGTGGCTGAGGAAGAGTGGCATTTAAGCCTCGAAATGTCCCACAATCAATTTATTTTATTTTACTTGACATTTTAGCTTCGATCCTGATTTGTTCTTTTCAATATTGTGAATTTTTGTGCTACTCGTGTAATTCTGTTAATAAATGCTACATGCTCCACTGAAGGAAACGGAGGGCTATTGAACAGAAAAATTGTCATCACAATGGGGAAAAAAAATTTCTTCAACCAAATTGAACACCAGGGTAACGGGTGAGTCTTAAAGTGTTCTGATTTTACTTGCATCATCTAACACTCGATTTTCAAGCCTGGGGACACTGTGGCGGGGTTTGAGAGGTGAAAAATTCTGAAGTGGAAGTAAAAGATATTTGAAGGGGCAGAGAAGCTCTATGAAAATATTGATGAAAATAGAAAATAAAGCACTGTAAACTGATGGTATTGAGGTGTATCGAAGGTGATGGTCTGATTCAAGTAACCCTACTTCAGGAGCCCACTTACTTCAACATGACTACCAGAGGCCATTGGCAGAGGAAATTGAGGGCTTCATGGATAAAGGGATAGCCAAACGGAATCGTTAAACACTGTTAAATGCTTTATTTTCAGAGTCACGGGTTATGGCTTTTCTAAAAATAAAAAAGCCTAAGATGGCGGTGATTGGAATTAATAAAACATACATTTCAATAACACCATTAGATGACAGACAAAAGAGAAGGGTAACTTACCCGAGTTTTGTTAACACTATCAAAGATGTTTTTCTCCGTTTCCATTATCAAGAACTTGCCAAGGGAGACATGAAGAAACTAAAAACTAATTATTTGCATGAAACTAACTTGATCACAGACACTGAACTCACGACAGCCGATTAAAATAACGAAATCACAAGCAACTATTATTCAGTGAATTATCCGAGCGAGTTGGAATCGAACTGTCTCGACTGGAGCCATGATGAAAATTCAATGTTACCAATTTCGAATGACTCATTCGATGGCAACGACTTCTACAAAACACAAACTATGGTACATAAGTGAACTGAACAGTCGATTGAATTTCGTTTACTTTTCTTTTGGATTATTATTTCTACAATAGTAACGTTCCTATCAGAATTCTTAAAATTACTGTTCGTACTTACTTCTATTTATTTTTCTAGCAACTAAGATTTTTCATGATTCTACCAAGGAAGAAACTTTCGAGCGCACGCCTTGAAAACTAGGGCGGGAGGGGATGGAATGATGGATGCAACAGCCACACACATTGCATTGGTATAGGGTATAGTAGAGTTTTTTCCTCGCGTGCTTTATTTAGGATTTTGATTTTCCACGATTTTCCCCTTAGTAGGGATAGCCAAGACTGACTATGAGTATATGTCCCTAAATGAGTTTACAGGGACTCTAATCGTGGTCAAGGTTCATTTTTATGGTTCAAAAACGCGCACGGCTGGGGGATCAGACCCCCCCTCCGCCCCCGAAATTTTCCTTTCAGAATATGAAATAATTCCTCATGTTTGTTTGGAAAAGTTTACAAAAATTGGACCAATTTGAAAATTCGTGAACTCGTGAAGTATGAAGTTATTTTCATTGTAAAACACGGTGAAGATTGTTACGTGCAAGCGGCTCATAATTTGACAGGAGTCGAGAAGAAATGTATAAACAATAGAAAACTCTTGAGTGATCGATCAACTGGATCAACCGAGCAACGAGGGAAGCTCGATCTCGAAGCTCACGACAGTTTTTGAAATATATTTGACTACCGTTTTTGAATACCGTGATAATACGATGAAAAATTACATTAATTTACGTTGTTACAGTTGGTAATGTGCCACATTGCTTTCTGAAGTGTGACGTCAACAAATTTATGATGATAAGATTTTGAGGTTATGTATGGCTGAGGAGTTCGTTTTTTCGAAGCAAACATCGATGATAACTAGAGTACCTACACACTATCTTTTTGGAAATTTTATTTAACTCAGTAGTGGTATTATCTTAAGTTCACAGAAATTTTTCATTTCAATTATTCACTTTGTTTCTCGTGTGTTTCCATGGTTTCCTATCTATGAATTTTGTTGTTCCACCTAATAAAAGTGAATCCAGATCATCCCTGCAAGGTGGCAGAAACACAGATGTTCCAGCATGACTGCCCAGAATAGTGCTTTGAATCCGTTACTCTCGGAGCTTGTTAAGTTCGGAGCCAGTGAGGAGTATGAGAAAGCACTCAAAACTGCCAATAAAAGTAATTATCATATTTTTTCATAATTTTTCAGCTGCTCCGTGCACCTAGTTATGCCATCATAAAAGTCAAGCGATTCTCACAACATCCGTTTGCATTGGTCTTTTGGATGAATTATCTGCTATTATGAGTGGGTTAGACAGTTGTTGCTGCAAACTTGAAGCAGTCTGCGTAATACACTAATAAGCAGTCCGTGTCCTACATCAAGAATATTTTATTATTCATTCAGGCAGTGGCGTAACTAGGCATGCATGCGCCCCCCCGCAAAAAATTGAGCTGCCCCCCCAATCATCTTCTCTCCCTTCCCCATCCCACCCCTCTCCACTCTAATCCTTACCAGCCTATGACCCCGGGACTATATAGAACATATGCTCCGACGAAAGGAAAGCACGAATCTTTTTTTTTTTTTTTTTTTTTTTTTAAATAAAAAATCGCCTACCCGTTCTTTCAAAACTTTTTCTTTTGTGCCTTAATTGTTGCGAATTCGTCAATAAGTCTTCCAAAATCCATCTCTTTGGCCCTTCTTGCTTCAATGCTGAGCATCGCTAAGCTTAATTAAGTCGCTTGAGAGACGATGTTGACTCATTGTACTCACGTTCTCTAGAGGTGGTTTTAGAAGTGTAGGCGCACCTAGACCGATAATCTTTGGAATTTTTCAACATTATTTCTCTTGCTTCAAAATGAAAATGAATGAATAGGAATTAGAGCGTTAGCTTTTCACTGAGGAACACTTTAAAATTAAAATGTCAAAGTCGAAAACAAGTTTTGTTTAGTTTTGAAGAAATGAAAATTGAAAAGTCGCCAAAGATTATGGTCTAGGTGCGCCTACACTTCTGAAAGGAGCTCTACGTACGTCGCATCTTCGTCCCTGTTTTCCTATTTTTTGTTTTTCTCTTTATATTTTTTTTTCTTTTCTTCCTTCTTCTCTCCTTCCTTCTTCTCTTCTTCTCCTTTTCTTCCTTTTTCTCTTCTTCTCCTTTTCTTCCTTTGCCCCGTATTTTCCTCCTCTCTCTTTGCGCCCCCCCCCCCGCAATTGCGGGGGCTGAGGGGGCTATTGTTACGCCACTGCATTCAGGTGAAGATTTTCACCCGAAAAATCGGTATTTTTACCGTGCTTGAACTGTTTGTCTGCTGAAGGTGGATGACACCGATGCAGTACCCAAACCTTTGACTTTGTATTCACCCGGCAAAGTGGAGGCAAAAAGAGTAACTCTACGCTGAAAAACAACAGTAAACAGTGCTCCTGATTGGCTGGAAATGGTTTTGTCATAGGCTGTCCCAAAAATGATTGGATCTCAAAACTTGGAAAATATCGGTAAATTTGCGTACATTCAGTGCTCAAATGTTTAAATAAAAATAGGTTATTACTTTTCAAATTTTTTGAAAATTCTGTGAGAAGGAAGTCCCGAATCGCATGAAACTTCCGGCGTTTTGGAACATTTCGCACCCCTGTAGCTCGCCCCCCCAACCCTCTATTGAGCGTGTGCTTGGAAAGGGGGGTGAAAAGTCAAATGGCCCATGGGCGACAAACTTGTAAATCCGGCGCTGGGTGGGATTGTCTGAATGGTTAGTGTGTTCTTTCCCACTTCAATGGAACACTCGAACAGTAAAAAAATGGCAGTAAAAAAATGTGGCGTTCTGTCATGTTCCAATTGAAACATTAGCCTCGTGTTAAGCGCCAATGAAATCTTTGACCAAATAATTAGATATTTTGCTTGTTAATGCATCAATTGTTTAGATCATGCCCCAGAAACCTCACATTTTGCCTTAAATTGCCGCGCCATACACCCTAAAAGTCCTGTAAACATCTTTGAGAAGTCTTCAAAACAAGTTACCTACCAAAATTATGCATTTCAATTTTTATTTTCTTTTTCGTATTTTTATGCTTGCAAATGCTTGCAATATTTACTGTTGGTCCCATCAGTTTCAAACGTTAAGAGTTCCAAAAGAAATGTTTCATATCTGCTTTCTTGTGATTCCAGTTCTCCAACAGCAGGCCAATGAAGAAAACGCTGTCGGTTACAAAATTGTCTGCTTGATTCATCTATCTCGATTTCAAGATGCTTTGCAGCTACTAAAGCAAGCTCCTAAACAGATATCAGAGTATGATCATACTTGAACTTTCTCTCTCATTTAAAATAATTCATACTTGAAAACTTTTAATAAGCTCTTACTAAGCTCTCTTGATCAAACTGGAGGATGTTCAAATCCTTCTCAAATGAACCAAAGTTAAATGCAAAGTCAAACACTATGTATAATGCTTTATTATTTCGAATCTGATCATCATTCCAAACTATTCCGGATCGGCTTGTTTACACGTTTTGTCACTGTTTGAACTCTGACTCCCTAGCACTTTATGACATTGGCGGATCCAGCTCTCGCGAACGGGGGGGGGCGAACTTGGTATTTTCGCCCCCGGTGACCCCCTTTTCCTTTTTACTCTCCTCCTTTCCCCCTTCTCTTTCCCTTCTTTCACCTTCCCTCCCCCCTCTTTTCCCTTTTATTTGGTCGAACGGGCCCCCCCCTCAATATTGGATGGACTGGATAAGAATGGAAATGATAGATCAATATTGGATAGACTGGATAAGAATGGAAATGATAGTTTAATATTGGATAGACTGGATAAGAATGGAAATGATAGATCAATATTGGATAGACTGGATAAGAATGAAAATGATAGATCAATATTGGATAGACTGGATAAGATGGAAATGATAGATCAATAGAGTTTAAGATGATTCCAGGGTACATTAATTTGAACCGTGAACACCAGTTTGCGCTGCTCAAAAAGTCAGCCGTTTTTGGCGGAAATTTACGAATTTGCGCTATAAATTCGAGGAACGTCAGCACCTGCAAGCTTACTTCAGGAAGATACCCTGAAAGTTTCAGGCTGAAACACTTAAAAAATAAAGCCGGAAATTATGAAATACGAAAATTCCCATCAGCCTCAATACGTGCAAGTGAGGCAGTTATCACTTGCACTCACTCTCACTCACTAAGCGCACGGCAAAATGAATTTCATAATTTACGGATTTAATTTCAAACCAATTTTGCTTGTTCTGGGCTCAAAAAATCCATAAACAAATGTCGCAGGTACTGACGTTTATCGGATTTTGCGTTTTTTCTCTGGCTTCAATTTCAAATGCCAAAAACAAGACTTTTCCTGAAAACGACTAGTGGCGCTATCCATAGGATTGAAATTTGGAAAAGTTTCACCTTAAATGTTCCATTTTTAGCAAAATAAACGAATTTCATAAAGTATCCCCATGAGTCCAACGCTTCTTTGGGAAATACCATGGTAATGTAACTTTCTCTGCTTTTTCAGGAGGTTTTCCTATGAGAAGGCCTACTGCCAGTACAAGCAAGGAGCTACTCTAGAAGCATTGAAAACCATCAACTCAGTTTCAGATGAAACTTTAAAAATAAAAGAACTGAAAGCTCAGATTTTTTATCGACTGGAGAGGTATTTATCATAAATACAAATGTATTATTCTATTGTTTCAAGAGTATTAATTAGTATTTATACAAAGAGCCTCGGGCACAGTGCCTGTAAATTAAATGGGCGTTGAAGCTCCTTGGATGCATATTAAAAGAAGGAAAAGAGGAGATATATAAGGAAAAAGAGAGAGAAAAAAAAAAAAAAAAAAATCAAAGAAACAGAAAATGAAAGGATGAAATCAAGTAAATGGAAAATGCAGAGACGATATACAAAGGCTGTCGCCGGACTGATGCTGTAACTTTGAAACTAAGCTAGGCACAGACCTGATCTTAATTTTATGTTAAATATAATTAAATTTTCTATCGATTGAGACCAAAATCAGCTCATTTGGCTGAAAATTAAAAAAGTTACTGCAGTTTGAAGAAGAAAAAAAAAGTTGACCCCCTACGGTTTTTTTTTCTCAAAAATTTGTTCTTGCTGAAATTTGTATCTGAAACCATATTCGCTTTTACTGCCCTTTTTTTTCATTAAAGATTGGTTATTGGGGGGGGGGGGTGAGAGGGAGTTTGGTGCAATACCAGACACTATTTGGCAACGCTGTTCAGCCGCCGGCCGATCTCAGGGCGAAAGGAAGGAAAATGCAGGTGGCAACTTGTCAAATCGCATCTCTCTTGCAAAAAGCCTCATTTGAAAGCCGCATGGCTATTGCACCAGGACAATGCGAGACCCCAAACTTCTAACTACACCGAGGAATTCATGACCAAAAACAGCATAGAAACTATTCGTCACCCTCCGTACAGCCCTGATTTAGCACCTTGTGATTTTTGGATGTTTTCTTTGCTGAAAAAAGGATTACGCGGTCGAAAATTCGAGTCAAGATCAGAAATCATGGAGACGGCTCAACAGTTTCTCAATACCATTCCTGCAGAGGAGTTTAGAAAAACATTCCTGCAGAAATGGCCAGAACGCATGAGGAAATGCGTTAAACTCAATGGAAATTACTTTGAAAAGTTAAAGGTGGCTCTGGAAGAGTTGGTCGAAAGCGAATAAGAAGATTAAACATCGCATTCGTGTAAGAAAAAAATACTCATTAAAAACCGTAAGGGGTCAACTTTTTTTTCTTCTTCAAACCATTGTAACTTTTTTAATTTTCAGCCACATGAGCTGATCTTGGTCTCAAACGATAGAAAGTTTAATTATCTTTAACATAAAATCAAGACCAGGTCTGTGCCTAGCTTAGTTTCAAAGTTGCAGCATCAGTCTGGGTAATTTTTGAACAGCCTTTGTATAATAGAGACCGCGCATTAGCCGTGCACACTGGGCGTGGTGACTGCTTTTTTTTCAGAACTCAACAGGAATAACATTCTGGGGAGCATGAGAGAGCCCCATCCAACATGGACCATACGTTGACTGATGCAACTTTGGTGCCACGGTCTCACCAGGCAAAAATCTCAACCACTTTGCTCATCAGTCAACGTATGGTCCATGCTTACGGTGTTTTGTTGAGACCCAAAAAAAAAGTTGCCTCCGCGCACAAACATGGGCAAGATAGATAGTGGGTGGTCTCTATTATAAATTGTCTCTGAGGAAATTAGAATAATTTTTTAAGATCGTAGAGAGACACACAGATTTCCAAAAAAAAAAAAACAAAAAACAAAAAAAACAAAAATCCAAGAGCATACCAGTCCTAGTGTGCTCTTGAGATATCTCCTTTCCTCAGGGTGTCACGCTTGGTGCGGTATCCCTCTTGTCCTCTTTCCTCTTAGTGAGGTACCTTGGTAGGTATCTCCCTTCCTTCCTATTCCCTTTTTGTATTCTCAGTCCAGTTGTTCGCTTTGAAATACAAGCATAACGAACGCAAGGTTTGGGCGGCTGGACTTTACTACTACTACTACTACTACTACTAAATTCTACGTAATCGAAAAATTGTTGAATTATAAACCTTAAACCCAGTTCCTTTTTATTCCTATAGAGAGTCCTAAGACGCATCCCAGATTATTAAATTTTCCAATTCTATTTTTGTTAATTTCCTTGCTCGTCGATTATTTCCAGATATGAAGAGTGCTATGATGTTTATCAAGAAATCATAAAAAACTCGGATGACGTGTATCAGGATGAACGGAAAACAAATTTGTCTGCAGTTATTGCCAATTTAACTATTGAAGAATCTGTAAGTTGTCTAGTCTTAATTTCTCTCTGTTTGGGATTCGTCGGTGGCCCAAGAAATTTTCATTTTACAGAAATTTATTATGATTTTAGACCTCAGTTCAGTAGGGAAACTGGAGGGAGACACCTCCTTGCTAAAAGAAAGGTTGAGAGGTCTATAGTCCTTATATGCTTATTGAGAGTTGCGTGATGTCGAAAACAATCTCTGATTGGCTCTCAGATTTATGCTCTTATGAAAGTCTCAAAAGGCAAAATGCAGATGGCGGATGTTCTGTTAAGTTTTCGTACTCTCTTAAGTTGACAGGTGAAAAGGAAGTTCTCTATGTCGGTAAGAAGCTCGGCGGATTTTTGGTGCAGGATTGCTGTACGAGCACGGCCAAGCCTGGCGCGGCCAAATATGGCAGAAAATGTTTGGCCAGAGTCCATCAGCAATTTTCAAGTGAGATGATGTTGAGAGGACCAAAAAGACCACCGGAAACATCCTTCATTCTAAGCAGAAGTGCACTAACAAAATTGAAAGACAAGAAAAAGGAACTGACGACGAGTCTGAAGCTCACCAAACGCTTAAAGTTGGACATTATGGTGTGAAAAGCAGGTTACTCGATCAACTCTGAAGTGGTTGAAGTGAATCTAAAAACCCTGCTAACTGCGCTTCCAATTGATGAGGAGGGCCAAAATCGAGAAAAGCAGGCCATGGTTGGTCAGGTAGACTATCAAAAGTCGCTTGCTAAAAGAAAGATTCGGCTCATTGCGTCTAACTTTTGCAGGGTTTGTAAAATGAGTGAATTCCCGGTCGATCTTGTCCGCCAGTTAAGATCGTCGCTGCCAGTAAAGACTAAAGCCACACAGTGGAGGACAGATATCGAGCCTATTATTATTATTGAAGCTCTCAGGAACAAAACTGGAGAAAAGTCATCAAGTTTGGGTCCTTGGCCGCCTCTCTTGATAAGCTTCTTGAAGTTGAAAATTCAATCATCGATGTCAAACAAGTTAACCAATAAATTAGTGCAGTACTAAAGAATAAATTGGGTGGGGAGTCGTCTTTTGGTTAGGTGTTAGTGGGGTTAACGGGAAATTGGTGGCCGTTTCCTGTCTTTCTAAGTCCTGCGTTTAGGCCGTGCAAGGTAAATCGCCTTTCCTATCCAATCCTGGGCTAGCGTTAGGATAGGGTATTGTCTTGGTTTGTATGTAGATATTCAAGTACCTAATGTATGAACTTTACAAGCTGAACAAATGGAATTAGCCGAGGCTGTCATAAATTAAAAAATCATAACAAACCATTGTGTTTTAGGTGGCTGGACTTTACTCTTACTACTACTGCTTATTTATTTATTTATAATTTGATACAAAGATGCCAGAGGCTGTCAGAATACAAAACAAAAAAAACAAAAAAAAAACAAAAAATGATTGCTTCAATTACAAACAGACATTACGATTCAAAGTGAAAGGTGAAATCCCTAATTTGACGTATTCATTATTCAATGGCAGATTTGTGCTGAGCGCGATAAGAAAACACAGAGCGCAGTGTGAATCAGATCATAACCTATTTGAAATAGCGCTATCCCTTGTTTGTATTTTGCCACTTGAGGGTTTCATGATCTGTTTTTTCTTCTTCATTTTTGAAGTTCTTCATTTTTGACGAAGAAGAATGTGATGTTGCGCAACTCTCATTATTGTGTATAGGAGCTTTTGGGAGGTCCCTTTCGACAATTTCTCAGTTTTCCGGAGCGCAGTTTCGGACTATTTCAGCTTCAAAAGTGTACCAAAGTTGCTTGTAGGAATGGCCGTTCTTTCTCTTGGCTTTACTTGATTCTCGGTCATAAGAATTCAAAAAACTATGTTATGTTCTAAATTATTCTTTTACTGCATTCTTTCATGGTGAAAAATCTTTGTATATTTATCATGCAAGTATCATTTATACATTAATCATTCTTCAACTCTCAATTTTTCAAGCAATTAAAGTAGAGGAATAACAAGCTAAAATAAAAAATATATTCATAGGTTGATTTTTTTCAGATAGCCGTTTTTTGCATGGTGGTACCATTATACCATCACCTTTTTCCCGTTTCCTTTAAAGATTCTTGTAAAAAAAAAAATCATACGAGTAGTTATTTTGAACTCCAATGTGCTGTGGTTTGTCAAAAAAATTGTTGATAGTTAATGAAGAATGCTTCTAATTATGTTGTCCAGACAAAACAGTGTGTACCCATTGATGAAAGCACTTACGAACGAGTGTATAATGCAGCGTCCAGATTAATCGGATTAGGTCAATATGCTGAAGCGGAAAGAAAGCTACGGCTGGCGGAAAAGATGTGCAGAGAAGCTCTGGCTGAAGACGGAGCCTCGGATGAAGACATCGAGAAAGAAGTTGCCATCATCAGGTTTGTTGGTTTACTCTATGACAAGGGATTACTTTTTAATTTCTCACTCTGACGAAGTCAGAAAGATTGAGAAAGTATTGCATTTGAATTCTATACAGTTTGTAATAGACCCATTATCAAGCAAATCTTCACTTGTTTTTTGGTGACTTAACTTGAGGCTTACTTTTTGAATCAGAACACAATAGAACACAATATTTTTTGACTGCGGTTAGCCAGCACGGTTTGAGCATCCCATCAAAACAAAAAGGAACATACTTTCCACTCCAACAACTCCATCCACTGATCGTGGTTACTTGTAGTTTGCTGAGCTTTAACCTCAAATCTGTAAATTTTGCTTGAATCTTGAGTTTGTTGGTCTGTTGACTTCGAAACATCACAAGTTTCATTTCAGATAACAAATTGGAAGAGCCTCTCCCCAAAAAATAACATGTAAATAGCATTGGCAGTACCAAAAATTAATCGAAAACGGAATGTGAGAATTTGGTTCAAACCCTTTTTTTTAAAATCGGAACGCTAAACGAACCACAATCAATGAAGAATAACCCGTTCCATTTTGATCCATTCTGTTCTATTCTGTTCTATGGATAAAAAAATTAGCCTTTAGTTCAGGCTTGCTGCAGATCTTACCACTAACTATTTGTGACGCCTTCTAACAAAACTGACCTTATCTTCACTGGGACAGAAATTGAGATATTGGTACCACTGCATAGGAGAGGTTATGACGTATAGATTAAGACCAAAAATGTGTGAAAATTAAAAAATCAACAGAATAGAGACATTCTGAAGTTTTAAAAAGAAATAATGAGGTATTGGGAAAAATGGAGTTAAAGTTTTAGAAAGTCAACAGTCTACTGCAAAATGTATCAATTCACATGCACTTTTACAGCCTTTATCGGCTAAATTGTGAACTAAAACTTCGTTTAGTTACTCTCAAGGCTTTTAGAGAGCGTTTGGTATCAAAATGTGGAAACCCATAATTTTTACTGTAACATCTTATTTTTTCTCTCCTGAAAATTTGGGTTTGTGAAGACAAGGTCGGTTTTGTGAGAACGCGTCACATTTGATGCGTGATAAAAATAGTTCCTCTGTAATTTTGTAGAAATAATTTTTCTTGCTGTATTTGTAACTCACACTTCTCAATGTATGTTGTGTTTCAGGGTCCAGTTAGGGTACGTGATCCAAACATTAGGTCGTGAAAAAGAAAGTCTAGAAATCTACAACTCAATACTAAAAGAGAAGCCGGATGATATAGCATTAGTAGCTATTGCTTGCAATAACGTCGTAGTCCTGAACAGAGAAAGGGATCAAAATGTTTTCGATTCCAAGAAGAAAATTAAAAGTGCAACTGCTGAAAATCTGGATCAGAAACTCACGACTAGGCAGCGCAAAGATATAGCGTTAAACAACTGCTTGTTTGCTCTTTACACTAATCAGGTAGATTGTCAAGAAACTTTGGTTCTTCCTAATTCACTTTAAGAATTTTCCGGAAATACATCTACTCATCTCCTAAATCATTAAATTTTACGTAATGTTCAACGGGCCAGTTAAAAAGAAAGAAAAAATCAATTCGTATTAAAAAAGTTTATGAAAAATTGAAGACCCCATTTTATTTCTCCTGTCTTTTACAACGAGATATTGTGGAGATTTCGTGGTTTGAATATAGTCAATGTTTTGGTAGGGTGTGGAGGTTTGTTGAATGTTAACACAACTTCTACAGTTCCCCAGCAGGAGTAAGGCTGTATTTTGTGCATTACTTCCAACGGCAGCCTAAATGTCCAGATCCATCCCACTTCTAACTTGATTTCCTCGGAAACCATCCCTTTTTTGTAATTTTATTTATTTATTTATTTTAACATTGATACACTTTAGCTTGGGTGTTACCCCTTGCTATTGTACAAGTCATTTTAAACTATGCAATTGACTACTTACACTAACAAATACGTTAAAATTCCTTAGCAACATAAAGTATAAATAAATCACAATTACAATCACAATTCATTACAAATCCTTTTTCTAGGATTTGTAATGAACTGCAACTGCAACTGTGATTACTTCCTCTTGAATTCTTCTATTGAGTAAAATGGTTTTTTTAGAAAGTATTCTTTTTTGAGCTCTCTTAGAAATAGTGATGGGCTATCTCTGTATTTGGCTATGAGATCTTAAGTAATGAACAGGATGAACCAATACAAAATAGTGTCAAACTTTCTTGTAATTTTTAAATTTTGATTTGTCCTTCTATGAATTGGGATGGCCAATAATACAACAATTCATTTGATGTTTCTATCTTCTTAATTGTCATTTACCTGAGTAACAACGCTGCACATACATATTTGAACTCCATTATCTTTGAGGATACTTTGCATTCTTTAAATTTGTTTTCTAGAGTTTTTCTTGTTGGATGTGTGGTTTCTGAGATAATTTAATACAAACGTAAAAAAAAAAAACACCAAGCTTTCAGACCATCTCCCAAATTCTTGATTTTATCAGCCAGTTACTGAGCTGAAGAAAAAATGCAGATTTAAGGTAGATGTCCCAATTACCGCCACCGCTAAGAAAAAATGTCTGTAAAATATCTGTCAAAATGTTAATTTTTATCAAATATAGGATCTATTTGCACTAGGACCTCTCAAATACATTCCAGTTCTATGAAAACAAAAAAAAAGTTGGAGTAGTCAATCAGGAAAAAGAACTATTAATAAAACTAAAAAAAATGGCTCATGTCCCAATTATTGTCATGCCAAAAGTTGTTTTGTCCCAATTATTGATGTATCAGTTGTCCTAATCCCATATAGCAAAAGTTTGCAAGAGCCCCATTATAATCGTCACTGATGTGTTGTTAAAATATTATTTTTACCGTTGCTGTTCTAGGTCGAATTGTGTCAGCAGTTGTGTGCAAAAATAACCGAGAAGTATCCAGACACTGCTCGCCATGTAGTCATCATCAAAGCTCTTTTACAAGCCAAAAGCGGCAAAGGAAAGCAAGCTCATAAAATCTTGTCTGACTATATCTCCTCTCATCCTGAATACCAGTTTGAGTTAGGACTTGCAGATGTTCAACTTCTACTTGAAGAGGTTTGTACTTTTACCTACCTCTGTTCATTTATTTCACCTCCAAGGAAAAACAGTCAAGTTTCGCCTTTCTTCAGGTTTCTACACCGTTTTTTTTTAATATACAGGGTGTTTCACGTATTCTGCTCACTATGGTTTTCTTGAGCCAAAATGCACAACTTTTTACGCCTTTTCGAATGAGGTTTTAAAAGATAGGGGTTGCCATTTGAAAATTTTGAGAAATGGGGTTTTCCCGCCAAAAATGTTAAGGTGCCTAAAAGTTTACTTCCGGTTTATTTTATTGTAAATTCGTATTTTTTTCTTGAAAGTACTCATCAAGTAGAGCATTTTACTTGTGCAGTTTTTTGTTTTACGACTATTTTTGTAGGAGTTAAGAATTTTTGAAAATTGGTCCTATATTGAACTTTGACCTTCCATATCTCGAAAAAGAAAAAAGATATCGACTTCCGGTTTAAGCCAAAATGCTTAAAATTTTACCCTCTTTCAAATGAGGTATTACAAGATAAAGGTTGTTATTTGAAAACCTTAAGATTAGGGGGTGCCCCCCCTGAAAACCACCCAAAAACCAAATTTTGGGTTGTGGCAGTATTTTTAAATGAAACTTCAGGTCTAAATTACTATGAAAAACCGATTCTTCCAGATTTTTTTATCGTCACCCGTTCAAGAAAACCATAGTGAGCAGCTTACGTGAAACACCCTGTATATATTGTTCACAGCAAGATGAGAGGGATGGATAAATTTTTCTAAAATTCCTAAAGAGAAACCAGAAGAGAAATGAGACAAAGGAGGAATATTGAGAGAGTAAAATACAAAATACCAAAGCACTACAGCCGATGCTCTCCTGTCGGTTGTACAAAGTCCTTTCCTGCGCAGGATCTACTGCATGTAGCAAAGTCCACCGTGCTCTTTCCCATCCTTGCACCCTGTCTTTCCCCCAAAGTCGTTGAATGCTTTAACTCCATGCGAACAATTTGCCAAGTGAGTCTCTTCATGGGAGTTGAGTTCCCATCAACTAACATGCTATCGGATGATAATCATCGCACCAAAAATTCACTGACATCCTTGCTTGACCGAACGGTTTGAACGGGTATGAAGGAGCCTCGCAGAAGTGTGTCGTTTGCGGTGAAAGACCCGCACAAGAGCTAAGACTGCAGCTGGGGCAACAGACGGCTTCTATCTATCTATCTATCTCTATCTAATTTTTAATGTAAAGAAAAGAAAATCTGAGAGCATACCAGTCCCTGTGTGCACTTGAGATTCTTCCTCAATAATTCTTAATAATTTCTTAATAATAAATAATAAATCTTAATAATTCTTCCTTAATTCTTCCTATACCTGAATAAGGTAATTTATTGTATTCCTTCTGTGTTAACTATGCTTCCAAAAAGCTTTCTATTGAAGAATCTATTTGTTCGCGTAAGTTATGAGTGTAATCATTCTATCATATTGGAATGGTAGCTGGATCAACCTGTTTGTCCAAAACATCACTTTTGTCACTTTTTGAGCCCCTCTCTAATTAGGGGGAGAGCTTGAGCCCTCAAAGCCCCCCCCCCCCCGGCCTCATATTAGCAGCCCATCTCTTCATGTGTTTCACAATGTAATTTTTGGTTTTTTTGTGATAAATACTGGAGCTTTGTACCAAATTTCATATTTCTCATTTCTAGGGTGACGTCTCTACTGCCACGCAAATTCTTGGAAATCTAGGGGATAATTCATTTAAACCTGGCATTGTAAGTGCTTTAGTGACCCTCTATCTTGCTCAAAATGATCGGAATACAGCCTCAAAAACTCTGGAGAAGGCTGTCGATTGGTACCGTAAGAATAAGGTAACTCATTGTTTTCCTCTATGCTTCCAAATACAGTAAACTCTCGATTTACCGGATTTCGCGATTTACCGGAAAATTTTTCCGGTCCCGGCAAAAGTCCCATAAGAACAATGTTAAATTTCATTCGATTTACCGGATTGCGATTTTCCGGATTTTGCGATTTACCGGATTTTTTCTCGGTCCTAAGAAGAAATTTCTTCTCAATTTACCGGACTTTGCTCAGATATAGCAGTTTTTTCCCGTGACACGATGCCGCGATCTCAAAGGATCACCATGAGTGACTCTCCAAACTCATCAGTCGCTGTGTTTTAAAAAACGCGTCAAGCGGCAGGGAAGCTTCGCTGCCTTCCCGCGTTGACAGCAGCGCAGCGTTGCCGCCCGTAGTGCGTTGGCTCCACGCGTGAAGCATGTAGTTTATGGCTTTGGCACTTCAAGAACTTGCCAACATTGGCAACGCTGCCTGACAGCGAGATCGGCTGAACCTCTTTGGAAAAAGTTAGCTGATTTTTTCCAAAGAGATTTTTTGCTAAGAGAAATGAAAACACTCAACAAAGGAACGGTTAGTGCCAAATTATCGTGTTCTAATCCACCACGCGTTTTTTGTGCTTTTGTAAATATAACCCTTAGGTTCGTCGAAAACAGTGAAATTGGGGGGGGGGGGGGAGAGAGAAAAAACTACCGAAAAATTCCGCGATTTCGCCGCGAAAAAAGCGAGTTTTCGGTCCGCGATTTCGCCGCGAAAAATGCGAGCTTTCGGTTTACCGGATTTCGCGATTTTCCGGATTTTTCGGCCGGTCCCCTGAAATCCGGTAAATCGAGAGTTTACTGTAGCTTTTTATTGAAGATAGTAGCCTAGTTTATACAAGACGTTTGAACCGGCTTGAGATGCCCGCATAAAAACTTCGGTTTTCGCTGAACTCGGGTTTGACTCGACCCCGATTCAAACCCGAGTTTAGTCGGCGAACTCCGGTTGAGATTTTGGGCATAAACACTGTAGAGTTCCAAACTTGGGTTGATGCGACATCGATGTCTTCTGAACGAGCGAGGTTAAGCACACATCTTGTGCGGCCGCACTTGTACATACCGCACTAAGCATCGCTACCATTTTCATCAAAAATGTAAACAAACACAGAGAAGAAAAAAGAAAGAAATCCTTCTAACTTGAGTTCAAATATACGGGTGTTTATGCGCTAACTCGGGTTTGCCCAACCCAGGTTGAGATCTCTTGCATAAACGAGGCTATCATTTATTTGTTTCCATTGAACTATTTTATTTCTTAGATGATTCCTTCTCACATTTGAGAGTGTCTGGTGGGTCGTCGTATCTCTCTTTTTTTCCCACCCTTGTTTGAGAATACCTTGGTTGTCTTTCCTCCCTCTTTCTTTTCCAGTTTAGTCATTAGTTGTGAAATATCTACATGTCGATCCACCAGTGGCGTAGCCAAGGGTCCAGGGGTCTGGACCCCCCCCCCCTCCCCCTTGACACCAGAATTTGCCCCTGAAGAAAGTAATTTTTTTTATTTTCAGACAAATTTGACCAAATTACTATCTTTGAATCCCCCCCCCTCCCTTGACAATTTTTGGACTCCTGACCCCCCCCCCCCCCTGAAAAATTCCTGGCTACGCCCCTGCGATCCATCGTTTTTGGTTGGTTGGACTTTACTACTACTACTACGTTCTTTCATCTTTTATCTCTTTGAAGTTGGAAATATTTATAGTCAGGCTCTATAAGGATGGTTCAAGTCCTTTCCATGGAAATGTAAATGTTTAAAAGTATCCTGAAGGGAATGTCCAACATAAGTTTCCAAATTAGCCTCTGTTTCAGTTGATTTCAAGAGCCCTTTTTTCTTCTAGGCAAGCACTGATAATGACAAGTTGGAAGCCCTTTGGAAGCAAGCAGCAGACTTTCACATTCGGCAAGGTGAACCAGACGTTGCAGCCAAAAGCTTAGAGGAACTTCTAAAAATTCATCCCAACGATAAACAGTTGCAAGCAAAGCTACTTATAGCATATGCTCAGGTGATTACTCTGTTGCTTTTTTATTTTGAATTTATCTTGTTTAATTTTTCTTTTCATTGTCTAGGCCTCTGATCAAGTTTTTAAGCATTGTCAGAATGTCTTGGCAAAATATCTTGTCAATTGCTACAAAAATAAGGCTAAAATTACCAAAACTGGAATGCCGCGTTTGGAAACTAGAATCAATTTGTGATATTCCATTTTTTGGTACTTTCAGCCTTATTTTTGAAGTTATTGCCAGGGTATTTTGCAAAGACATTTTTCAGATGATTATCTAGCAGAGTTGGGCAAACAGGAGTGTAATTGATTACACGATTACTGGGTAAAGGGCAACTGTTCAACCTCTGGATGGTAATAAATGTATTTTTCACAGATAAATAGTAAACTTTAGGGTATTTTTGATTAGATCTATTTCTGCAACTAATATAATGCATGACTAGTAAAAAATCAGCCCTGATTACCGTAAAATCACCCTCCAAAAAAAACGACGATTACGATTACTCGGTAATCAAGTGATTAATTACCACCCCCATTTGCCCAACTATGTTATCATTTAATACCTGACATTATGTTTGTTTAATCGTAAATTTAATTATTATTGGCCTGTTATGTGACACTAATCGAATGGTTGCACTCTGGTGGCAGAAATTGGCACTAAACAGTGAAGATTGGTGGACCAGTGGAAACCCACCGGTTGGCTAACCGGTAGCCGCGTTACATGACAAAAATTGCTGTAATCATGTGATTATCACGTGACACCTACCAGATGAACCGTGCGAATCGGCGGTGGATCTGGTTATCGGCAAAAAAATACTGAGAAAAACTTGCGGGAAAATTTAAACAGGGATTACTTTCAGCGGATTACAACCAGGTAGCCGCCGAGAGCCAACCGGTGGGTTTCCGAACGCTAGGCTTGTGAATTTCTTTCTGAACAATTTTTGTTTGTTTTTAGTTTGATCAAAGCAAAGCCGAAAGCTTGAGCAAGAAACTATCGCTCAGTTCCAAAAGCACCGATGTCGATGCCCTTGAAGCTCTCAGTTGGATCATGGGTACCAAAGTCATTAAGAAAGCATCCAAAGCTGACCAAACCCCGAGGTAAAAATCAATTAACGTAATAATCACTAATTCGTAATTTTACTCAAGCTCTAACAAAACCTGCAAAATAATTTGCATTTTTATGTCCAAACAATCTAAAAAACCTAAGGGAGTCGAAACAAAGGAAAAATCTGAATATATTCCTTCCCAAAATGAAAGACTGTATCAATTCAACGGACAGATGAAAAAATTTTGTCTCTTAGATTTGCAACTTCCTTTGATGATCAGTAATTGATTAGAATTTTCCTCACGGCTGCAGAGTAATGATACTGAATCGACAGTATATCCTAGAGGTCACTAGCTAGTCGATCGCTCGGTGGCTAAATTTTTTTGGGGGACTTGACATAAGAACATAGGGAGCAACATCCAACTGGACCCTATGTTGACGTCCATAGTAAAAATGCTGTTGCTTTGCTCAGGGGCGTTCCGTGAGGGGGCATGTGGGAATCGTGGGTACCCTTGCCCCGGGCGGCTCTCTCCTGGAGGCGGCAAAATTGGGGTGAACAACCAAACAAAAAAAAAGTCATCGAATTTCAAAATGAATTACCAAAGGCGGCAAAATCAGTGGTACAAGCCAAGAAAAGTAAAAAGGTCATCAAATTTATAATTTTGAGGGGCGGCAAGGTTGCATTCTTGCCGCCCCCCTCTCTGCGAACCACGGCACGCCCCATGCTTTGCTCTCATTGGCCACTGACATCACCACGTTGCTCATCAATCCATGTTTGGTCCAGTAGGACGTTCTTTTGTTGAGACCCCCAAAAAAAAATTTGCTCCCCGCCCCCCCCACGATTTTAACAAAAGCAAGATAGGTAGTCTGTAGTCTCTTGTATGTATAAAGCTGTTTAGTGATGATGTCACAATCAAAATTGGATCCAAACAAACGCTCTATCTCTCTCACTCTGGTGGATTTAAACCCATAAGAAATCAGATCCAAATTTTTGAAAGCAAATTCATGCTAGTTAACAACCAGTTCCTTCGAATTTTATTGCACCATTAGATTCCACGTACCTCAAAGTATCTTTTCATTCTGTCATAATTCAAGAAAGATCACAAGTTAATTTATAATCACAATTATATCGGAAGATGTCCTATGTTTTGTCCATGGCTTACTCATGGTCTCTTATGGGCGTATCAATGCCATCACACTCAATCATCCTAACCTCCCTTCCTATCTAAGTTTGTTCGAGGTATAACATGCGGTGTGATGATGCCGATGAGTGCATATCTTAGCTAGAATTCTATGCCTATAAAAAACTGTCAGTGGGGCAAGGACAGAACGTTGGACTTTCTTCGATATAACTGTGATTGTAAATTAATGCATGATGTTTCGAAAATGTTGTTGCACCGTGATTATATTTTAAGGTACGTGGAATCCAATGGTGTAATAACATCCCGACTTGTTGTTTACTAGCGCGAATTTGCTTTTGAAAATTTGGATCCTCTTTCTCATGGGGAAAACCCACGAGAGCGAGTGAGATGGAGCATTTGTTTGGATCCAACTTTTTTGTGATGTCTCTCTGAACAAGGCTTTTGTCCCTGTTCTAAATGTAATGGGTTTTTTTTTCATGATGTGTTTGAGCTTTTCAATGTATGGCGTGCTCAAATATGTGTGTGAAGGTACCATGCATACAAAACCTGCCCTTCCTTTCTTTGAGCACGCAAATTGCAAATCAGCTGTAGTACATTCCCTTTACAATGGAGCAAATTAACCCTCAATCATGGCATATCTTGCCCAACGATATATTTTCTTGTACTGTGGTCATACTAATCGTTCAAAGATGCCATTTTTTCAGTAGCTATTCGACTGTTCCATATGCGTCAGAAAAGACTCTCAGCTTGGTTTTGAATTCTTTAAGATCATGTCTGGCTATTCTGGCTGCTAAAAGTTGAAATTTTGAAGAATATATTTTTTATCGTATAAATAAATTAAATGTGGGGCCATTTTTTAGCCATTTTTACATTTGGTATGTTTACATCATGAGGAGTTTGTAACCCTGACGGTGCACTATTTCCTAGAAAGTCAAAAAAATTCAAAGCTCAATTCTTCACGCAACATTTTTACAAATATTCTTTTTTCCCCTCCCTCGATTCAGGAGTGCTGCTAGTGAACTCATTCAAAAGAAAAAGAAACACCGAAAGAAGCCTGGTAAACTGCCCAAAAATTATGATCCGTCAGTACCTCCGAATCCAGAGCGGTGGTTGCCGCGGCACGAGCGTTCAGGTTACAGGAAAAACAAACGTGAAAGAGACAGGGATCGTAGAAATAAAGATGCACAGATCGGAAAGGGAACCCAAGGTGACGCTGCCAATGCTGCTGACCAATTGTGAGTATCATTGATTTTTTATTTATTTATTTTGATTTATTTATTATTTATTTATTGTTCATTGTCAGACAAAAAGACCAAGTTCATCCGTTCTGCAAAAGCAATTGAGGCCATTTTCAGAAAAAAATGCCAATTTAGGGGTATATAGGGTCTCTTGTCTTCAGACTAAAGTCTCTATTCAATCACAGTGCAAATTTTTCAGAAAGAGCATACCGCATTGTTTTATGGTCCCTATTTTGGAAATGGCCTCTATGGGGCTCCTGCAAACTTTTGCCTCACAAGATTGATGAGTTGACTCTAACATAAAAACTGGTCAAAATGACGATGAGTACACTCAAAAATCAGAAAATTCACTCTCAGAATCAGGCTTAATGGCGTAGAGATGCAGGTATAATAGGGAGACTTATCTCTGTGTTTCCTAAGTAAAAATGACATATTAAACGGGAATCTCCCATGATACCTGCGCTGAACCGTCATTACGATCTTGCTGTTTTAGCAGTTTTGTGAGTTTATTACTGAATTTTAGACTTCCTTTGTGTGATTTTTTCTGGTTTTTAATCAATGGTATACTATTCATTTGCTCACAGAAAAAGTTGGCAAGAGCCCATTATTAGCACTATTGACAATAGATAACTTCTCACACATTCTGGTCCATTTTTTAAAAATGCTGATGTATGCTGACCAAATAAAGCCCAATTTTTTAGACAGAATTACGGTTTCTGCAAAATTATCTCCGTACATTGTGCCATAATTAATTAAAATTTTGAACTCTTAGCAAAATTTTACGTAGGTTTCCATTGGAGGAATGTTCACCCCTCAACAGTAGGCGAGTGTTGGCTGTTGTTTTGTTGAGCCTAAGAATAAAAATGCACCAATTTTAGAAGCCTCACTTTCAGAACTTGGGAAGTGTAGCATGAGTTGGGGGTCTCTATTTGTCTCTGCTCTATTCAGTAGCAATAATTAAGGAAAAACAGGTAGGGTTGTGCGGTACTGATTTTGGTATTTTTTCGGTATTTAGCTGTCTTTGACTGCAGTCTCTAAATAAGTGAGATTGATAAAACTGGCGTGGGTGACGTAAGCCAGAAGGCAAATAAACATTATAAAACTGTCAAAGTATTGATACATAGCATTCCCGCATCATAGTACTTCGAATTCCCTAAAAGTTATGTAAAATACCGAAAAAATCAGCCAGTTCGGTATTTTACATAACTTTAAGGGAATTCAAAGGTATTATGATATACAAATGCTACTTGGACAGTTTCATAGTATTTAGTTGGCTTCTGACTTACGTCACCCACAGCAATTTTATCAGTCTCACTCGTTTAGAGGCTGCAGTCAGAGATATAGCTAAATACCGAAAAAATACCGAAATCAGTACCGCACAACCCTAAAAACAGGTGTCATGGACATCACTGCTCTAAGGGTGACTCCTCATAACACCTGTTTTCTGCAATCCCGGTAACAAATTGAAAAAGGTTTATTTGCTAATATTTTAGAAAAACGTTGATGCTTTTGAGCAGCAGCCATTAACCAGATGATATTTTTCTTTTCTTTTATTAAGAAACTATTAAGGGTGGTAGCACGATAACGGGAATAGCTGAGTCTTCAACTCATGAAAAATAAAAGATGATCAAATTCCAATATTTACGAACAGAGTGTTATTTAACACCAGAGTGTATGCTGTGGATGATAACCAGTGCTGTCCACAGGTTGAATCATGGCACATTTTTAACGAGTAACAAAGTGTACTCTAGGTAAAGGTCGCCACCCGTTCTGATTGTGATTTCATCCGCTCCGAAATTCATTAAAAGTCCATTCGTTTTGTTTAAGTAACTATTCATTTCTGCTAAAGATAAAAATTGGCGCAGCAAAGGTATTTTATTGTTTTTCGTAGAAAAATTGCCCTTTTAATTTAAGATTCACTCTTGACGACAGTAACGAAGTGTACAAAATCCGCCTGAAAAAGTGTGAGTTATTCGATGGCAGTAATAATTTTTCCATCCCGCAGACATTGAGTTTTGATGAAAAATCACTACTGTCTAACTTTTTATCCTTCACGTATCGTCGTCCATCTGACGCATAGGCATAAGTCGAATCCAACGTTTCAAAATTTCCAAACTAATTTTCATTTTATCCACTGTGATCAATCGTTCAATTTAGAGACAATATACATATAATAGAGACCATGCACTATCTATCTTGCCCATGTTTGCGTGCGGTGGCAACTTTTTTTTTTGGGGTCTCAACAGAACACCGCTTACATGGTCCATACGTTGACTGATGAGAAACGTTGTCGAGATTTTTGCCCAGTGAAACCGAAGCACCAAACTTGCATCAGTCAATGTATGGACCATGTTGGATGGTGCACCCTAGGTCCATATACATAAGGTCTGGCCGGTAGCGCCAACTCGGGAAATCCAATGTTTGGGAACCCATACCCCCATTCACTTTAACATTCTTCCCGAGTTCGCCGCCATCTTGGATCAATGGTTTCAAATGGAGAAGTGGTTCCCAAACTGTGGACCAACGAGGGGAGCCGAAAGCTACCGGCCAGACCTTATGTGTATGGACCGTGGGTGCACCCTCATGCTTTTTGTGTTAATTCCAGTTGAGTCCCGAGAAACAAGTCAGCCACCGCGCGCACGGCTAGTGCGTTGTCTCTATTATATATTGTCTCTGATTCAATTACTTCAATTAATATTTTTCTTTGATTCTATGACTCATGAAAAACAAAAGAAAAAATATTCAAGAATTATTCGTACATGCATTGTCTTTCGAAAAATTTAAAACGTGAAAGATGATCATGAAATATTGGATTTGACTTACGCTTATGCGTCAGATTGATGACGATATGGCCCAAAGCCCCTGGCCTGTCTGGTGACAAAAAATTCCTGTTATCGTGAAATCGCCTTTAGACTGGTTTTAATGCATGTTATGGACGTTGCTGTGTAAGTTTGAAGTCCATTGATTTTTTTTTTTTTTTTTTTGCGAAAGTGTGAGAAAAACAGAATTAACGACCTTAACCTTTCCCATTTTCACTTTTCAGTGATATCACAAAGATGTCCTCTCAAGCAAAACAGGCCGTCGTTCCAAACAGTCCACGCTTAGTAGCAGAAGTCGAAGGTCCCAGAAGGAAAGCTCATCAAATGAAGAAAAAGAAACGAAAATGAACTTAAATCTGGATTTTGTATTATGCTTAATGGTGTTCGTGTAAAAATATTACCTAATCATAAAGAATTTTTTTTTTACCGAGTCTTCATTGTTCTGGTTTAATGCTCTCTCTTGACCAGTTTCATCAATTGTTTAGTCATGCATTCAGTAAAGCGCTAGAATGGGTCTCATGCATCTACTACATCTGTGAAGAGGATCTCTTATGATGCAAAATCATTCAGAAACAACCTTGGAATCATTGGAAAGTTCCAAAATTGACCGAAAAACTCTAAAAAAGCGTTTTTGGTGAACGAGACAGTGGAAATCGATCCGTCTCATTGGTTTAAATGGCGTCTCACGACAGATTTGAAGTCATTTGAGTCGTTCGTTTCAGAAAAATGAGTCCGCTGTCAATCGCATGAATCGAAATCTGTCATGTGACACCATTTAAACCTATGGGATTGGTCGGTTCCCGCTATCTTTTCTTGTCTCGTCCAAAAGAGCAGAATCAGCCCCAGGTGCGGCAGAGCTTCCAATAGGTTTTTTTTTCCGAATGGCTTTGATGTTAATTTATTTGACTCAATTCTGTAAGCACAAACGTTTGATTTTGGGGGGGAAAAAAAAGAAACTTGCTTTTGGGGAGGTTGCAAACTTATCAGTTGCTCTCTCTCAGTGGCGTACACAGAACTTTCGTTGGTAGGGGCTTGTACTGATGAGTGATGAGCGTTTGACTGGTAATTATACCCCCCCTCCCCCCTGCATACGCCACTGCTCACTCTTATATTGCAGCCCTTTACAAGTTCTCTTGAAAGTTCTTCGAAAGCATTCCCCAGGCTGGTAGGTGGAAAAGTGAGACAAGTTTAAATGAGTGAATACATTTTAACAATGAATTAATCAATTTTACTTAAGTTGAAATAAAAAATGTACAAACTGAGTCAGATTTTCATCTGAGTTTCTCAACTTCTAAAAACTGAGATGTTTTCTCCAAAAAAGAAAAAAACAGATACAAAGGCTCGAAAAAAAATTAAATAACAAATAAAAAATGAAAATGCATACATGAAGATTGCTCAAAAGGGTTAGATTTAGGGATCATCAAATCAATGCTTTTATTTATCTTTTATTTATTTGCTTTTATTTGTTTTTTATCTGAACAATATTTGACGTGACTTTCCATAAGATGAGCAAAAACTGTGTGAGTAATTCGCACAGCAAAATCTGGTGGTCTGATTTGGCACTACTTGCGGACGGTTAATCTCACGTCCAGTCAACGGATTAAATAATATCAGTCGACTCCTTAGATTTTGGTTCAGGTAGGCAACCTGCAATACTTATCACAATAAGTTTAAGCATTGCTGGTGGCCTACCTTGCCAAAATTTAAGGAGTCTACTGATATTTTTTAATTCCTTGACTGTACATTCATTTTGAAGAGGTCCATCATAAATAAATCAAAATCTAGTTTTGCAAAAAATGAATTACATGGTATGGATACCAAGGAGAGTTTAGGGGGAGGCTGACTCAGGCCAATTTTAATTGACCGTGGTGGCTAAACTGCCACAAATAATGGAAGTTAAATTGAAGGTTTGTTGAATGTTTAGGCGGAAGTTGTATTTTTAATTTTTGGTTGTTTTTTTTTTGGAAAGCTTACGAGTCCTTTTTAGAAGAGCACGATTACATGATGAGCCAACTTCAACCAAAATCCTACTAACAATCGTAAGATTATAGGTCTATACCAATGATTTGCTTGATACATGATAAGAGAGATCAAAGGTACTATGAGATGAGTGATTTTTGCTATGCCAGGTTCCCTCTAACATCTGCAGAATCGAATAGCAACTTTGATTTGGCTTATTAGTACTATGAAAGAAATTTGTTGCGCTGCTTGAATTGAATTCTTCCATATTAAAAGAAATCAAGACTCACTGTACTTCCTACAAGTTTCGAGAATAATTCCTCAAATTTGTTAAATTTCATTCGACAGAGAAAGGTTTAATGTAGAAAAAAACGACGGCTCATGCAATCTGGCACGCATGCTCTTTCATCATTTATACCTATGCTAAAAGATTGATCCTAAGCGAGGCATCATACCTTACCAAAGGATCAACTATTTGATGTAGGTTTAAATGAGGGAGAATCCATTGTTGCCACATTACAATAGCCGCCACTAGGAAAAGATCACAGGTTCTGCCCAAAACTGACACAAGTGGCTGCTCTCGAGAGAGACCTTAAAGGGTCATTCCATGCAGAAGTTAGTCAGGGAGTTAAAGAGTTTTTATTTTTATTTTGCAAAAACTACCTTCACAAAAAATGTAAAAAAATAAGGCAGCTATGAACACTCTAAATTTACACTTCAGAAAACATACAGCCATACAGCTCCATACAGGCCTTAAAACTTGCTTGTATAAGAGCAGCTTGTTAGATGATGAAAGTTTAGACCTCCTTCCAAGAAGCCAGTATTGTTTGTTGGTGCATGATCTACGTAAACAGGTCAGTCCGATAGCGATTCACTAGAAACGGCGGCCCCTATGTTTACACTAAGGTGGCTTCGCTCAAGAGGTGATTTTTTTAACATTGAAGCTTATGGAGGAATGCCAACTAGCTGTTGTTCCAACTAAATTTCATGTTTGTAGGCGATAAAAATTTCCGGAAAGTGGCTAAAACGCATTCATGAGGGTTTAAGGAAGAATTTTATGTCACTTATGGGACATTCTAATCAGCTGTAGTCGAAATATTCCGTTTCAACAACAGTTGCACGGCACTTCTCCATAAGCCACAGTGGTAAGAAATCATCGTCTTGAGCTGAGCTGCAAAGCCTATCAGCATGATTGCATTACGCAAGGAGGCACCCTCAACTCCGTTTCCCGTCAGGACGGACTGACCTGTTTACTTATATTATGACAGAACCTTCTACCTGCAAAGTAGGAGGACAATATGAGGGCTGCATTGAAGACAAAACCAAATAGACTGTTTCAGTTATGAGGAGGAAATTTAAAGTCCAGGAATCTGATGGGCTTAAAGGCATTTTTTGAGAGTGAAACCGAAATCTGATTGGTCGATTTTGAATTTCCCACTCTTCGTTTAAACAGTCCATTACATTGTGCGCTCATCACAAACTTTCATAGTGTTTCTTCTAAAGTGGGTAAGTGATTGAGGATGTACTGACTTGATCCTAAAATTTTCATTAGATGAAGAAGCTTACTCCAAAAAAAAAGAGAAAAAAAAGAAGTCTTTATGATCATTGACTAGCTTCTGAAGATTCAACAACGACATGTACTTTACCTAGTTTATTGTAAGGAACTTCCACAGGATCGTAGGACTTTGTAATTTTCCCTGTGGCAATCGTTGCATTATCTTCTCTAATCTGAAAGTTTTCTCCGATCGGCATGACCATTTTGAACATCAATGTAAGCCGGACAGACGCAAATTCGCCCTGCATTAAAAATTCTCTATCGGCTGGAAAATCAATCCTCACCGTGCATTTCCATGTTTTGCAAAATAATTCCGCAGCGAATTTGCATTTGATGGGTCTTGCACGTCCTCCTTCTTCCCGCTTGAACATATATAAAGTTGCCTGATATGCATTGGTCATAACAACATCTTTAGAACTTTTTGCGAGGATCATTCCCTTCTTCACGCTTTTTTGTTTGATTCCTCGACAAAGGGCACCGATGTGATCACCCGCCGCAGCAGCTGGTATGGATTTTCTGAAAACTTGCATATCGGATATTGTTGTGTTCATAACTTCATCAAAGCCGAATAGAGTGACTTCCTCCCCTTTTTTGACTTTACCCTGTAAAATGGTACCAATGAGCACAGTCCCTCTTCCAGGTATAAGAACAGCATTATCGATAGGCATCATGAAAGGGGCATTCACGTCTCTTACTGGGATTTTAAAGTAAGAATCCATTGTATCCAGTAATTTTTGAATGCATGGTTCTCCGTACTCCGAGGTATCCTCATTCAATGCAAGGAGGGCGGACCCACAAACCACAGGATTCTTCTCAAAGCCGTAAACGTTTAATAGCTCTTCCATCTCACATTCTACCAATTCCAAAGTATCTTTGTCCACTAAATCTGCTTTATTGATAAAAACTATAATTTCCTTAACTCCTATTTGCTTACACAAAAAGAGATGCTCTCGAGTTTGGGGCATCTCTCCGTCTGTCGCTGCTACAACAATAATTGCGCCATCCATTTGAGCAGTGCCAGCAATCATATTTTTTATGTAATCAGCGTGTCCGGGACAGTCTGTGTGAGCATACATCCTCTCTTTCGTTCGATAGCCAACATGAGCAATATTAATGGTTATGCCCCTTTTTTGTTCCTCTGGGGCTTTATCGATTTCATCGTAATCTACAAAGCTGGCGTTACCTTTCTTGGAGCAATATTTTGTGATTGCTGCTGTAAGTGTAGTCTTACCATGATCAACATGCCCTATCGTCCCAACATTACAATTTTTCAGTTCGGTTTTTGTGCTGTAACCTTTCACGTTGCAATAGATTAAACTTTTGAGGGACGAAGATGAGTTGCACTGCTTGAATGATACCGGTGGTTTTCGGACACTGCCACGAAACACGTGAAAGATTCTAAGAGAATTAACGAACATTTTAGAAGAATAATTACTGATTTTAAATTACCGAAATCTGCCGAACCCACATGATAAACTATTTGTCTCTGGTGAATCTGTGATAAACAAACACCTAACCTATTTTCATGGAATTATTATTTTCATGTTTGTTAGTAAATTACTTATACGCAAACATTTATGTAATCTTTGAGTTTCGCCTAACCTCAAAGTGCTCAAATCGTTTCAAGAAGTTTGTAAACAAATAAAATCTACAAAACCAGAGACACATTAAAAAACGAAAGTCAAAAGTCAGTCTCAAATCAGGGGAGCGTGAATCGGGGAGACCTGTGGCTAGATCATTGAAAAGAATATAGGTAAGGAGTGCGTAAATTTCTGTATTTTCAATTAAACGATTTGCTAGGAAAACGTCCCGGTTTTCTCTCTTTTACAGAGCTTATTGACAGTATAAAAACTCAAGTTCTTCAATATCATTCATGTACTTACACCTACCTCTTACCTCTAGCACAACACAAATTAAGTGATATCTTGTCCTCTCACCTTTTAGACGATTTTCGTTATCAGCGCCAAAGGTCCAGTCAGTCCGGTAGCGCTGTTTGAGCACTTCCCAATTTTTGAAGAAGGCAAACGTAAATCAAACGGGGGTTGAGCCGGATTGGGAAACAATGGGCCACCTTTATATAGCGCTTATGGAACTAAGCTTAGAGAGTACTGCGCTTCTGGGACCAAATTATGTTGAGGCTTGATGGTCCTCCGAAAGAAGTTGGATGGTGCGCTCGTAAGAATGATTATGTGTGGTTTATACCCCCTGTAAGTGCTCACCGATCATCTGCGTGCGGGACCGTGAGGACGTAACATTATTTGGTCCCTGGAACAAAGCTTCGAGAAAACTGCGCTTCTGGAACAAAGCCTAGAGAGTACAACGCTTCTGGACTGACCTGTTTTTAGTGGAAGTCGTTGATTAGTTCCTCTACATTCATTGGTGCTTCTCTTACTGTTCAGGTTTCCTTTGCTCCACCGCTCTCAGAAATGGCAGACAGTGCCTCCGGACCAACTGAAAAACCAGAGGGTAATGGCGATGCGCCAAATTCACCTGTCCCTAAATCAACTTTATCTCCTGAACAAAGAGCAAGAATCGAGGAGAATCGACGGAAAGCTATTTTACTCAGGAAGTCTCGAGTCGTTTCTCATCCATATATTAAACCGTAAGTAACTCTTGTATTTTTCACCATGTCCAATGTGTAGGTAGGTGGCAGGAGCTAGCAAGTCTGCAGAATATTCCCGCGCAAACAACTGGCCGGCACCTCATGAAGATTTGAAGATTTTTGAGAGAATTGGGAGAATGTGGAGGCTTGGAGGAACCAACCCTTACATTTTTATACTATAGTAAGATGAGGTTTTGAGTTTCCTCACTGGATGAAAACCATCCTTGATAAACTACCCACAAGAATAACATGCACTCGATAGCGACTCGATGGGATTCCGTTACGTTCATTCATAATGGGGCTCTTGCAAATTTTTCTATTGGGGATTGAAGAATTGATTCTTGCAGAAAAACCTGTAAAAATGACGATGTGTACACTGAAGAAACACGAAATTCACTCTATCGGGCATAGTGCTGATTCAACGCAGGTACCACGGGAGATTCCTCTCTTAATTGAGACATATCTCTGTGTTTTTGTAGAGAAAGTGACAAATTAGACAGGAATCTCCCATGATAATAATAATAATAATACTTTTGTCTTTACTCATAATTCAGATGAGTAGAACATGGAATAGTGTCATGGTACATTACATTTATAAAGAAGGTTACAAAGTTATCAAAATTCAGAATTTTAGAATGATACCTGTGTTGAACCGCCATTACGAGCTTGCCTTTAGAGCAGTTTCGTGAGTTTATTACTGAATTTTAGATTTTTTCAATGTGATTTTCATGACTTCAGCTGGTTTTTACAGCCGATTGGATGGACTATTCATTTCCTTACAGCAAAAGTTTACAAGAGCCCCATTCCCCCTGTTAACAAATGCAAATTTTTATTTCGTTCACAGTTGTTAACAGAGGCAGCAGGACGGCTTGCAAATTGTATGAAAATCTGATACAGTAAAAAAGCCCTTAGTTGTCTAATTTTAGTTAGTTGGTCCATCTAATTTTCACTATTTCCTCCAATTGGACTTGTTTTGTCCATATCTTTCAAATTTAAATGTGTGCAGTTCTTTCTTCAATGTTAATTGACTTTTAGCAACCTTTTTTCTTGTCTGTGCTCTAGGGTGGTTGAAAATATCAAAAGCACAAGTGGAAATCTTTTTAATGACCAAGGGACCAAATTTATCGATTCTGGAGGCGGTTTCTTGATTGAAGAACAGGAGTTTTGTTCCGAAAAGACTGCTCAAGTACGTAACAATTTGTTTTTTACTTTTTTTTAGTAACTTTATTTATCTAGGAGTAACCATCTGTGCAGTGGCGTAGCCAGGAATTTTTCTAGGGGACGTCCGAAAATTGTCAAAGGGGGGGTCCAGAGATACTAATTTGGTCAAATTTGTCTGAAAACGCTAAAAATTACCTTTTTTTGGGATGAATTTTGGTGTCAAGGGTGGGTCCAGACCTCCTGGACCCCCCCCCCCCCCTTGGCTACGCCACTGCATCTGTGGTAACTTTGGTCCTGCAGATTTGTTTCAAACCATTGTGTCGTAATGGAGCTGTTGCAAACTTTTGCTACAGGCTTATTAATAGTTGATTATGGGGTAAAACCCTGTAAAAATGACGACAAGCGCACTATAAAAATTTCTAAATCCCCCTCACTAACTCATAAACTGCCTTCAAATGCGAGACCATAATGGCATGATTACCGCCTAAATCTTATAGCAATTGTATGCTTCTTCTTCTTCTTGTGTGGTGTCGCGAGAACACCCCGTGAGGATGGAGCTTATTGAGATAGGGAAAGCTAATGTAAAAGGTGGTAATCACTGCCTTTACAGTCTTGCGTTTGAAAGCATTTCATGAGTTTGTGAGTGGATTTTGTGAATTTTTAGTGCGCTTATCGTCATTCTTACAGGGTTTTATCCCATCATTAACTCTTTATAAACCTGTAGCAAAAGTTTGCAACAGCTCCATTGTACCATTCAATGCTAACCTCATGGATAATTCTTTATTGTTCTATCAAAGTCCTTTTAAAATTCAATGAAAAAGAGCTAAAAATGCTTCAAGTATTGAGTTAATCTTACAAGATTGGAAGTTTTTAAGCAGGGTAAAAGGTGTTTTCCAATGAATTCGCATCATTTCAACTTTAAAACTTTACAAACCTAAGTGCTATGATGTATCTACACCTACGTTTTAGGTTTTATATAATTTAGTGTGATTACATGTCAGAAAAAAATATGCCATAAATATCTTATCATGGATCAAAAAACTATGGAGCTTTTGATTTCACTAATTTTTGCGAGGGAATGGTGACTGATATTACCAATCCGTCTGTTCCTTGTTACATGCACATCAAAACACGGAGGGTGCAGTCTTGATAGAAGTATCTTATTGACATTTTTACAGGAGCTCGATTTGTTTGCCTCTTTAATTTTAACCTTTAAAGTTTAAAACAAAAGTTGTGACAGATCCATTTGAAATTGGTTTGAAACAAAGGTGCATGTGTTTTGGAGTGGCTCTCTCGTCACAGGAATCGATATAACTGTTTCTTTCAGAAGACACTATGAAGAAACTGACATCTGACAGCATTTGCAAATTTTCTCACCTAGATACATGGTTGTATTAGACTTCTGTGTCCACTCTTAAAATCTTGCACTTTCTGTAGAACCAGTTTCCACTGAATCAATTACAGTTTTTGATTTGAGTTTAAACTAAGGAGGCAATCTAACTGTCCATGCTGCCTCTCTATGGGATAAGACTTAAGATGATTCCAGGGTCGATTATTTCCGACCATAGATACCACGTTGCGCTGCTCAAAAAGTCAACAGTTTTTGGCTAAAATTGACGAATTTACGCTATAAATACAAATTTGGGGAACGTCAGCACCTGCGAGCATACTTCAGGAAGATACCCTGAAAGTTTCAAGCTGAAACACTCAAAAATAAAGATAGAAATTATGAACTACAAAAATTCCCATAAGCCTCTATGAGAACGAGTGAGGCAGATTGACGTATAATCCCTCGCACTCACTCTCACTCACTAAGCTTATGGCAAAATGAATTTCATAATTTGTGGCTTTAATTCTAAACCAACTTTGCTCGTTATGGGCTCAAAAAATCTGTAAAAAAATGGTGCAGGTGCTGACGTTATTGGATTTTGCGTTTCATCTATGGTCTCAGTTTAATCGCTAAAAACACCACTTTTCCAAAAAGCGACAACTGGCGCTATCTATCGAATTGAAACATGGAAAAGTTTCGCATGGAATCACTTTAAAACATGGCGTTCTTCATAGTTATTGCTTGTTGGTGCGCATGCAATAATTCAGGGATCTAATAGAGTCATTTTCAGGTCTAACGATATTTGACTTGCAGCTTCTTTTCCTTCTTGCTATTGAAAAATTTTATCCATGATGTGAGTTTACACCGAATTTTTAGTAATGGGTACACTTTGTCTGACGGTTGCAGGTGAATATCACCCAAGAACCGGCACCCATTGTCGAATCCGACAGACCCTCTTGTCTGGAATGCAAAAATGAATTTGCGGAGTCTTACTTATTGAAAACTTTTGATCACCCCGTCTGTGATGGATGCAGGTATTTTGACACTGATTCTTTTTTTTATTTCTTATGACTACCATCGAAAATTGATGAATCAGATTGCCCCGGACAAAACTGAAAAATGTTCCTTTCTCTCAAGTCCTCTTTCATGAAACTCATTCATCAAAATTCAACGGTACGAGCCCTTGAGCGTCACGTCTTTCTTTTTAGACTTTTGAAGAGTTTCAAACCCGAATAGAGGTCCTATTAGGGATTTATTTCCAATAGACCTGTTTAGTGATGACGTCAAGATCAATATTGGATCCAAACAAATGCTCCATCTCGCTCACTCTTGTGAATTTACCCACAAGAAGTTAGATCGAAACTTTTGAATGCAAATCCATGCTAGTTAACAGCCAGTTTTCTCAAATTTTATTGCACCATTGGATTCCACGGTACCTTAAAGTATCTTCTCACTCTGAAATAATTCCGAAAAGATCACAAGTGAATTTACAATCACAGTTATACCGGAAGATGGTCTTTATTTTTTCCTTGTCTTACTTACTGTCTCTTATGGGAGTATCACCGCCAGGCACCAGTTAATTCCAGTTTGACTTCATCCAAGTGGGGCTCTTGCAAACTTTTGGTACATGCAAGTGAACAGTAAAATTTGATGTAAAATACAGTAAAAATCACGGAAATCACACCAAAAACTATAAAATTCAGTAATAAACTTGGAAAACAACTGTAACGGCAGATCGTAATGGTATCATGGGAGATTCCTGTCTAATTCGTCACTTTCTCAACGGAAACACATAGATATGTCTCAAATTAGATAGGAATCTCCCATGATACCTGAGTGGTTTTGCCATTAAGCCCGATTTTGAGAGTGAATTTCGTGATTCTTTAGTTTACCCATCATCATTTTTACAGGTTTTTCTGCAAGAAGCAATTTTTCAAGCACCTGTAGCAAACCCCATTCCCCATTCTTGCCGTATCTCTTTCCAATTTATAATGGCTTAATGATCCTGGACTAATTTTTTTCCAAAATTTTACGTAACCCTTTCAGACCCTCAATCTTTTTTTTTATGAGATGCTCCACTTACTTGTTTAACTTTGTTTAATAGGGATCAGGATGAAAAACATTCACTCATCACAAAAACCGATGCCAAAAATGAATATTTGTTAAAAGACTGTGATCTAGAAAAGCGTGAGCCTCCGCTAAAATTCATCGTTAGAAAAAATCCTCATAACATGCGCTGGGGAGAAATGAAATTGTACTTACATGTTCAGGTAAGACAGTGTATTAATATTTTCATGCTTTCTTCGATAAACAAATTTTTTTAGTTTCTGTTACCTTCTAATTTGTTGGCTCAGACTATCCCATTGGTATTTTATGAGGGGAGTTGGGGAAGAAAATATGCATAACCTCTATTTGAAGAAAGAATAGAACCCCCAAATATTCCTCGGGGGGGGGGGGGGGGAAAATGCTTCTGTTGGAGGGGGCTTATTACTCTCTAAGTGAATTTTTTTAAAGTTAGGTGGGTTAAAATTAAAATTAAATTATGCTTTGTTACTTTACCATTTAAGGAATATGATTGTATTGACGTATGCAATAACATTTATTGTTCCTATGTACAAACTTAGGAAAATAAAATAAAAAAAAAATAAAGAATCAAGACGTGGCGATGGCTAAATTTTAACCGCATGAAACACAAACAAAAATGTAAACAATGGGTTGGCCAAAAGCTTCTGTTGGAGGGGACTATACTTTAAGTGATTTTTTTAAAGGTTAGTGGTAAACTCCAAAATTTAATCCGTTAATGGCTTTACCTTTAAGGCTCCGAAAATAGCGTTTTTTGAGGTTTTGCATGAATTTTTCCTAACAAACGGAATAAAACATAAAATCGGACGTCAGCACGTGTAATTGCTATTTTTTAACCCATGAAAACAGCAAAAATGTAAACAATGGGTTCCACATGAAAAAATTCCCTGTACAGATTGGACCAAACTTTGGTCAGCTGTACAAGGTAAATACGTTGGCATATTCCCTAAATTTTAAACCAAATGGCGTTACTTGTCGAAAGTCCAAACAATAGCCGTTTTTAGACGGTTTTGGCTGAAATTCCGAACAGACGATTTGATTTCCATTGGACTGTCAGACCTGCTTAATTTTTAGCTAACTTTGAACCATAAATGGTTAAATTGGTTCAAAATACAGATTTAAGTATGAGGAGAAACATGTGAATTTGGAGTTGTATCAGTGAAATCAACTCTGAAACGGTTTGCAGCGCCTTTATTTTACAACTGTCATGACAAATTTACTAAAAGATTACGATTCATCCTAACTCTCAAATCGTGCGAGAAAGGGACCTTAGTTCCAGGAGACAAAGTTTTCAGGAGAGCGATGTTTAGCGAGTGGGGTCGAAAACTGTGAAATTGAGTTTTTGACACCAAGCGTTCTCTAGAAGCTTCAAAAGTAAGTTTCCTATACGATAGTTCATTTTTTGGCCGTGAGGTAGCACAACAATGCATTTTAGCGAGAGCAGATTGATATGAGGAAAAGGGACCTTCGTTCCTCAATGTATTTTTGCATAAGTGGAACCAAGGTCCCTTTTGTATTATTGCTGTAGCTTGCCAATTTTAAATCTGGTCTCGTTTCGTGAATTGTTTCAGTGCTTACAATCAGTTTATGGTTGTTTTGGGGTAGTTTAACTTAAACCTCTTTTTCTCAAAACTATGAATTTTAAACTGTAAAACTCTAATCACCATAACTTTGGTTTGGTTTGACTTTTTTGGGCGTTTTTGGCGTGAAAATTCTCAGAAAACACTCCTTCGTGCAGTGGCCCGGAGAGTCAATTTTGACTCTCCGGGCACTAAGGTCCCAATTCCTGTGCGCGGTCACAGATGACTTTGAAGTTTAAAGCGTGGTGGCAGGGCTACGCAGGTACTATTGGAGATTACTATTTATTTTGAGACTTTCTTCTGTGTGTTTCTAATAAGAGGGAGACGAATTAGACCAGAAGGTGATAGGTCATAATGTCCAAAAATAAATGTCCAAAAGTCAAAATGTCCAAAACTCCAATGTCCAACTCAAAAGATGTCCAAACGTTTTGCTAATGTCCAAAGACATAAAATGTCCGAAAATATAAAATGTCCCAAAAAAAAAAAGTTAGGTTAGGAGCGTATGATAATGTTTTCCAGAGGCAAATCAAAAATTGTATTTTTCTCATAATAAATTCCGAAATTTGAAAATTTCGTTAAGAATTTTGAAGTTGAATTAGAAGTTTTGATGTGACTCATTTTTAGGTTATAGCCACGGAAGAAATCCAAATTCAATTTCTAGGAACCTCGTTTCCTTAGTTCCACGTATATCCTGTTGCCTAATTTAACTACTACTGCTTGTAAATCTTTGAACTCCGCGTACCATTAGCTTATTGTCTGCCTCTCATCTCTCAATCCCCCATCACAACTGCTTGTCTCCGCCATTTATGAACGGGCTCTGACATTGACTGATGTTAAACCTAAAACACCTTGTAAAATAAAAATTCCTTTATTTTGTCCTTAGGAATCATTTAATATTCATCTAGTTTTTAAATTCAATCCCTATAAATTTGTTTGATTGAATCCTGCACTTATGTCATCATGACATTTGCTCTTGTTACAGGTTGAGAAAAGAGCTTTGGAAGTTTGGGAAACGGAAGAGAAATTAAGCGAAGAGAAAGAGCTCAGAGAAGAAAAACGAATCAAATCAAAAATTAAAAAATACAATAAGAATATGAAAGGTAAGTTGTGTCAAGAAATTGTCTTGCATGTTTATCCATACTCTTAAATATTTAAAGCAGAGTTTGTACCTAATTATCAATTAAATATGGTTGCTGCTGCCTACCCACTTTTTTTTAATTTTTTTTTTTTTTTTTTTTTTTTTTTTTTTTTTTTTTTAAAATTTTTACCATACTTCCTTGAGTGCTCTAGGTACTTCCTTCTCAATTTTGAGAGTCCTTGGCTGTCCGTCACTCTCCTCTTTCCTATTCTTTGTTTTGAGAATACTTTGATTGCCTTTCCTAATTCCTACCCCAATTTTTTTCTTATCCAGTCCAATCGTTCGGTGTGAAATATGAGCATAACAAACCACTGTGTTATGGCGGCTGGACTTTATAACTTCTTTTTTTTATATCTTTTTTATTGAATGTTTTCCAGATACCAATGGGTACCTACTGGCATAAAATTGTCTAGCACATCTCACATCTAAACCTCAATTTTGAATACAGTTGAGATGAATCGAATGATTGTTGGTGCTTTCGGTATCTCAAAAACAAGCAAAAAGATTTGCAGTTTCATGTTCAATAGATGCTGAGTTAATGTGACTTTAATTTTTTGTGTTTCTGTATAGCGCTTCGTATGAATGTAAGGAGCAGTTTGTTCAACAAAACAACCAAAGATTCAGTTCACGAACATACTTTCGGTCCCGAAACCTACAACGAGGATGATGATGATTATACACGCAAGTGCACATCTTGTGGCTATTCAGAAAATTTTGAGAAGATGTAAATTCGGTGCTCATAAGTCAACTTTTAGGAATTGAACCATAAGTGTTTTTACTATGCAAATCCATCTAGTGATAGCAAAATTTACTGTATATTCTCTGCAGATTACTGGCGCAGATTTTAAAAGGCGAAAGAAATGAAAATCCGCATTGCCAGAGATTCTGAGGATTCTTAGTTAAGCTTTTGTTTACCGGTGTACCCTTCCTCTCCTATCGTCCCTGTAAGTTCGCACATTGTGTCTTTTTTGATAGAGAAAATAGCTGAAGGCACTGAAGAAATGAACTTTATCCTAATTTTGTGCGTTTCAGAAGCCATGTTGAAAGGCCACACCTTCAAAATCATTGATGAACGTAAGTCATCGGGCGTTTCTGCCAGAAATACAAAAAACTGGGGGAAAATATGGTAGAAAATTTACAGGGAAATACGGTGTTAAGATGATGCATGTACTATTTTATTTGATTGATCCATCTGCAGGACAGTTCTGAACACTCTTTTTTCCAGTTGGATTAGTGGTTTTGTTTTTCATGTAACCTATTATAATTTTGCCTGTGTAGTTAATTTATTTATCAGCTAATGCTATAAACTCAATCACTTTTTGTTGATTGATTTCTATTTGTTCCTTTAAATAATTTATTGATACAAAAAATTGGCTGGTTCCAGCTTAGTTCAATTCTTTTAATGAACTTATACTGTAAAGTCCAGTGGTTGAGCTCAACAGGCGCCCAATTGCGCCTAAAGATTCGGCATCGGCGCCTAAAAAATTGAACTGATAGCCAAAGTTGGCGCCTAATAATCATTGAGGGGTCAAGAAAGTTTTTGCTGGTTTGAGTTAAGAAAAATAACCTTTGCATTGTTCCATTCAGGTTTTTATATTTCTTTGTTTCTACAATTTAAAAACCATCCTTAAATTTCTTGGCTTCTCACCTTTTCACTTTTATTTTATGTGCTAAATCAAAATCATGTTCTCGAATAGAAGTGAGGAGCATCTGTAATAATTAAGAAAAATACCGACTTTCAAGCCGCTCACCTTATTTTTTTGGAAAAAATCATTTTGGCTCCTAAAAGTAAACTATGCCAGCCAAGATGACTCCTAAATTTTTCAGTGAAGTTCAACCACTGGTAAAGTCCCTTGAAAGAAATTTTGTTAGGGAACACTGACACAACATTTATGCATTTTAAAGGAGTCGACCGCCTGAACAAATTCAAAGGTTTAGATCACCAGTAGACCAGTGGTGGACAAATGGATTTACCGGCATTCCGGCCCGTTTCCATAGGTTCCTCTTCTCCTTTTTCCTCTCATCTCCTCTTTTGTAAGGAGCCTTCAGAAACTTTAACTTCTGCTTGCCTCCATAAAGCCTAAATTCAACTACCAATCAGCTGGCCGATCATTTACTTCATCGTTAAGCCGATCGTTAAGACTGTATAAGAGTGATTCTATTGGTCAAAAATTATAAAACTTGGCCGTTGCTATGGTAACCATTGTTAAGAGTCTCGTTACGTAGAGGCTATTCATGAGTAACCTCTAAATAGGGGACAGTTTAACGCTGGTTACTATAGTAACGGCCAAGTTTTACAATTTTCGACCAATAGAATCACTCATATGCTGTCTTAACGATCAAGTAAATGATCAGCCTGCAGAACTTGTTGAGCTCTTGTCGGTACTCCTTAACAAAATTTCCATCAAGAGACTGGATCATATAATTGAAGACAAAAAGACTGTTGCTAATTTCACATCTCTTTTTTGGGGCTCTTAGATGGTCCAATCAATGAAGGATAGAAAATTGCGGAGTGACCATTGAGGCACCTTGGGAATTCACTTTGTTCAGGATAGATATTGCAGTCAAGCAAAATTACTCGAGTGCGGCTCAAAGAGGGAAAGAAGTGTGACAATCTTTTCGCTGTCAATAGTACATTAAAACAAGCGAGCGCCTCTTTTGAAGGTCACATCTTTCAAAACAGCTTTACTTTAACATTAAGTTTTGTAATGATTAAGATGATTCCAGGCGAAACTTTCCAGATGTCAATCCGATGGATAGCGCCACCAGTTGCTTTTGGGAAAAGTCGTGATTTTGGCTTTTTAAATAGAAACCAAAGAAAAACCGCAAAATCCAGTACCTATTGTCAAGACCTGCAGTATTTTTTAATGGATATTTTAAGCCGAAAACAAGCAAAATTGGTTAAGAATTTAAGTCGTAAATTTTGAAATTTGTTTTGTCTTAAGCTTAGTTAGTGCCAGTGAGTGCAAGTGATACTATGTCTATCAGCCTCACTTGCTCTCATGGAGGCTCATGGGAATTTTTGTACTGCATAATGTCCAGCTTTATTTTTGAAGGTTTCAGCTTGATACTTTCAGGATAATTTCCTAAGGTATGTTTGCAGGTGCTGATGTTCCTCTTTGCACTTTTGGCGTAAATTCTTCAATTTCAGCCAAAAAATGTTGACTCTTTGAGCAGTGCTAGTGGCGCTATCCATCGGATTGAAATCTGGACAAGCCTCACCTGGAATCTCCTCAAGTTTTGTTTAGAAATATCAGTCTGAAACTGTTTGAACAGTCCAGTTTTACTTTTTGACGTGATTCAAAAAATGCTCTGTCAGGAAGAATAAAAAGGAAAGAAAAGAGTTTTATCATACTGTCTCAGCATTTTGGTCAGAAGGAGTAAGACTGTTTTGTAACTAGGTTGCTCAATTTAATGAAACCCCTCTTTGCTAAACTACTTTGATTTGAGGATTTTGTAAGATTCACATTGACTTGACTCTCCTCTAGCTGAGAAGAGAGGAAATGAAAATCTATGCATGCATTACGCCACTCCTAACCTTTATTTTAAAGCATATTAATTATTAAATTATTTTTTGTCTAGAAATAAAAAGGGAATTTTTATACTTAAACCTACCACTTTCATGTTTTATTCTCAATTCTAAAACTCAACAGCACCTAAAATAAGCCAAACTGTTATAGTGAATAGCAAGACTCAACTCTACCGAAACACATTAAGGGCTCCATTGTTATTCTCGTGAAATTTTCTACCAGATTCAACCTTCGTAGTCGTAATTTCAGGATCGTGCAACACCCCCATTCTCTTTATTCATTTGAAACCATGTGTTATTTGCTATCGCATGGCAAAGCCATAGGCAAAATTGCTGTTCCACCGCCCACCCCCAGAAAATTTTGAGGGGGGAACGTTTTTTTTTTTTTTTTTTTTTTTTTTTTTATTAAATGTCTTCTTGCCCTCTAAGACTAGGTCTTGTGGCAGGCGAAACGAGTCTTTTAACCAATAGGTCATGTGATTTTTTTTTTTTTTTTTTCAATTACAGAATGTGTTTTCCCCTAAAATTTGCATGGGTTGTTATTGAAGAAGGGTCATCAAGCCGCTCAATGGTCAGAGTTAGCAGGGATCAATCGAATGGGACTCAAAAGAAAAAAAAGGACCTAAATAAGAGAAAAAGGTCATCAATTGTTTGCCTACTGGAAAGCTCAATAATATCTCATATCCAAAGACATTATAAAAATGTCTCTGTTCAATCACAAAATATGGAAGGGGTAGGGATTGTTATTAGGTATTTGAAAGTAATATTGAACAGGGTCGGACTGGCTCTCTAAATGTCAGGTCGCTGGGTCAATGGGGCAGTTGCAAGGGTCTAAAATGTTGTGTTTTTTATAATGAAAATGATAGTACTTGATAAGCTGAAAACAATGGTGCCTTTGGTTTTTTTCTAAGTGTCTCGGTTTTGGAGATACAATCGTATAAAGTTGCAAAAAATCGTGGGTGTAGTGACGCCACTACGCGGAAATCCATTTAAAACAATGTATTTTGGGCCAAAATCTGATCTCCGGAACAGTGGAACTTAATTAGAAACCAAAGGCATCTTTTTTCTCAGCTCATCAAGTACTTTCATTTTCTTTATAAAAAAATGAACATTTCAGACCCTTGCAACTGCCCCATTTTGGGACCCCATTTAGTTTCCCAAGTTGTTCCCGTAAGCGACAACGAGTGCGAGAGAGAGACCGTTTTCACGAAAAGGGTTTCTCTCTCGTACTCATTGCGTCTCATGGCGGTTCGGCCCGTTTCCCAAGTTATTCCCGTAAGCGACAACGAGTGTGAGAGAGAGACCGTTTTCACGAAAAGGGTTTCTCTCTCGCACTCATTGCGTCGTATGGCGGTTCGGCCAGTTTCCCAAGTTGTTCCCGTAAGCGACAACGAGCGCGAGAGAGAGAGACCGTTCTCAAGAAAAGGGTTTCTCTCTCGCACTCATTGGGTCTTATGGCGCTGGTGGTTCGCTCCGGTTCCCAAGTTGTTCCCGTAAGGGACAACGAGTGCGAGAGAGAGACCGTTTTCCGAAAAAGGCCTCTCACTCGCACTCATTGCGTCTTATGGCGGTTTGGTTTGTTATCCAAGTTGTTCCCGCGGAGTGCGAGATTCTCCATATACCTTGAGTGCGAGAGAAACGATTCAAACAGGCCGCGGAAAGTGAAGGAACCGGTGCGTTGGATGTTGATTGTTGAGAGTAGTTTCTGATTTCCAAAGAGTAAACAAGAGTCGCAATTGAATGGAAGGCCTGCGTGGTCAACGTAGATAAGGGATCCGAACGCGGGCTGGCCTGGGCTGGCCTCTGATTGGCTGCAACGGGTGGAGCAAAAATGACTCGGGGTATAGGGAAAATAACACGGGATTTTCGTTCCGGGGCGTTTATCTCGAAACCTAAGCAAAATCGTTTCCAAGCAATTTATACGAGTCGATTCAGCAAATTTTTCAGAGCAATTTGATAGGTCATAAGTGCCACTTTATTGCAAATTCGAAAAGACTGTTTCAGTTTAAAAGTACGCACAATAGTGTGATTACATGCTTGGCGTGTGTTCGAGCAGTGTTTGAGTAACTCACTATTGTGCGTACTTTTAAACTGAAACAGTTTTTTCGAATTTGCAATAAAGTGGCACTTATGACCTATCAAATTGTTCGGAAAAATCTGCTGAATCGACTCGTATAAATTGTTTGGATACGATTTTGCTTAGGTTTCGAGATAAACGCCCCGGAACGAAAATCCCGTGTTATTTTCCCTATACCCCGAGTCATTTTTGCTCCACCCGTTGCAGCCAATCAGAGGCCAGCCCAGGCCAGCCCGCGTTCGGATCCCTTATCTACGTTGACCACGCAGGCCTTCCATTCAATTGCGACTCTAGTTTACTCTAGAGTCCCTATATGTAGAGAGTTAAGACTAGAGTCCCTATATGTAGAGAGTTAAGACAAGAGAAATCATGGGCGCCGCCATTGGATGCGATTTTGCACATTTGTTTACATTCTGAGAGGCCGTTGTTGTGTTTTGCTCAACAGCAAAGATTACAGTTCCGCTAAGTTTGAAACGATGTAATCTTTTCCTGCTTTTGTTGATCGACATGTATTAACGCTTTTTAATGATTCTTTTGAGATTTTTGGACATTCTTGTGGTGCATTATGATTAAAATTAACAGTTTCGTCGCAAATTAACTCTTTTATCTGTAAAAGACCGTTGGTAAACAAAACAAAAGTGCCAAATCGCATCCAATGGCGGCGTCTGTAGAGCCTAAAATTCATCGACCAATCAGAAGTTGACTACCCTCTTGTCTTAACTCTCTACATATAGGGACTCTAGTTAAGACAAGAGAAATCATGGGCGCCGCCATTGGATGCGATTTTGCACATTTGTTTACATTCTGAGGCCGTTGTTGTGTTTTGCTCCACAGCAAAGATTACAGTTTCGCTAAGTTTGAAACGATGTAATCTTTCCCTGCTTTTGTTGATCGACATGTATTAACGCCTTTTAATGATTCTTTTGAGATTTATGGACATTCTTGTGGTGCAATATGATTAAAATTAACAGATTCGTCGCAAATTAACTTTTATCTGTAAAAGACCGTTGGTAAACAAAACAAAAGTGCAAATTCGCATCCAATGGCGGCGTCCGTAGAGCCTAAAATTCATCGACCAATCAGAAGTTGACTACCCTCTTGTCTTAACTCTCTACATATAGGGACTCTAGTTTACTCTTTGCTGATTTCTAACCTAAAAAAGAAAAAAAAAGAGAATAAATAATAAAAACAAAGAATTCGAACTGAAGACATAACGTATAAATACGTTCTGCTAAAGAGTCGAACACATTGTTTAAGTATTTTCTTTTTAGTTTTTCGTTTCGAATCATTATCGCCAAAATGTCTGATTCTGATGACAGTGATCTAGATTCCTGGAAGAAGAACCTTGCCGGAAGTTTCCGTTGTAAGTACTGACAACAGAATCCATGCTTAAACCATACACTGCTTTGAAACTTGTTGCTATTTCTGTTTCCTCACCTCTGAGGGTATAAACATATTTTAATCTTGCAAAAGTATGTATTAAATATTGTAGGTATTGTTGATTTCTGGAAAGAATTAACTCTTGTCCCTTTGCCGTTATAAGGATAGAGGAGTTGGAACAGTTGCCCTAGGCGCTGTTTGATGCAGTGCCGAGAGATCTGAAACTGGTTCAACAATGACTTTGCGGAGATACCTTTTGCGCTAGATGCTAAAAGAATGTTGCAAATTATTGGCCATGAGGTGTTTAATTTCACTCAGTGCTGCTGTTTTCTGTTCAATTACACGAGCAGTGTAATTTATGAGGTCTTGTTTCTATCGCAAAATTCTGTACAGTGTTTTTTATTTATTTATTTTTTTTGTGTGAAAAGACGCAAGTACTATCTGCGGTTTTGGAGCACCTAAAACCTTAAGAATATCAAGTAAACATACAGAATCCAAGCATTTCTGATTCAACTGTTTCCCACGTCCAATTTATTGTCTCAGAGGGATTTCTAGTTTTAAAAATTTGGAACAAATTATAAGTATAGAATATACCAGAATCACGTCTGATGCTTACAAGCGAACAATGTTGTTGGTGTGAGCCAACTGACAACTGTAGTGCTGCAGCTGTCTTGTAGTAGCATATTTGATCTCCAAATTTCAACCAATTAGACATTTTTTAATTATTGGTAGAGTTGAACTATTTGTATCAGGTCCTGACAAGTAGCGGTGCCTGCTTCTGAACTGCACCAAAGCGCATTGGTGAGCAGTTGATTAGCGCAGAGTTTCGACTTGCTAGAGCAGGACCATTTTGAATATAGGGCCATTCCATATCAAACTGAGCCTGGGCATAAAAATTTAAAAAGGAGAAAAAAAATAAATAAAGGGTTATTAAATGTTGGGCTATCAAAAATTTCATTTTTTTAGTTTAATTTCGATCCTAATCAGAAATTGCTCTTGGAGAAGGGAAAACAACATCCTCTGTAGAATTTACTTCATTCAAATGGTTTGGAACACACTGCAGCATAGCATTGAATTCCCAAAATATCAGCTTTGGCCAGCATAAAAAAAAAGGGTCTGGTAAGCCTTCTATCCCTTAATAATCCAATTATTTATGTACTCTCCCTCTCATTTATTAAAAACTAATCTTAAAACATATAATTTACGTAAAAGAATCAATAAAAAACCTTATTCATACCAACTTGTGTATAATGAATTTGCACGGGTAGCATCCGTTACAAATGGCTGTAGCATCCGTCACATGGACTTTACTCTTTTTAAAGCTTAATTTTGATGAACATGAAAATGTCTGCACAGAATATTGTCCCACATACCCTTGGCTAAGGTCCCTAGAGAATACCAGGTACTCTCGCTTGAGATTATGTTGGTATTTTGTGTGGCGGGACGTTTGAATTCACGTGTATTTAAATGGGCGGAACCAACTTTTTCATCTGAACTTTTAACTGTCTTCTGAGACTAAGTTTAAAACCAAAATTTTTTAACTTAAACTAGACCCTTTGAACTTCATTTCTGAGAAGTATCTTACATACCAGTCAATTTTTTCATAGGTAAACAGCCCTCTGAAACAACCTCTAACAAAGTTGAAGGTGGGGAAGGGTAGAGGGGGCCTAGACACTCGCGATGAGCGGAGAGAGCAGGGACTTGGCAGCTCCGTTCGGCTCCTCTCGGCAATACTCGGCATCGCCCGGAGCTCTTTCACGCGCTTCTGATTGGCTCAGAGGAATATAGGTCCTCTCCCTATAGTGAGATAGGGGAATCGAGTACCTGGTATTCTCTAGGGACCTTACCCTTGGCTATCACTCAGATTTTTCTCAGATTTTTTGATCAGTCCAATTCACAGAGTTTTGACTTTGACTATCATGCGGCAAAACTGAGGCTCAAACTGCGTAGCATCCGTTACGCTCATTGTATCAACAATAACTTGGTGAAATATGGTTGAAACCTTAATAACCTGCATATGAAAATGTTCTACTAAGTAAATGGCATCTTTTTGCACAACTTTTATCAAGCCCAAAAATAATAAAACTACAAAAAAATTCATTTATGTGCGTGCAACTGTAGCATCCGTTACAGTGGAATGGCCCTATAGGGTTCTGACAAGTAGCGGTGCGTGCTTCCGAACCCCATCAAAGCGCATCGGTGAGTGGTTGATTAGCAACGAGTCGAAAGGTGATGGGGTTCGGAAGCAGGCTCCGTTCCTTGTCAGAACCTGATACTCAAAATGGTCTTGCTCTGATCAACAGCTCATCAATGCGCTTTGATGCAGTTCGGAAGCAGGCATCGCTACTCGTTAGGATCTGATACTTAAAATGATTGTATTCTATTCTCAATAAATACTGTCAGTTATTGATTATTCCATTTTTTTACTTGTTTGTCCAGCGGCTTTTGATAAAATAGCGTCCGAAAAAATACCTCCGAAGAAGAAAAAGGCAATCTCTTTAATGGCTGTGTAAATGACTCAAACCTTTCAACTCCTCAAACTCCTCAAACTCCTGAAATGTAAGTATAAGCTGTTTTCACCACCTGTACTTTATCAATTCTTTTGGAGACCCTCTCCAAAGTTTGGCTTCACTTTTTTAAAAAGTAGAGTTCGTACCACGAGCGTGGAATTCGTCTTTCTCTCTCTCTGGTCATTTGAACATATGTGTTATAATAGAAAAGGATAGCAGGGCTATCGAGTGACTTTAGCCCCTATCTCCGTCCTTTACTAATGCATGTGTTCAAATGGTAGGATAGAGAGAGAAAGACAAGTTCCTGTATGGTTTGTACGCAGTCTATCCAAAAGGTCTGCAGTTGATTTAATTGCATTTTTTGAGAAAACAGCGGAACAAAATGTATGAAACCATTTGTTGGATGTTTAGTAAAAAAAGGAGCAGCTCTGAAGAACTCAAATTTGAACATTGAAAAACGATGGAACACGAGCTTGATGATTTTGAGGGGGGCATCTTTTTAGGGCCTCATCACTTTTTGGCCTAAGGAGACAGATACTGGGGTCACCGCCTCTTTTAATTAAATGTTTCAAACAGTTCCCCCTCTTTTAAACGCATAGCAAAAAAATATTAAACTTTTTAAGTATTTCGGTGCAAACTGGAAAAAAAAAAAAAAAAAAAATCTCAGCTCCCATAAAAAAGTCAATATTTAAAAAATTTGGAAGCTTAAAGTTCTCCACAAAGCAAGTGCTTTTCTGAGTGATGACATTTGATCCTTGGAAATGTACCAAATCCTAATTTTTGGGCCCCAAATTTTTTTCTAATCTATTTAAACTTTTGAATAAAGAATTTTCTTTAAAAATGTCCAAAGCAAAAACATTGCCCGTTAAAATGTCCAAAGCAAAAGTATTGCCTGTAAAACTGTTGGTTGAGTCCAAATTAGTGCTGTGAAGGGCTCAGAAGTTCCATTGAAGTCTAAAAGAAAGATTTCACCAGATTCCAAAGACTGTCCTGTTACTTTCAAACGAATGTACCCTGGTCCTGGTCTATATTTTTACCCTTTTAAAATCTTGACAATCTTTAAACAATTTCGCGACTTTCAAGTGCTTAAAGGCCAATCAGAATGTCCCATTTGAAGTACGACTTGAAAAATCGACAATTCTACTGAAAACAGAGTACGAACTTAATAATAAGAATTTCGACTGGGATACTTCCTTTTGCCAGTCGTACAGTACAATTCTCAAGATCAAATCTAGTCATTTGAATGATGATTTTGAGTCTTAAAAAAGCTTCTGACTGCTTTTCAGTGCTAACTTGGATGCACTCAATAGTTTTCAATCTAAAATTGTTGACTCAACTCAAGCGGTTTACAAGGAAATCGCTAAATCAAAATTTTCAACAATTTTGAAGAAACTTTGGTGCCCAAAAATCAGGTTTAATAGCATTTGGTGCATAGGTGTGTTTATTTTTCAGGTTACCAATTACTCTTATTATTTCAGTACCAACTCCAAAATTCAAACTCTGGCTAGTCCCCCATTGTAAGGGAGATTTTATTTATTTCATTTTTACTAAAAAAAAATCAAAACCTCCCTCTAACTGTAAAAAATTTCCAATCTACCTAAATCTGGTAATCCTAAGATTGAGTGGTTGCATCATTTTTGATGGGAATTGATAAAGGATCGTATTGTTTCGTAGCGAGTCACCGTTGAGTGTTCGTTTATCTTTCGAGTTGTCATTCTGATAGAAACCTGCTCTACAAAAAATATCCGATGACTCCGAGCACATATTCTAGAGATAACAGGTTTTCTATTGGAGTGTGTACTCAAAAGATAAATACCACCCGTAAAAATAACATCCACTGGATAAGATCACGATACGACCGTTCGTAATCACCCCCAGGCTGGATACAAATGACCTTTTTACTTTCTCCTTTAACTTATGTAGCTGCAGCATCTCACAACTCTTTTAACTGGCTGCGTGTTTTGAAAATTAGCGTTGGGGATTTTTTCAAAATAATGGATTAATCAAAGTGATTCAAGTTTTTTTTAAAAAATCAATTAGTTTGATTAAAATTGACCTAAAAAATTGTTTAAAAAATTGAAAATAGAAGGGGTTTTTTTAAACTAACTTGTAATTTTTTCTAAGGGGTTTCTGTAATGAAAAATAAGCTGAAAAAAAAGAGGCCTGAACATGTTTAAATATTAACATAAGTTTAGAAAACTTTAGGAAGGAATTCTTTGAGTATTTAACTCTCTCTTTCTCTTTCTCTTTTTTTTTTGAGTATTTAACTAAAAATATAATTACATTTGAAACTTTGGCAAAAATTTCATTACCTCCGTTTGGTTCTCCTGTGCTGTGCACTGGAGAGAAATCTCTTGGTGTAAACTTGCCTTCACTCGGCTGCAGTGGCGTTCTGTGCCAGCAAGCAATGCAGGGGCTCCGCCTGCCCAGCTGAGGAAGGACTCACTCATTGTTTTATGGCTTTTGGGCCCATCTTCGAGAAACGTCCTTAATTGTTCTCTTCCTTGATGGAGACACTAATTTTGTAGAGCTCTTTCCAATACTTTTTTCTTTTGTCTATTAGTATTTCAGATATTATCGATTTAGATGACGGTGATTCAAATCCTGCGGAAAAAGTAAAAAACAACGCGTCTATTCTAAATGAAGACTCTCCGATCGAGATATTGGATGATGAGATGGTCTTTGATAACATGGATGAAGATGCACCAATCGTGGAGAGACTTCGATCCAAAAGAAAAGTGAGCAGACGAACCATCAGAAAAAAACCCGTTGTTAAGGACCCGATCGATTTGGATAAGGATGATGATGATAGTTTCAGTTTTGTAAGTAATTTAAAGGATTAATTTAGATTATTGAGTAACTTTATCAGGTTGCATGTTTATACAGTAGTTTTTGTACTCACTTTTGATTATCGGTCCTGATTTTCTGTAGAGGTAGAGTAAACAATTAAACTAATCATTTCAAATCTTTTTGATTCATCCGCAGGTTTTCATGAGTATCGCGACCGCGACTTGTCGAAAAAATAAAAATAGAATGTTCACGAAAATTAAATAAACGAACAACACATAAACAATAGACTGACAGATAACACGTTACGTGAACTGGTCGCCCGGCATACTGGTCACCGTGCATGTTCTTCCGCGTATTAGTGACGGTGGAAAATACATGGTTACCACCTCACTCTCTATCATGCTCGTGCATGCTCGTGCTCTAAACATTATTTGAGAAGGTATTATAACCTGTGAATTGACCCTTTAAATGCCCACAGTGTAAGCTTGCAACCATGGGGCTCCATGGTACATGGTATTTTCCAACAATTTTTGGTTTTTCTTTTATTTATTTTTACGGACGTCCGTAAAAACAAATAAGTTTGCTGTCCACCAAGACTTGTAAGAGTTTATTTATTTCTTTGTTTTTATATCCATTTATCTACTGTCTAGTCTTGAATACCTTTCCTATCTTAGACAGTTTTTTTGGGCAAGGCAATGAGAATAAGTGATTACTTCTATATATTTTCTAATCAGTGTGTAATTTCTCAATTATTCTCTCAAGCACGTATGTACCTCCATTTTTTAACTTTCCCCGTTTTTTTACTCCTGTCATATGTAGCGAATTTCTCAAGATTTCACCCTGGATGATGAAGAGGATTACAATCCCGAAATACTAGTCAAAATTCTTTGGCGAAATAAGGAGCCGGTCCACAAAGTTCCTATTAGAAAAGTAAGCCTTTTTTTTTCTTTTTCTTTGAAATACTGTCGTTTTGAGCAGTTGTATTACATGTCAATATTTTTGTTTTACTGTTTCTCTTCCAAATGTCTTCCAATAAATTGCTGGTTTGTTTTCTTTCCAAAGATTGGTTGTCAGCAGGTTTGAACTTGGACGGAGACAGGAATTTGACTTTCTCTCTCTCCGCCCATTTGAACATGTGAGTTAAAACGGACGGAGGAAGGAGCTATAGTCAAAGTGAAGGCCACCTTTGTTATCCTTTTCTAATACATATGTTGAAATAGAAGGAGAGAGAGGAAGACAAATTCCTGTCTCCACCCATGGGTATGAAACCAATGAAACTGTAGAGCTTTAACCCTTTGTAATTGTCCAATGGTTGAGTGCTTCTCTTTAAACTCAAATTGTTCTGCAGGAATGATATTTTTATCATCTATAATTTCTTTCAGACGATTACGGGGAGTCGGATGTGAAAATGATGCAATTTTGACGAATTTTCGTTTTTCAAGAATTATTTTTCTTTATAGTTTCAGCTTCATTTTGAGACTGAGTTTTTTAAATTTTGGTGATTAGCCCCAATGTTATGCCCATTTCAGTATTCATAACTTTTTTGCAATTACACACGTTTTAATGGAATATTCATCCCGTACCTTGTTTATGAGCCTTTTTTTTACAAGAATTAGGGTTTTGTCACTTTTTGACACTTGTGTACCTTTTTCTCAGAATCTACCAGACCGATTTTCAAAAACTTGGGCTTGTCAGAATTGTCTTGTTATCTTACACGTTTAGACGGGAGGGTTTCTCAATTTTTCTTTAATTTTTCCTACTGTCCTCTTGAAGTCAAAATTTTTGTAATTTTTTGGTACAAAAATTCATAAAGTTTTCTGAACTTGGATTTTTGAAATTTTCAAAAACACTCTCGTCTATTTTTGTAGGAAGATGAGACCTTTCAAATGATCTAAAGTTTTTGAAAATCGGTTGAGTAGATCCTGAGAAAAAGGTACATGAACATAACCATGTTTTACATTGTTTAGATAGGCACATCTGACTCCCCTTAAGGTGATTCTATGGCAAACTCCCAAAAATTTTAATCCGATAGATGGCGTTACTTGTCGTTGGCTCTGAAAACAGCCGTTTTTTGACGGTTTTCGGCTGTTTTCTCTGAACAGACGAATAATAGACGAAAAATCGGAATGTCAGCACCTGCTTAATTTTTTGCTTGATTTTTTGAGTCATAAACGGGCCAAATTGGTTCTAAAATAAAGGCGTAACTATGCAAAGAAAAATTCATGTGTAATTTGGAGTTGTATTAGTAAAGATTACTGGTGAAACAGAAACCTGTAATCTTTACTGATACAACTCCAAATTACACATGATTTTTTCTTTGCATACTTTCACCTTTATTTCTGAACCAATTTGGCCCCTTTATGGCTCAAAAAATCAAGCAAAAAATTAAGCAGGTGCTGACATTCCGATTTTTCGTCTTTTATTCGTCTGTTCAGAGGAAACAGCCGAAAACCGTCAAAAAACGGCTATTTTCGGAGCTAGCGACAAGTAACGCCATCTATCGGATTAAAATTTTCGGGAGTTTGCCATGGAATCACCTTAATATAGAGTATTTCAAATAGTTTCCCTATTGTAGGCAGTGAGGAGATAGGCCGATAGGATCGAACTTCATTCAGGGACTTTCCTGATCATGATGAAGTTCTTAAGTGGTGTAGCTTTAAAAGTTCTGTAACAGCTCTCATTTTCAATTTTCACCGTAACTTAAATGGCTCTTTGGAAATATTTTAAAATCATCCTGATTAACCACTGGTGGCATGTCATGAGGACTATGGAGGGCTCAAGCCCTTCTACTTTTCTCAAAAGTTCAGGCTAAGCCCATGCTTGTCACGGAACTTTTTTCGAATTCGTACCAGATGCATTTTCTTCTTATACTTGCTTCGAGTACTTAATGTGTCTTCATGGAGGACCAAAAAAAAGCCGTCAACTTCAAGTTCTTCTCCACTCTGCCAGTGCTGATTCCTGTTTAATTTGCCAAAGATTTGTATCTTTGTACTTTCTCTATATTTTTTGTGTGCATTTTTTGTGTGTTAGTTTCAATAATATTAAGTTCATATTTGGCTACAGTATTTGGTTACAGTATTTGGCTACAATATTTGACAACTGTTTGGTTACAGTTTTGGTTACAGTATTTACACTTCAAATGAACATGAGAAATTTGCAAGATGAATGCAATAACTTGCATCTTGACTTGATTCAAATAATTTTGTTACAGTTCCAGAAAATAGAAGCTCTAATGGAGTATTTTGCCAAGTTGGAGGATTTGCCTACCCAGCGGATACAATTACTATTGAATGGCGTTATTTTAAAATCAACAGACACTCCTGAGTCTCTAGACCTCAAAATAACCGACTTCTTAGGTCAGTATAATGTTTGATGGTTGCTTTATAAGCTATTTTTTTTTTTAAAAAACACAACGGAAAACAATGGAAGACAACGAAGCTGAAGGGAACATTCCCGTTTTTTACTGCAGTTAGCTATTGCGGTTCAAGTGCTCCATCAAAATGAAACGGAACTCTCCGACGAGTCAGTCCACCGATTGTGGTCACTTGTAATCCCCTGAGATATAACTTTAAACCCGCCAATTCAGTTTGAATCTTTAGTTCGTTGTCCTGTTGATTTGTGTGTACTGCACAAGTTTCATTTTGGGAAAGGAATTAAAAGAGTCTCTCCTCAAAAAATGGCAAAGAAAATATAAACACACTGCAGCTTTTTGCTCTATCTGGTGCGGCTGGTTCTATACTTTTGTCAAATAGCCCGTGTTGACAAGGGTTAGTGGTCGTTTCAGAAGTGTAGGCGCACCAAGACCGATAGTCTTTAGAATTTACCAGTGCTCCTTCTCATAATTCATGGTAAATAGGAATGAAAATACATTTTGAGCTGAGGCTTCTCATTGATGAACACTTCAAAATCAAAAGTTAAAGTTGCAAGTAACTTTTGTTTTGATTTGAAAGAATAAAAAGTGAAGATTAATCAAAGATTGTTGGTCCTGCTGTGCCTACTCTTCTCAAACGAAGTCTAGTCAGAAAGTCATAAAAGCCATGTCAATTCAATCATATTAAATGGTATGGCAGTGCCGTGTCGCTGAGGCACTCGCGGAGGCTGTACTTTGGGCATTTGGGCATGCACGTCATAGCTCGTAGCGTCTTGAATTTCGGAAGGATTGTTTGGGAAAATCGTGTAGCGTGAGGTCCGCGGATGAGATGAGCGTTTCCGATCATCCGAAGTTTGAGATGTTAAATACCGGGGGTTTTTGAAAATGACTGCAGTGTACAGGTCAGAAGTTCAGCGCTGCGGTGCACTTGAGAAAACGTTGTGATTGTTAGGTATAATTAGGTATAAGCGCTGCGTGCATTTTTTAGGTATAAGTTAAGTTTAAATATACAGATTCTATTGTAATTCACAGTGCGTTTGAAGTTAATCAAATACAACCAAGTCCCAACCAGAAAACCCCGCGGACATTACAATATTTTATGATTCTAATATCATTGTATGTTTTTCAGAGGGCGGTGTAATTAATGAAGCTAGTACAACGATTCCCGTCACGGATAGATCTAAGTCAGGGCACTTGGAAAATTCAATTTCGCTGAAAATCATCCAGAAAGATGTCAAGGAACCTCTGTCTATTCTCCTAAAGAAAACGGACAAAATGAGGATCTTATTTATCAAAATCGGAGAAGAGCTTAATCTTAAAGAAGATCAATTTAAACTCAGTTTCGATGGTGATATTGTCGAACCGAATGATTCGCCTGAAAGCCTTGACTTGGAAGGAGGCGAATGTTTTGACCTGAAGCTACTTTAAGAATTTAGACTTTTTTTTAATTGTGAAATGATTTTAGGCAACGTTTGTTTCGAGCCGCTGGTTTTCTAACGAATATTTACACTTTGTCGTCAACAACAAGGTTTGTTGTGAGGTTTCCATTCAGTAGGTATCCAGTTATATGGACTACAGACAAAATCTCTACTTATTTTGGTCCTTTGACAAAATGTCTACGAAAATAATGTTTACCTTGAAAAATGATAACTTTTTAAAGAAGTCTGCAAAATACTATGTCCACAAAGTTAATGTCATCAGTATATGTATGCTTCTTTTCATAATAGATCCACCTTTTTTTTTGTTTTACAAAGTCGTCAACTAATTTGTCTCCAAAGTCTAATGTGGAAAATATCCTTCCTACAATTGATAATTAACTCTGTATTTTTTTCTGGTTATCAGCAGGCTGATTTATTTTCCATGTGCCCATTTCTGTTCCAAATGTGTAGGCATTGTTGATGGATAAGTAGACGATTTTGTCAAAAAAGCAGACGTATTGTAGAAAGAAGCATAACTTAAATATACTGAGGACATTTATTTTGTGGACATAAAATTTGTAGACATCGTTAGAAATTGATCATATTTCAAGGCAGACATTTTTTTTGTAGACATACACAGACATTTGGTCAGTGAACCGAAAAAAGTAGACATTTTGTCCGTAGTTCATATTACTGTTGACCTACAGACCTGAAACCGGTTATTGAAGATCCTTCCTCTCTCAATGTCAGTGCAACAGTGTGTTCTTTGCGTCTTTTTTTGACTCGAGGGTCCATTGATGTGGTTATACTTCATTTCAAATCAATCGAAGCTTCAGTTCTACTACAGTCCCTCCGTGTTTTACCCTCACTCAAAAAAAAAAAAAAAAAAAAAAAATGTTGATTTAACAATTCTAATGGTAAACATGGGACCCTCAAAATAATTTTGTTAATTCAATGAAACAGAATGGTAGATGAACAAAACATTGTTCTTAAACTGACAAAGCAGATCGTTAGACCAACAAAATGTGTGCAAATTTTTCTACAATTTGGTTGATTTTTAACAATTTACTTTGTCAGTGCAGTAACAATATTTTGTTCATCTAACAAAACCATTTTCTGGGCCCTTTTTTTTACCATTAGAATTGTTAAATCAACAATTTTTTTTTTTTTTAGTGCTGACTCAAAATCTGCATTGACCGTCACCTTGAGCTCATAGATTCTGCCTTTTGCCTTGTGTCTGTCACTCTGTTGTGAAAGGCAAAATATCCGATCTCGAGATGAGGTTCAGGATCACAGTTGTGGCCAAAGACTAGGATTTTTATTTGTTTCTTATGCAAGTCTTCAATAATGAGAGTTTATTTTTATTTGTTATGCCTTTTTCATGAAAAAACCAACATGTATTCTTTTTTTAAGTTACCATAAATTTGCTGTTGAGATGAAGGAGGCAAACAGACCGTCCTCAAGTTGTCATTGGGGCAACAATCTCCCCCTTACTCGAGATCATTAGAGGCACCTTTGTTTTCGCGGATGCGATTCGCGCGAAATTTTGAAAACGCCGAGAATCGAGTCCGGACCCGCACCAAGTACCTCAGGATGCTCTGCTGATTTCAAAAATGCCGCGCGACATACTGCAAATCCGGACTTTTTCCGCGAAAGCGCAAAATTTGGCATTCGACGCGCAATGTCTCGCAAAATCGGCTAATTTTCCTGATTTCACAAAATTTTCGCGATTTTGCGATGAGTCAACGAATTCCGTGATTTCGCAAGTTCAAAAAAACCGGTGACACGTCTTTCAATCTCTAGCGGACGTATTTCACAGTTTATTTAACAGTTGAACTTAACATCAGGATGAACAGAGTCAAAACCTTAGTCTGGAGGAGGGTTTTAAGCAAAAGAATTTCGCTGGCAGGAATTCCAAGCCCACTTTTGCATTTCTGTCTGCTCCATACCTTTTTCCTCCTCTACTACCTCTTAAGAGCGCGTAAAACCTGTCGTTCATTGTGCCACTGGTAAAAAAATAACCAAATTTTGTTGCGTCGCTGAAAAAAAGCTTAAAACACAGATGTTGAACTTGACGAAATCCCCATTTTTTATGATGAAATCTCCATTTTAACTGAATTTGAGCTTGACGATAAAAAGGTGCCTCTAGAGATCAATAAAACAGAAAATGGTTATTTTTATTTTTGTACTTTAATTCAGATAGTTCTGTACTGTAAACCTGTCATATGTGCTGAGCATTTGAATTATCAGCACCTAGGGTAGTGTACCTCTCCTCACCATCTATTTGGTGGGCTCCCAGTTCCTTGTGATATCAAAACTTTGTAATTTTTATCAAAAGACTGTAATTTCAGATTTATAAAGTTTTCATTTGCCTGGTTATGCAAGAATATAAATTCGGATTGAGTTCAATCTGGAATCTGCAAACTTGGGCTCACTCTTTTGTGTATATGTATTTACTATTTGTATTTTCAAGTGTGCAAGTAAGGTCGCAACTTCTCAACCTCCTATTTAGATGAACTCAGAACCGCCCACTCAGAACCGCCCAAGGAAATATCATTCCAGTGCCCTTAAGGTGATTATTCAGCATTTAGTGCTGACTTCTGTCACCAGAGAGCTACTGTTCCATTATTGTCAAATGACAGGCTGAAAGTAGTTTATATTTAAGAAAATGGAAAGACAGTTACTAGATGATCATCTGAAGAACATCTCTGCAAAATATCTGGTAAAGCCATCTTCAACCAAGCTAAAAATAACCTAAAAGCTTGCACCTCTTATCTGAAAAATTCCTGAAGACAAATTTTGCTGCAAGAACTTTCTTTACTCTTTGATTGTACCTTCGGCTTTGTTTTGCCGAAAGATGTAACATTTTACAGAGACCCGTTTGAGATGATTATCTCGTACGAACACCTTTATTTTCAGAATAAGTGGCTTGTTCTGCAATCAACAATCAGCAACTCTCTGATTACATAAGTAAGAACGAAAAACTTGAAAATTCGTCCCAAGCCACATCTAAATGCTTGCATGAACCGGGCTATTTAACTTTCATGTATGCAGATTTCTTTTTATTTCAAGTTAATTATATTCATATTTTATTCAAACCAATCGAAACATTTTTCAGTTTAACACATCCTATTGAACTAGCCCATATTCCTAAAGTGATCTAATGGATCAGTTATGTGCAAAGTTTGAAAGCATTTCTTGAAAGTGTTAGATGAATTGAATTTGCTTCATTGTGTCATAAATTTTTTTCTGATGAATTAACAGAGAAAAATGAGCCTGAAGTTGCTAAAAATTAGACCAGATTGTAATTGAAAAATTTGCATCAACGAATACATTGCATTTGTCGAGTTCTAGATTTTCTTTGTTTACTTTTTGTGTTCCAATCTACGTCTTGATTGTGCCAAGACCAAATATATTTAAGTTTTTGTTTAATTATATATGGCATCCATGTCTATGGCATTATTTAAAATCTCAGATGCAAATGCTTTTTTTTGCTCCTTGAGGTGATTCTTCAACCGATCACTACCACCAGAGCGCTACCGTTGAACTATTGTCAAATTAAAGGCCAAAAGTAATTTATATTTAAGAAAACGGAAAGTCAGTTTCTAGATAATCATCTGAATAATGCCTCTGCAAAATATCCCATCAATATAACTTCAGTAATAAGAATGAAAGTACCGAAAAGTGAAATATCGTGTTTCGATGCAAGAATCGATTCGCGATATTCCATTTGTTGGTACTTCCAGTCTTATTTTTGAAGTTATTGATGAGATATTTTGCAGAGTTGTTCTTCAGATGATTATCTAGAAACTGACACTCCATTATCTTAAATATAAATTACTTTCAGCCTGTCATTTGACATTAATCGAACCCTAGTGCTCTGGTAGCAGAAATTGGCACTAAACGCTGAAGAATCACCTTAAATGGCACCAGGATGCAGAGTTGGGCAAACGGTGTAAAACCTGATTCCCAGTATTCAAAATTTGTAAATTTGTTGACCTGTAACAATCGGTAATCAGAGTGGGCTTTTAATGAATCATGGAGCAAGACAGTACCATTTTATTAATTGAAATATGGTGCTTCTGCCCTGTTTGTGAAACAACATGTTTCATTTGAAATCAACCCTGATTTTCATGAAGCACAGATATTGACATTTTCAAGTTCCAAATACTGGAACCCGTTGGACTCGAATTAGCTCCATTTGGCCAACTCTGCCTGGATGTCAGTTTAAGGCTGAGTATCTTTGAGGTGGTCCCCAGCATTTAGTTCCAAATCTTACTACTAGCTCCATTCATGATTAAAATTGGGAAAATAGTTGAGAATTTTCAAAATATCATGAGACATGGGGAGTCGAGGAGGTATTCCAGGAACCTTTGTGTAAAATTTTATCCCGAATGATTAAGAAGATAAAAAGTTTGGTCGGATAAAATTTATCACGGATGGATGCAATCCTATCTGATAACATAGCTGCAATCAATTCGTAATGAATTTTAATGCGACTTCAATTTTTTCGTTTCTAAATTATTTTGGATGAAAATTAACTTAAAGCTTCCTTGAAACCTTTCTTGTGTCTCAAAGGGTTTTTGTGATAAATCTCAACTGTTTTCTCAATTTTACTCTTGTATCAAACCTGTAGCAATTTAGAACCATACGCTGAGGAAATCTTAAGACTTAAACCACCTCAAAATCTTCACTTGGTCACCACTGATCTAAAAATTGGCGGCTTTGAATTGTGCACCAGTGGTCACACGTCTGAATGCTTTAGACAGAGAAGTCAAAGTGGATCGTGTGTACATAAGCTAGATCATAACTGAAGTTCGCGTATTCCAACTGTTAATTATAAACAGTGCATCCACTTTTAAAGACTGTAGATCAAAAAAGTTCCTGGAGATTTTGGAGTTCTATACTGGATTAATCATCCGTTCGACAACTCTTTGTTCACCTGAAGGTCTCTTCAGACCATGAAATTGAATCCTCAAAGTTGCCGGATGAAAGAAGTCAAAGAGGCAGGGTATGAAATTGCTGGAAATTTTCACAAGTCATTACATCTCAACATAGCCTTTTCAACGGCTGTAACGCTATAGCTCAGTTACTACTAAACAGATTAAAATGAAGTAGCGCTCACTGTAACTGTCTTGGCATTTCATTCAAAACCATCTATCAAACATTAAAGCCGTTGATTGTATTTCTGGCCCATAGCACTCAACTTCAAGTTGGAGCTTATTAAGTACGTGTCACACCAACTGGCTCAGCCGAAAGAAATATTGCTCAGAGAGTGATGACTATTTGGGAGGGATGGGAGAGGGAGGCTTTGATTGGATGCTCATGTTCTCTTTTCCACAGCCAATATTTGCGAGGGGGGAGGTCCATTCTATGATGGCATGTCAAGTAACAACTAACAAGTGTCTTTCATGTTTGTGTTTGGTGTTCTGAACTGTCATTTGAAGAATTATTTTTTTCTTACAACACTTTTAATTACCTACTTACAATTTTAGAGGGAGCGCTAATCCCATTACCATCAAATATTCATTCAACCAAAAACCTATCTAACCTAGGCAAGGAAACTCAGTATTCATTAGCAGTAGTGTCAATAAGCAATGTGGAACTGTAAATTTCCAAACTGAGTAGGTTCCTCCGTGCCCCCAGTTTTATTTCCTTTTCCATTCATTTTTATGTTGGAACAATGCTCTCAAAAACTGAGACGCAAACTAAGTTGAAGCCATCCTTGCTACTTACCGTGCATTCTGCGCGATAATTCATCTCAACGTTAAATGTTTGCAGGAAGCCAGGAAATCGCAACGGAGCTTTCTGTCTGTAAATTTGAAATTTTTGAAATGAAAGTGAAACCCGCGAAACCTAGGTAGGGGGTGAGAAGGGTTCGGGTTTCTGGAGCTCCCAGAATGCTGTGCGGTGTGGAAGTGGAAAATTCTGCCTCTTGATTGGCTGCTCCTTTCTCCATGCGCCCTGCTGCCCAAAGATTACTTCTCTGCTGTCTTATTAGAAGTCTTTGCTGCTGCCTGCTGCATTGCCAGAGTTTTTCTTTTATCCCATCTACTTTTTTTTTATTTGAGTCAAAATCTTCGCAGCGTAAACAGTCAGTTGCTGCAGTTGAAAGTTGAATCAAATCGCGGTGACAGGCGATGATACCAATAATATCTTTGGATGATACCACGATCACGTACCCGGTTTGTTTTTACAGTTGATCACGAAGACCACTGAGGTAATAAAACGAACTCGAAGTAACTGATAATTGATAATTACACCCTTTCTCGCGAATCAATCACTTATCAGTTTGTGCTGTAAGTAGTACAGTGTTGCAGTTGTGTTTGTGTTGTAGTGAGGATAAGTAAGAGTATGGTAGTTGTAGTATTGTAGTAGTACAGCACCACGGTATGTAAGTACTCGATTCTCGATGCGTTATTTTGATTTTCATTACATTACATCCTATGTGCGCGTTTTCCGGGCGTAGTGTGTTATTAGTGTTTCGTTATCACGTCAAATTGGTGTGTTTATTTGTCACTCGTTTTTAATTTCGGTCGGCCGACGTTTCGTCTCTTCAAGACTGTTATTATTCTATTAAGTATTTGAACCGGGTTTGTTATTCCCTTGTCAAAATTCGTGCTGTCGATGCAACGATTGTGAGTTACTTATCATTCTTTTCAGAGGAAAATGCTAACTTTAACTGAAAGCTAACAGCTAGCAGCTCGATTGAGTTTGAATCTCTTGTTCTCATCTTCTATGCAGACAATAACTTTCAATAAGAACTTATAAATTACTCAGGCATTGATACTTTCAAAGGTAGGACAGAATTTTTGATATTCCGTCCTCATGCATTACCGTGCATTACTTTGTATGCATGCTATGTTCAAGAGCTTGAAGTGAGGTTAGGTCCAATGGCATGGATTTACAAAAAGAATCTAATCATCTCTTAAAAAAATCCTGCCGATTAGTATGATTGGAACTCTTCAATCTATAATACCCCAAACTATGGCTAGTTCTATTTAGAAGGAGATTTATCCATTTGTAACTGCCTTGAATGAATCGATCATCAGATTTCTTCGGGCTGTAGATGTTACTAGCAGTTCAACATTTTCCTCTGATTTTCTCTTTTAAGGTTTGTGTCGATTTTATTGGTTGAACCATATGAAGTGAAAACAATGGGTGAATTTTTGAATCTTGGAATCTGTGCTTTTATTAGTTTCTAAAAAATTAATTTGTTCTCTCACACATTGTGCGGATTTTTTTCAGTGTCGGATCAAACAATCGTGCCTACTAGTTTGTTTGCTTTAGTTTTACTTTTTTGTTATGAAGTTCCTGCAGAATTTATTGTGTGATAAGTTTTAGTGTTTTCCCCGCAAACGGAGAGTTGATTTTTACAGTGTGTCACGCTACTTCTTTCTATTTCTACCATGGATGAAGAAGACATCAATCTAACACCTTCAAGTGTGAAGTCGCCCATCAAAAGACTTGGATCGACAGGAAATTTATTTTTTTCAACAGTAAGTCTTGTTTTGCTCACTGTCTTTCTATTTTTTAATCAGCTTCATCACCTATGAAGCCATTTTATCAGAGCCGAAACAGAGTTATTCAAGCAAACGTAAGAAATTTGAGTTGAGTTTCTTTAGGAGTGTAGGCGAATCCCAACTTATAATGTTTGAAATTTTATCCAAGTTATTTTTGTTTTAACACGATTGAACAAAATGGAAATGAATTTGAGACTTTGCTTTTTGTTGAGGAATGCGTTGAAATCAAAATTTTAAAGCAAATTTTGTTTTGATTGGAATGAATGAAAATTGGAAATTTGCCAAAGAGATTTGGTGAGCTCGGCGCACACTTCTGAAACCAATTCTATCAAACGCTTTCAGGTCTGCCACTGCGACTCACACTGGAAACAAAGAATTGGTTTTCCCTAAGTACTAATTATATGTGAAATTAGTGCAATCAAATTTATTGGTTGTACCTACGAACCCAAGAAATGAGGTACTCCAACCAATGAATTGGTGTTCCTTACCAGTAAAGTAATACGGGGTACCAACTTAAAGTGGCACGGTTCAGCCAATTCTATTGATTGCATTTACGCAATATAATTGGTACTATCAGTTACCAATTATTGCTTGGAGTACCTAATTTTTTGAGTGAGTACGACCAGTTAGTTTGATTGTGCAACTTTCGCTAATAATTAGTTGGGCTAACCAATTATTTTTTTTCAGTGCAAACCTTGAAAATCAAACTTAAGTCACAAGAAAACCAAGATACTCCGGTTCTTATCGAAATTCAGTGGCGGTCATGTGCAATCTGGCAACCATGACTTTTGCTTCTTAAACTTGTGTGAAAAACCGATTTGGGGTGGGGAGGGGGGAGGCAGATTCCCTCCTGCAGGAATCCATTGTTGTATACGGACTTTAATGGAGAAAACACGTTGGTTGGCACATTACACTTGTCGCAATGCACGCCACTAGGAAATTCTATGGCGCGTTTTCCATGGATGTACTGAAATGTTTTTGACCGATATTATAAATGGACTGCCCAAAATGAAATTCAGAATGACTGATTGAAATTTAAATGAAATGAAATGTGTTTGAGGGCTTTGGGGCATGATCCATGGGGACTGTGAACACGCATTATCATCTGTCTAAAATCTTTCCGAAATTTGATCGTCTTGGCGGCATTTTCGCGCTTTTAAGCTATATACAGGGTGTTTTAGACTACCTGTCCACTATCTTTTTAGCAAAAACGGCGCAAGAAACGGAAATTCAAACAAAACTTTTTGTGTATATCGATTCCAAAGAACTGAGGGAAATATTGCCGTCTCCGAAAAACGGCTCCTAAGGACCGAGTGGGGCCCCAGGAAGGGGCGAAATCGCTGTTTCTTGATGTTTTCTTACAGGGTGAATGTTTTTGATTTCAGAAATGGATTTTACACCCATAAATTAGCATTTTTTTAAAAAAATTACCCCTTCTCAAGTTAGGGGCCCTTTTAAAAAAATTTAGGGGCCATTTTGAATCCCTCGCTGTGACCGTAAAAATTCTAGGATTTCAAAAAGCTAAAAATATTCTAAAGCAGCAGATCAAGGGCTTTCTTTTGATGTATCACAACCCTATATTCTGCGAAAATAAATTGGGGGCCCCTCCCCCAAATTTTGGGGCTTTGAGGGCCTCTACGAAAAAAATTTAAATGGCAAGGTATAGATTGTGATATGCATCATTCGAAAGCTCTTGAAAAGACGAAGAAAATGGTCCAAACCAGAAGTCAGTCCCCCTAAAACTCCCCCTAAATTTTGGGGCTCTGGGGGTGGGGCCCATTTGAGTAAAATTGAAAATGGCAGGGTACAAGATGTTATAAATTATTTGAGAGTTCTTGAAAAGACGAAGAAAATGATCCAAACCAGTAGGGGTAGCGTGCAATTTGGCAACATGGCATTGTGTCCATTTAAACCTACGTCAAAGGTCGAATGCGAAAGTGTTCACCGAATGACCGAACGCCCGATTGTTCGATCTTTTTCATAAATTTAAATGGACAAACTGCAACGTTGCCAAATTGCACGCTACGCCACTGAATTCCAAACCGGGTCTGGATTCGAACATTTCAACGAGAGTTACTGCAATAGCCATTCAAAGAATTGCAGTATATTTCTCGTATTCGCGGGATTTTGTATGTGGTCGTTATTGTTTTCTATTACCTCCTCCATGTATCCTCCAACACTGACATTTCTCAAAGTACTTTTAGCGTAAATTCGTAAATTCTAGCCAAAAACTGTTGACTTTTTGAGCAGCGCGATGTGGTATCCACGGTCCGTACAAATCCGCCCTGGAATCATATTGAGTTTTTTATCGCGAATTTATCTATGATCGAACGACTCAATGGAGTTGTTGCGGAAACCAGCTGCATGCAAGCATCGGGCTTATCTGAATTATAACCCTGATGGGACAAACGATCCTTATTGTTGAACGGTATAAAGGGGTGTCTCCACCTGCGAATTCAAAAGCGCGAATAAACTGATTCAGCCAATGAGCTTCTTCGTTGTCGATACATTGGACTCGACCTATCGACTTCAAGGCACCTCATTGGCTCAATCAGTTTATTCGCGCTTTTAAATTCGCAGGTGAAGACACCCCTTAAGTTCGCGCTTTTAAATTCGCAGGTGAAGACACCCCTTAAGTCGAGTCTCGACCAGTCAAGTTTCTCCCGAAACGCACCAGTCATCACTTAAATGAGCCCCCGAAAACGTCGGATCATCGGGTCTTGAAACAAAAAACAGTGGCGGCTCGTTCTATTTGGTACCTAACCGTTTTTGTTTTTTTGTTGTTTTTTTTGTTTGTTTTTTTGTTTTTTGCCGTCTGGAACTACGGAGACGTATAGATTTCTCAGGGATTCATTGAATCCAGTGAAAATCGATTATTTTATGTCGGTTTAAATGGAGAGAGTCGATTGTTGCCATATTACACGATCCGCTACTGAAAAAAAAAAAAAAAAAAAATATATCCAAATTAGGTGGGCTCGGGCGGGTTATCGTGATCCGCCAGATCATCCGCGAAGATACGCTTATAATGTGGCAACGGCGACTCGTGTTCGCGAGCGGTGTGAGGGATCAGGTGTCGGTGAGTATAGTGTGGCCGTGTGGATGGCATTCGTTTTCCACGATTACGGATACTTCTAGCTTGCATCGCGCTGCTCATTGTTGCGAAATAACTTGTAAAACCGTAGGGCAGGCGAAAAGAAAAAGAAAATGAAAAATAAAATGAAAATAAAAAAGAAAAAAATCATGTTTCACGATCCGACTGTTTGGTCGCGCTCGCGTGGAATCGCTCCGCGCTATTCGCCGCATTTGCCGTTGCGCTGCATACCGCATTGCCGGTCGCTCCTCGTCCATCGTCGCGTTGAGTCGATTCGATATCTCGATCGTGCCTTCTCTCCTCCCCGCTTCTCTCTCCCACATCTCTGTTTTTCTCTCTCTCTCCCACTCTCCCCCCTCTCTCCCCCTCTCTCCCCCTCCCCCCCTCTCTCTCCCACTCCCCTCTTCTCTCTCTCTCTCTCTCTCTCTCTCTCTCTCTCTCTCTCTCTCTCTCTCTCTCTCTCTCTCTCTCTCTCTCTCTCGCAAGCGCGCTCTTACCGCTAGGTCCTGCAGTGGTAGCGCTAGCGGAGCGGTTCAACAACCTGGCCGCGTCACTCATCAGTCATCAACTCATCACTTATCTGTTACCAAATAACGAGCAAAGATCAAAGATGCTGATTTTACACGGTGATACAGCCAGCCGATTCAATGACCATTCCGGGCTACTCACATCAATCCTTGAATTCAAAGTTGGATTCGTCGAGATTATTATGCACTCGCCCGACGCCCGGCCCTGTTCCACAGCTTTTATACCCCCCCCCTCCCCCCTTGGCGCTTACCTCTTCCGAGTTCCGATCACCCTTCCTCTGTCATGTCTCCGTTGCCATCGCTTGTAGATAAACTGGGTGATAACGCGTCCGAGTTTTTTACTCACGTATTTTTCGAGTTTCGAGTCCAACATGATAAGACGCGATGAAGAAGTTTGAGACTTTTGAAGACTTTGGCTTTTTAATATGCGTGTAGGTGGCGCAATTTTTTGGTTTTGTTTTTGTTTTTTTTTTTTTAAAGCAATGGGGCAGTTGCAAGGGTCTGACATTGTGTGTTTTTTATGTAGAAAATGATAGTACTTGATGAACTGAGAACAATGGTGCCTTTGGTTTTTTCCTTTACTCTGTTCACGATAAGAAGGCGGGTGAGAATTCAGGTAGTAATGCACTATTTAGCAACAATGCGGCTATACCGGCTACTCCAATCCTTCGCAGTGGCCGTTGTTCTTCCGACTTCTCTCTTGGCACGGAGATTTTCCAAGAACTGACAGACTCAAAAATTTACTCACGTCCAGTAAAAATTGCGAACGGTCAAAAAATACGAAAAAACGGACGAAATTTTCGGCCGAACGGGCCAAAACAAAAAGTCGGCAAAAATAGTCGACTTTGAATATTGATGACTCTCATAAATTCAATATTAGACGAAATATCCTGATTTTAAATTGGACTGAAAAATACGAATTTCTGAGAGTCATCAATATTCAAACTCGACTATTTCTGCCGAGTTTTGGTCCTTTAGGGCGAAAATTTCGTCCGTTTTCTCGTACTGTTGACCGTTCGCAATTTTTACTGGACTGTGTAAATTTTTGTGTCTGTCGGTTCGTGGAAGTCCTCCGTGCCAAGAGAGAGAGTTCGGGAGAACAACGGCCACTGCAAAGGGTTGGAGTAGCCAGCATAGCCGCACCAGCCGCACTGTTGCTAAATAGCGCATTACTACCTGAATTCTCACCCGCCTTCTTATCGTGAACAGAGTATAAGTGTCCTGCTTTTGGAGATACACACGTGTAGATAAAGTTGTAAAAAATGGTGTGCGTAGTGACCTCATGACGCGGAACTTCCATTTAAAACAATGTATTTTGGGCCGAAATCTCATTTCCGGAACCATGGGATTCAATTAGAAACCAAAGGCATCTTTGTTCTCAGCTCATCAAGTACTTTCGTTTTCTTTATAAAAAACACATTTCAGACCCATGCAACTGCCCCATTTCTGGTGAAATGGGGGGGGGAGGAGTAAGGTTTTTATTTTATTTATACTTTTTGAATTCCTTGATTCTCCGTAAGTTGATCAAACCCTGGAGGTGAATCCGTTGAGCAAAAGCAAAGGCCATCACTCTGTTTAGAAAGTGCTTCAATTGACGGTTTTAGTGCGAAGTCAACGGTTAGCCAACATCCGCAACAATGCACTCATCGGTCGCAATCGGTTGTGATGAAACTAGCTTAGCGTTCCAAACAAACTATCTCTCTCCCTCTCCCGCGTAACCCCCATGTATACCCATCTCTTTCTAGTTTCGAAATTTGTATACACGGCTATGTTTCACTACATATTAGAAGGGCGGAGGGAGGGGGACCCCACCCCTCCTACCTAACTAGAATATTTTAAATGGCGACCCCCATCTTGTGATTCATTGATCGAAAGAGCATAACATTCTAAAACTCTAGGCCCAAACCGGAGGTTGATATCGTTTTTTGTTTTCTATACATCGAAGGTCAAAGTTCGATTTCGACGTATTTTCAAAAAATCATAGCTCGAGTTTAACAAGTCGTAATCCAAAAAAAGCTAACCCCAAAATACTCGGAATTGCAAGGTCTTTTCAGAAAAAAATACAACCTTGTGCTGAAATGACTCATAATTAAATTTTATGGCCCACAAAATCTTTTCAAATTTGTTTTATATTTACGAACTCTGAGGTCCTGAAAAAAGCTAAGAACGGTTGCGCATTGCAATAAACGCTAAAGCACAAACCTATTATTTTTTAGAGGAGTGGTTTTTGAGGAGGGGGGGTTCGTTCTCCCCGCCCCTTAGGGGAAGGGGTTGCACCCCTGACTATACCAACCACCCTGAGGGACGGGGAGAACGAAATCCCCTTGAAAATTTGTCCCCCTCGAATATATTCTAGACTAGAGTCCCTATGTATGAAAGAGTCTCGCCATACGAGGTTCCAACTCTGATTGGCTGCTAAAACCTGACGAAGAAGAAGGGGTCTATGAAGCCTGGACGCGCGCCTCTTGCTTACATCTTCATGGAACCATCTCCCCAGCCGCCCAGCTTTTAGGAAATACTTTCCATTTCGGCATTTTTAGCTTATACTGATGAAATTTTCTATTGAAATTGACGTAAGTATGTTCAGAACAGAATAAAATTCACTTACTACTCTTCACTGTAAATGAAAACAGGTTGTGAAGCTAACGGTAATCGAAGGTTAGGTTATGACCTTACAAAGATTACTTATACACGAATACATGTATAAGTAATCTTTGGCGGGAAGATCGTTGGATAAAAATGTAAGCAAGAGGCGCGCCTCAAAGGCTCCTTAGATCCCTTCTTCTTCTTCTTCTTCTTTTCTCTCCTCCTCACTTCTGTTCACGTGTCTCGACTCTTTCATACATAGGGACTCTATTTTAGACGTGTTTCGGCGCTTTTCCAAATTCGAAGCCGTTTGCGAGAAATTCGAGATGGTACATATTTTCTTCAACACCCTGTATTCTTATGCCGCTTACAGGACGCTACTCATACACGTAATACTTGTATCCAGCTGGACTCGAGGTATGAGCGGTGTTATGTGAATTTGTGTGTGTGTACACAGGGTGTAACAAAACTATATGCATTAATTTTTAGAGGCGTGTTTTAGAGGTAAAAATAAGAATTTTTCTCCCTATAAACATGGGTCCGAAATCGGAGTCTTTTCGAGTTACAGTGTTGCAAAGTTTCCGAAACACAAATTGAAAATTGTCATAACTCCCTCGTGAATTTTTCTTAATGCTCGTAAATAGGTATTCTGATAATTTTAGGCGCTCTTGCCTATTTTGGCCGTGAAAATGCGGTATGCAAAAATTTGAGGGGGGGGGGGTTCGGGGATTTTTCTCACTTTTTTTGGCCAAATTACGTGAAAACATGCTTCCGGATTTATCAAACCCAATAACGATTAGCATTACTCAAAAGTTCGTAAAAAAATATGCATTTTTGGTCAAGTTTTTCCAATTCGCAAACTATTTCCGAGAAAATCGTCCCTGAAGTTGCAAAGGTCGGCCAATAATCGCCTTTTCTTTGATTTTGTCAATTCTTGGCCGACTTCTCCAACTTCAGGGACGATTTTCTCGGAAATGGTTTGCGAATTGGAAAAACTTGTAATTACCAAAAATGCATATTTTTTTACGAACTTTTGAGTAATGCTAATCGTTTTTGGGTTTGATAAATCCGGAAGCATGTTTTCACATAATTTGGCCAGAAAAAGTGAGAAAAATCAAGAAAAATCCCCGTAACCCCCCTCAAATTTTTGCATACAGCATTTTCATGGCCAAAATCGGCAAGAGCGCCTAAAATTACAACAGAATACCTATTTACGAGCATTAAGAAAAATTCACGAGGGAGTTATGACAATTTTTCAATTTGTGTTTCGGAAACTTTGCAACACTGTAACTCGAAAAGACTCCAATTTCGGGCCCATGTTTATAGGGGAAAAAATTCTTATTTTTACCTCTGAAACACGCTCTGAAAATGAATGTATATAGTTTTGTTACACCCTGTATACTGTGTAGTATGCAAACATGGAGAAGGAGAGCCTCGTTGCCTCATGATGCTCTCTTGCTTGCGTTGCCTTGCGCGTTTGTGCAGATCGTGAGCCTAGGAACGATGAAGACGTTCCTGAGCTCTGATTGTCAGACAGAAAGAGTTAAGATGCTCTTGAATTCTTCTCCTGTCCTTCAAAGTGTCACGCGCTTTGCTGCAGTGTTCTCTCGCTCTGTGCAGCTTCTGTTGCAGCACAGCATCCATATACTCTATAGCTATTTCGAGCCGCGCCGCCGCCGGCCGCGGCCGGGGTCGCGCTTGTCTCGCTCTGGGTGCGCGCGCGCGTGGCTCACGTTTTCCACAGATTACAGATTTCACGCTTAAAAGAGTCGTTTCCGGGGAGAGACGTGTATATAGGTGGAGGGATGTAAGTACATTGTGTTTGGTGCGCGCATGCGACCGTTTTAACTTGAAATCACAAGCTATACAGGGTGTTGAAAATCTGTTCCCGAATTTTTCAGGGGCGGATTCTACAGGTTAAAATAAGAATTTTTTTCCCTATAAACATGGGTCCGAAATTGCAGTCTTTTCGAGTTACAGTGTTGCAAAGTTTCTGAAAAACAAATTGAAAAATTGTCATAACTCCCTCGTGAATTTTTCTTAATGCTCTTAAATAGGTACTCTGGCGTAGTTTTAGGCGTTCTTGCCGATTTTGGCCGTGAAAATGCTGTATGCAAAAACTTGAGGGGGGTTATGGGGTTTTTCTTGATTTTTCTCACTTTTTTTGGCCAAATGATGTGAAAACATGCTTTCGGATTCATTGAACCCAAAAACGATTAGCATTACTCAAAAGTTCGTAAATAATTATGCATTTTTAGTCCTACAAGTTTTTCCAATTCGTAAACCATTTCCGAGAAAATCGTCCCTGAATAAGTTGGAGAAGTCGACCAAGAATTGACAGAATCAAAGAAAAGGCGAAGAAGAAACTTAACGATTCTGGTAAAAACGCATTATTTTGCAACGCCGAACCTTTCGAAGGCAAGCATTTGCGCTCACGAGGGCTTTGTGCGACTCAAACCTACACCGGAACGAAGCAATGTACCTGTTTATTGATGACGTCACGACCAAAATTGGATCCAAAAAAATGCTCTATCTCGCTCACTCTCGTGGATTTACCCATATGAAATCAGATCCAAACGTTCGAATGCCAATTCATGCTATTTAGCAGCTAGTTTTATTGCAAATTTTATTGCACCATTGGATTCCACGTACCTTAAAGGATCTTTTCACTCCGACTCGATTCCTAAAAGATCACAAGTAAATTTACAATCTCAGTTATACCGAAAGATGTTCTATGTTTTTTCCATGTCTTACTTATTTGAGTGTCAAAATTCGCGAATGGCGCAAAAGTTTAGTTTTCCAGTGGGCGTTCAAAGGACTATTTAATGGGGCTCTTGCAAACTTCTGCTGTCAACAAATTATTAATCCAATCTAATGTTAAAACCAGCGAAAATCACGAAAATCGTACTTAGAAAGACTAAAATTCAGTAATAAACTCACGTAACTGCTATAACGGCAAGTTCGTAATAGCGGTCCAATGCAGGTATCATGGGAGATTCCTGTCTATTATGCCAATTTCTCTGCGGGAACACAGAGATACATCTCAATTTAGATATAGGAATCTCCCATGATACCTGCGTCTCTCCGCCGTTAAGCCCGATTCTGAGAGTGAATTTTGTGGTTGTTTAGTGTACTCATCGTCATTTTTACAGGTTTTTGTGCAAGAATCAACTCTTCAATCCCATGTAGCAAAAGTTTGCAAGAACCCCACTGGTCAGTTCATGGTATTGTCTGTTTCAATAAAAATGGTCTCAAAGGCCGGTCTCTTGAACGGTCGCAGCGGTGAAGAATCGACATTCGAGGGCCGAGGAACCGCTGCGTTGCAATATAGTGCGTTTTTACCTGACTTCCCATCGGACTTCTCATCCCGAACAGAGTGTAAAGGGGGAATTCCTTTAACCCAAGGAAAATGTCTGCTGCTACAAGTACAAGATTCCGTGTTGTGGCGGTGATTCTCCGTCATGCAAATCAGAAATTCACTTCGCGCAAGGAAAACTGTCATAAGTAAACATGTTTCCTTGTTTTTAAAGAAGTGATTTCTCTCAGACTTGATGCTGCGTCGCATATTCATAGGAAATCCTGGAGCGAGCTCGAAATCGAAGGCGGATGGAGTGATCGCAAAAGAGTCTTCTTTTATAGGCGCTATTTTTAGGGACGAACTTGGTTTCCCGCGAGCGGAGCTAAACCGGCCGGCGCGGGCGGTGGCATCGGCAGAAGAAGTCCCCCTTTTCGGAAACTGGAGGGTAGATCCAAGTAGATTGGACGTGTATAAACGCTCCCAACTTGTGCTTATACACTTATACACTTTTACAGTATACACACACCACGCCCCCTCTACCCTCGATATCCCTCGACTTTCCGTGTCTGCGTGGGCGTTTACCGGAATCTCAACGCTCAACGCAAGTGGCGTCGATCGGTGGTCGTCGTGCATTCGCGGGGTCGCGGTCGCCGGCCGGAGTCCCGAATCCCAACTGACGTACAGTGGAGCGAGTACACAGGCATGGGCGTAGTTGGACAATTTCTTTGGTGGGGGGGGGTCAGGGGTTTCCTCCCCCGGTAAATTTTGCCAATGGGGCTGTTGCACACTTTTGCTATAAGCGATTCAACAGTCGATTCTGGTGTGAAAACCTCGACAAATAACAAAGGCAGCACTAAAAACTTCCGAAATCCACTCTTAAACTCAATAAACGCTTTTATTTACGAGGGCGTAATGGTGGCCGAGGGCAGTCACAATGGGAGATTCCTATCTTAATTTCGTCACTCTTTCTATGCTGACAAGGATAATTCACAGAGTAATTAGTCATCAGAGTGATGATCCACATCCGATGAATGGTACCGCAACACCCAGTGACACCGGTGTCAAATGAAAGTCGTATCTTATTGGTCACTTCTTAATGGATTATAGTATTGTTAGATGGGAATCTCCCATTGTTACTACCCTCAGCCACCATTACGCCCGCGCAAATAAAAGCGTTTATTGAGTTTAGGAGTGGATTTCGGAAGTTTTTAGTGCGCCATCGTTATTTTTGGAGGTTTTTACACCAGAACTGACTATTAAATCGCTTATAGCAAAAGTGTGCAACAGCCTCATTTAGCCGCCCGAAGACTTGATTTCAGGCTATCTCCACTTCGCATTCATGATAAGAAGATAAACCCGCGCGAAAAGTAATTTTTTGTTCCTTTGCCATAAATAAACCGATCAAATCAGAAAAAACTAACCGTACAATTTTATTTTTCGGTACTCATGAATTCTAATAATATAGGCTATCCCGAGAATGATTGGACTTGACAACAGTATAGGTTTGAATGTAAACATCAGCTCAAAGGTGGATCCAGCAATCTGGCAACTGTGGATTCTTCTCATTTGAATGTATGGCGAAAACAATCGATTAGTAAAAGAGCCGTGGCCCCCTTGAGAATTGATTGTTTCTCATAAGTTCAAACAGGGAGAATGCATGGTTGCCAAATTGCTGGATCCGCCCATGCATCAGCTTCTTACTCAGGGCTGCCGTTTTGCGTATACTCAATGCTATTTTTCAATTCACCGATGATTCCACCGGTTGAGAAAAGATTACACAGTTAATTGTTTAGTGCATGACTGTAATAAAGTAAAATACTCGCATCTGTATAATCTTTTCTCAACCGGTGGAGTCGTCGATGACTTTAAAAAACTTGCGGATATTTTAATTAATCAACGGAGTTTCCATCGATTAAGGAAAGATTACAGACTAGAGTATTTTCGTGCATTACAGTCTTACACTGAACTGAACTGTGTAATCTTTTCTCAACCGGTGGAACCATCGGTGAATAGAAAAATAGCATTGATTATACGCAAAACGGCAGCCCTGTTCTTACTGCTCCTCAACCAATCAGGTTGCCCTATCTGAGGATGGAAGCTGATGATGTTTTTGTGAAAACCATGGAAGTGTCAAATCAAATCTTTTCTGGGACAAGCTATAATAACATCGTAGAACACGAAATAGTGAAAAAAAAAAAAAAAAAAAAAAAAAAAAAAGCCTTCTGAACGGATTCCCCTCTCAATGTTTCCCGTTTAATTGCCAAAAGTAGAAATACTTCATACCGCCCTGTTACCAGTGTTTTTTTATTTCGTTTTACATTTTACAATTACTTTTTTCTTTTTTCAATTATCACGGCATTTTTTTTTTTCAAATCAGATTTTCTGGGGGGGGGCCCTTGGCCCAATAGCAGATACGCCCATGTCAATGGGAGACGCAGGACATAGTGCGGCGCCTTTCAACACGTATATCTTTGTTCCTATTCAACGTAGAAGTTTGATATTGGTTTTATTGTAAAATTTCCTACAAGAATCAGCCCTTTCGGTTTTTTTTTTTTTTTTTTTTTTTTTTTGTTTACGGTAAAAATATTCAAATTTGCATTTTCACTTCCTCACATTAACGAAGTTAGAAAAATTGAGAAAGCATTGCGATGGCGCAGATATTTTGAAGTTAGGTATCTTGTTTCGATACGTGGCCCTCTACGACTAAGTAAATCATGATAATTACAAAACATTTGGCTCTATTCATGCTTAATAATATTCTAAAGAATATTCATCCATCAAGTTTAAATATTATTTAACCATATGTGGCTTGGAGGTGTATAAATGCACAAACTTTCTGTGGCGGCTGTCTGTCCGTCTGTCTGTAGCCATAAAACGTGAAATCCAGCATAATTTTTTGCTATTGATCAATTTGCTTCCAAATTTTGCACAGATGTTGCTTTTAACATTCCTCAGAGGGACTTTTATTGTATTTTGGAAATTTTAATGTTTAGGTTAGTTATGGATGAAAAATGGTTTCAATTAAAATCAATTGGAAAATAGGTCAAAAAACGGAAAAATTTAAATATTTCAAAAATGGATATTTGGATTTGGATACAAATATCAAAGGGGGGTCTGGGGGTCTCCCTCAGGATATTAAAGGAAGGTCTGGGGGTCTCCCCTAGGATATTAAAGGGGGGTATGGGGGTGTCCCCCAGGATATTAAAGGGAGGTATGGGGGTATCTCCCAGGATATTAAAGGGGGGTATAGGGGTCTTCCCCAGGATAAAAAAAGGGGGTTAATTTGGGGGTTTTCTCCCCCAGGATATTAAAGGGGGGGGTTTTCCCCAGGGGGGTTCTGGGGCCAGATTAAATTCATGTGAGAAAGTGTTCTTAGGGTATTCTCTACAGTTTATTTTATCATAAATTCCATGTCCGACTCATCCCATTGACTCATTCTTCTGTGCGACGCGCTGGCGTCGCGACGCAGGGAAAAAAGGGGGAATCCTTCTTCCTTTCTTTCCGCGCTTTTTACCCTTCACCCTCCTTTTCCTACTCCCCCTCCCCCCTCCTTCTCGAACTCTGCCTATCCCTCACGCGGTCTGTAACCTCTTGGAAACACGTCATGGCGTTTGTTATTTCGTCAGTTGGGAAACAGATGAACGATCCACAGCCGCGACACACCGCCGTCACCGGTGACTCATCGCGGCTTCTGATGTTTGGTGTTCCTCTCCTTGCTTGCGGAGCGCGCAGGGGGTTCCTGTCAATACTTACAGTGTTGCCTAGAGTCCTTTAATATCAGGCCCTTCATTTTGGTTTTCTGAAAATTCCCTGAGGAAATATTTCCTGTTGCTGTATAACAACACTGAACAAAAAAATTTGTTCTCTCGACTAATTATTTGTAATGAAGTAAAGGTGAAATAATTTGTCCAATACGTTGCACTTTTGATAAGGAATTTATTTAATTTATCACATACCTAAGGCCTTTCGGCACTTACAAAGTGCCATCATCGGAGGTAAAGAGGCAAGGAAGAGAGAAGAAATTCTGACTACACCATGAATTAATACAAACTGCGCGGAAAAAAACTTCGGTTCATATGGAACACCGAGGGTGTTTGGTTCCTGTAACCGAAGTTTTCAGTTGTGAGTCCCGAACTTCAGTTAGGAGTACCGAAGTGGTTCAGTAGGATCAAAATGTGAGTCATAGTATTAGTCACACTTACTTAAACCTTCGGTACTCCTAACTGAAGTTCGGTACTCACAACCGAAAACTTTGGTTACTGTAACCGAACACCTCAGTGTTCCATTCCATATGAGCCGAAGTTCAGTTCTCATAACCGAATTTTTCTTCTCCGTGTAAAAGAAAGATGCAATAGTAAGAAAAAAGCGAAACGAAAGGCTAAACATTCCGAAGATTAAAGCAAACGAGAAAGGAAAAATATATAAAAATTATAAAGTAAAAATTCGTAGCCATAAGTTGCGGACGAGTGAGTCAGTGGCGTAGCGTGCAATTCGGAAACGCGTCCATTAAAAACCTTGTAAAAGGTCGACCCCGAAAATGTTCACCGAACACCAATAGTTCGATCTTTTTCATGGGTTTAAAGGGACAAATAGCAACGTTGCCGAATTGCACGCTACGCCACTATATGGAGTGAGTCTAACTTTACCCGACGCTCCCGATAAAGTTCGCCCCGATGCAACTCGGAATCATAGGCAGGATCCATCCATGGGCGGATACAGGAATGTGTCTATCTCTCTTCTTATTAGAACACATGTGTTGGATAGGGATAAATGAGGGGGGCATTGCGTGACTTTAGCTCCTATCTCCATCTTTTTCTAACGGACGCGTTCAAACGGAGGCTCGAGAGAGACGGAGAGAGAGAGAGCGATGAGGAGCGAGAGAGGGGAGGAGAGAGGCAGAGAGAGAGGAGAGGAGAGAGGATGGGAGCGAGTGGAGAGAGAGAGGAGAGGGGAGGAGAGAGAGATGAGAGGGAGAGGAGAGGGGAGAGGAGAGAGAGAGAGGGAGAGAGAGGGAGAGGACGGAGAGAGGAGGAGAGGAGAGAGAGAGAGCGAGAGAGAGAGAGAGAGGAGAGAGGGTGAGAGAGGACGAGAGAGAGGAGAGAGAGAGAGAGAGAGAGAGAGAGAGAGAGAGAGAGAGAGAGAGAGAGAGAGAGAGGAGAGAAGGATTAAGAAATTCCAATATCAGCCTATGCCAGGATCCTATGGAATTGTTTGACTTTTCTTCCTCTTCTCCTCTTTAAATCAGATCCGTCAATATTTTCCTTTCGCCGCTAGTGATACTGAGCTTTATCAATGTATCAGTGTTTACCGTTTACAAACACGCGTGTTTATGTGTGGCTAATGTAATAGATTTAGTGTATCAACGCGCTAAAAGCAATTACATATTGACATCATACTCGCGCGGTTAAGTATAGATCCATTCTTAATTGCGCTATCCTCGTCATCAATGACACGGACATACATAATACATATGCAGCTATACACTCTACAGGGATAGCTTTGCGTTACCGCACGGCACACGGCTTTCCTAGCGTGCCGCGCGCACTCACACGAAGCAGGGGCGTGCCGTGGTTTCCAGAGAGGGCTCCGCGAACAAAATTATAAATTTGAATACCTTTTTTTTTTTTTTTTTTTTTTTGCTTGTTACACACTGTGTTTTGCCGCCCTCTAAAATTCATTTTAAAATTTGATATTCTTTTTTTTTTTTTTGGTTGTTCAACCTGATTTTGCCGCCCCCCCCCTGAGAGTGCCGCTCGGGGCAAGGGTACCCCCCCCCCCCCCCCCCCCCCCCCACGGCACGCCCCTGGCACGAAGCTTCGCCGCAACTGTGCCCACGAGCGGACCCCGGGGCCGTTTAATTCTCAAGTAGAGAGGAGATATACACTTTCAATAAGTAAATAAGTTCTGTCTAGGTGAGGAGCTGAAAGTCGCTCTTATTCGAATCGCGCCGATACCAGCCCAGATCAGATCTTCAGAGAAATGTGTCAATAATCGTAAGCATAAATTCTTTCAAGATGAGGAATTGAAATTGATCATTGTTTCTTCGAAAATATCGTTAGAGTTATAGAGTCAGCGGCAAACAAATAGTCCTTTGTTGAATTCAAAGTGGTCCCCATTCAGGCATTGAAAGTGGTTATTGCTTTCTCGAAAATATGGTTCGAGTTGCGGCAAGCTGTAAGAACTTAAGCAGACCTGCGTCAAACGCAAAGTAGTCCCAGCAATCGAGAATGTTTAAAAAAATATGAGGATTGACTAAGGGTTTGATAATTCACTGTGCATTGTGTGCATGTTTGACACATAATTTAGTTATAAGTTGATCGGGAAAATACTAAAATCCAGTTCTTGAGTTCAGAAAAATGTATTCTCAACCTATGTAAGTCGTTCACAATTGGTTTCAATTGTATACAGCCAGGCAAGTAAAGGATATCAAACGACACCTAGATTTTGCCCGTGGTAGGTTGCTTGCAATACAAAATTCGGTGCTACAACTTATCGCTGCGATGTGGACCTTGTTGGGTCTGTGCTCGAGTCTTGTTTTGTGGGCAACCTATACCGACAAAAAATTGTAGGATTGCATATGGATCAATAGTTACAAAGTTATGCTGGGTTTCACGTTTTATGGCTACAGACGGGTCTTGCGACAGTTGACCGAGGACATTTGACCGCGCGACAGTTGACCGCCGCGACATTTGACCGAGTGCACATATGATCGCGCGACAGTTGATCGCCAAAAAAAAAAAAAAATAAATAAATAATAATAATAAAAATTGTTTGTTTAGATTCTCTTCTTTCTGGAAGACGGCAATTAATATCCATATGGATGGGTGAACCGCAGCTAGGACTGCATTGATATAGTGTTGTGGTAACCTTCTATTGAATTATTCGTCCTCGCGAGATCTTCGATGACACTGTTATAAGTGCTCCACATTTTTATAGGATATAAAGGTTATCTTCTCCGACCGCGGCGGTCTAGCCTCCCAATCCACGTATCTTCAAAATAAGTGATCAGTTTTGTTAACTTCGCTTCATTTTGAGTAAAAAATTCTGTTTCAAGAAGGGTGTCAAACCCTTCTTGAAACAGGACTCAGGAGGCATGAAGGCTAATGCAGCGAGTTGTCTCAGTTCAAGGGCGAAAGCTAGGTCTTCCGCATATTCATTTTGCAGACCGCGCCTTTGGACATGTTTCCAGATGTTTTGGGATAAGTGAAAAAAACAACCTCGTACTTGACATTCGGGAAAAGTTTCTCTGAGGACATTTTCCGCACACATAGCCATCCGATTTCTGTTTTTTTTCCTACCATTCTTTATTTATTCTCATTATTATTATTATTATTTTTTTTTGGCGATCATCTGTCGCCGCGGTCAAATGTGCGCGATCAACTGTCGCGCGGCCAAATGTCCGCGGTCAACTGTCGTAGAACCCTACAGACGGACGCCATAAAGAAAGTTTGTGCATTTACACCTCCAAGCCACAAGTGATTAAATAATATTGAAACTTCATGGATATTCTGTAGGATAGTATTAAGAATGATGAGAGCCAATTATTTTGCAATTATCATGATTTACTTAGATGTAGAGGACCAAGTATTGGAACAAAATACCTTGAAAATCTTTGCGCCATTGCAATACTTTCTCTATTTCTAACTTTGTTAGTGGTGAGAAAGTAAAACTCTATATTATTGCCAAATTTCGGAAAATATTGCGATTTTTTTCATTTGACGTGGTATAAAATGTTACGAGTTTTTTCCGGAAATCGGGCAACATTGTTTACTAATAACAGCATGCGGTAGAAGTGAGATTTTTTAAAACTCAGGAAGGTCGTCAGAAACTGCGTAAAGCATTGAGGGTATGAAACTGAAACGGATTTTAACGAATTTTCTGGATTTGAAAATATATACCGTTTATGTAATTTGATATCGTAGTCGGTATCATATATCATTTCAGTTTCTTTGTAAACCCGCTTTGGAAATTTACTCCGAAAAACCGGAGGCATTTAAATACTTATCGTCTCAATAAAGCAAGTGTGTTTGGTTTACCAAAAATTAGATTCTCATTCGGAAGTTCTTTTTTGAGCAACGAGGCTCTTGCAAACTGTTGCTAGAAGCGCGTATGAATTGTGAAATCTAATGTAAAAACCAGCGAAAATCACACCACCAAAGTCTTAAATTTAGTAATGAACTCAGAAAATAGCTGTAACGGCAAGATCGTAATGGCGTAGCTACGCAGGTATCACGGGAGATTCCCATTGGCGGATCCAGCTCACGCGAACGGGGGTGGGGGGGGGAACCTGGGATTTTCGCCCTTAGGCGACCCCTTTTTTGTTTTTTCTTCCTTTCTTTCCTCCTTCCTCCCCCCTCTTTTCCCCCTTTTTTGGTCGAACGGGGGGGGGGACCTGGGATTTTCGCACTTAGGCGACCCCTTTTTTGTTTTTTCTTCCTTTCTTTCCTCCTTCCTCCCCCCCTCTTTTCCCCCTTTTTTGGTCGAACGGGGGGGGTCGCCCCTTCACCTCCTCCATGTATCCGCCAATGGAGATTCCTGTCTAATTTGTCACTTTTTCTACGGAAACAGAAATATATGTATCCAATTAGATAGGAATGTCCCATGATACTTGCGTAGCTCCGCAATCCCACTAGCGCGATTCTGAGAGTGAGTTTTATATTTTTTAGTGTACTCATCTGAGTGAGTTTTATATTTTTTAGTGTACTCAACTTCAATCCTCATTTTAACAGGTTTTTATGCAAAAATCAACTCCTCAATCATCTGTAGCATAAGTTTTGCACTATCGTAATAATTTTAAAGCAGAGATTACACAGAAAAAAAAAAAAAAAAAAATAGATTTAAAACAAATATTGTTGTAAAACAAATATGACATTAAGACGTACTTTTAAACTAAAATTATTTGTTTTTTATAGGTAAAAATAACTGTTTTTATCTTAAAAATAACCGTATTTAAATTAAAAATAATTGTTTTTAGTCTGAAAATTCGGTATTTTTATCCAATGAAAAGTTTTTTTAATTGAATGAAGCTTAGTTTCAATTTAAGAGTACCACGTCTTTTTGTCATGTAATTCAAAATTGTTTCTTTTTAAATCTAAAACCCCTTTTTTTTTAGGTAAAAACAATTGTTTTTATGTTAAAAATAACCGTATTTAAATAAAAAATAATTGTTTTTAGTTTGAAAAGTTTTTCTGCGTACGCTTTAGAATGAAATTGTAATTTTAAAAGATTACATGCTTTGCAGTCAACCTTTACTGATTCATATCGTATACCTCGGTCCTCGGTGCCTTGCCTTCGCTCGGTTCGTCATTGCACTATGTATAGTCGCTCACTCACCGTATCGTTTCGCGGGCCGCCCCCGCCCCCACTCTCATTTTCAGGCCTCAGGCGGATCGCCTTTCATGATCAAGCTTCGCGCTTGCGCGTGTACTTTGCCTCCTTCCGAGTCATAATTAGATGACACGCGCGTTAATTACAATAGCTCATAGTTTAAAAAGCGTTTATGACGTAATTAAGAAGCCCCCGGGGTGGGGGGGGGGGTGAACAATTGGACAAAACAAAAAAATGAAGGAAAATATACAAGTATACAAATTAAACAATAATAATAATAATAATGATAATGACAATGATAACACTGTGCAACAAAATTTGGGTTCTGCTCTGTCCCTCTGACGAAACCTATTTTTCTCGATCCCATGGATGTTAAAACGAAGGAAAATCGCCGTCAGAATCCCACATCTTGGGCGGGAGGGCTAAAAACCCGCCATATTTGAATTTTCGCCAATTTTGCATACCTTTGATCGATTTTTCCAATTTTTCGGTACAAAAACCAATCGAACCAAAAAATGTAATTAATGCATCTGAAAGAGCATTAAATTTGCTACAAATCCGTGTAATCAGATTCATTTTATTATATTTTTTTCTTTGGAATAATCACGCATATTCTGAAAAATTACCCTCAAAAATTTCCCAAAAAAAAATCGACTTTTCCTCAGTTTTTCCCTTATATAGTCAGATTCAGGAATTCAATGTCAAATCCGTTTTCATAGTCTTAAAGCGCATAAAATTTGCTACAAAATCACTGCAATAATCATCGTTTATTCAATTATTTGCTGGTGCAAACATGCAAGTCGGTCCAAACTTGACGACGAAATGACGCAATAATGTCGTCATTTTCAAATGGATATATCTCGCTTATTTCTGAACGGATTTCGATGGAACAAAACTCATTGTTATTTTCTCGGCATAATCTATAAGAGTCAAGCATCAAAAGTCGATTCTGTTGACAGTGCAACTGACCTATACTCTGATGAATAATTACTTACTCTGTGATTCATCCTTGTCAGCATAGAGAAAGACGAAATTAAGATACGAATCTCCCATTATTACTGCCCTATGCCCCCATTACACTCGCTCAAATAAAAGCGTTTATGGAGTTTAGGAGTGGATTTCGGAAGTTTTTAGGGCTGCCATTATATTTTTTTATTTTTTATTTTTTTTTTAGATTTTTGCACCAGAATTGACTATTAAACCGCTGATAGCAAAAGTGTGCAACAGCCCCATTTTTCCAATGAATCATAAAAACCTAGGGAACATATAGAAATCTTTGAAAAAGGAAAAAAATCTACGATTGGAAGAGCGGAGTTGATTTCTTCAGAATAGTAAACATGATGTCTCATGCGAGCACTTCTTCCGGAAATCAACCACCTCAATTAAGTAAGAAGTGTTTAGAAGAATACATTTTTTACAGGCAAAAACTAATTTATGCACACTGAATAACATAAAAATCACACCTGGCACTGACACAGGAATGCATGGTAATTAGCATATTATATTTAATACTGAACTAGAGCAGGTGATTTTAGCTACCAGAAAGGAGTCACTCATATAATTAATTAAGGACTGAAGGACTTGGATCTGACGCAATGACGCACGCGTTAATCTGCGGTCGAGTCGTTGGACTTCCTTTTCTCGAGTTTTTTTCAACTGATCGCTGATTATTTTTCTTTAACTTATGTTTCTTTTCATTTTTTTTTTTCATTTTTTGTTTTTTTCTGCTTTACTTTTTACAATTGTACAGGGTTTTACCGCATAATCAACTATCAATAAGCCTGTAGCAAAATTTTGCAACAGCTCCATTGGACCAATGATAATTTTTCGTTGAATCAATAAGAATTCTTATTATTTTAAAAGGAATTTCTTTTTACCCTAATTTCTTAATACGTTTCGTAATTTCAATCAGAAATTTTTCTCCGTGTGTGCAACAGCCCCATTGGAAGTCTAAATTTTACCCTTAATAAGATGGTTCCTTGTGATTTTGAATTTTGAGCCATCATCGACCATTGTGCCCGATCAAAATTCTCAACAGACGCGCAGTCTTGTCCGATTTCGCTTTAGTGACCACGTGACCAGTGACCACTGACCAGTCCCATCAGTCCGCGCGCGGCGGATCATAGCGGGCACTTGGATTGAATCGCCCTCTACACAATGCTGCGAGTGCTCCGTGAACGGGGGGGGGGGGAGCTACCAGCTACCTTGCAAGGAAACTAACACCACGCAGTAAAGCATTTTAATTTTGTCCAGAGATTTAGAAAATCCCAAGCATGCAAGGTCGAATTGTTTAAACGGAAAACAATCGATGAGACTCGACATAAATTATGTCGTTTAGTAATTCAATTATTATTATTATTACTATTGCCTCATGCCTCATGATGCCTCATGAAGATTGAAGCTCCGCTCTTCTTTCGCCCCGATTGTGTTCGAGTGGATCTTCAGTTCCAAGGTTGTCAGATGGTCCAAGATAAATCTGCTTATTTCAAACTATCACAGATTTTAAAATCTTTATGAAAAAAAGGCAATGAAATATCAGCGCTCTTTACCCGTATGAAGGGCTAATGCCGCAAAGGGCACATCAGCACTCTTTCTTTTTTAAAGGGGACTTCGGGGGGAAACAAAAGTTGTGATCAAGTGATGTGCCTTTTTTCAAATTAAGTATAGGTATAATACCATTTTTTTTTTCTTTTTTTTTTTTCTTAATGTTTGACTCATGAAACAATTGTTACGCTTAAAATATCAATCGTAAGGTAGTTCTTACAAGGCAATGGACCCTTGGGAAGGGGGGGCATCTTGTTTAGCCCCCATAAACAACGAATGAGCAGTGTTGACGAGCACACCTCATCATGTTTTGTATGTGCACCTTATTCTTAAAAATTCCCTTAATTTCCCTCAGTTTATAAGCTATGGCAACGATGGTGGGTCATAAAACGTTGTCGAAGCTCGCGGTGTAGAGTACCTCTCTCTCTCTCTCTCTCTCTCTCTCTCTCTCTCTCTCTCTCTCTCTCTCTCGACTCCTCTCTATCTCTCTCTCTCTCTACACAGACAGCTTTTAAAGTGGGAATTATATTGTATTCTGGAGTAGGGAGCCTCCGTTTAGTGTTGAGCTGGATTAACGTCCATTTTATGGTTATAATGCTCGCACAATAGGCATCCCTCTAATTGGGCCCGCAGTTGACTGTATAGTGTGTATATCCTTGGAGCGTCCCCCGGCCCCGATCCTGCAGTCCCGCCCCACCCCCTCTTGCTACCAAAGTGCCGGCCTTTAATCAAGAATTGGAAGAAGTGGCATACCCCATACCTACTTCCGTATCAGCTTCATTTCGTTTGTCTTGCCCCTTGCCTCATTGTGGCTTCATGTTGCTATAATGCTGTATACGTATAGTGGCTGCTTATTGCGGATTTCGTATATCACGACGCGACCACCACTATCACCGAACTTTAGTCTCACAATCAGTGGCGTCGCGTGCAATTTGGCAACAATGTATTCTATCCATTTAAACTCATGTAAAAGATCGAATTCAGGGGGTGGACAGTGCACAAGGAAAATTCGATATATTTAATGAGTTTAAATGGAGCAGTTGCATTGTTGCCAGATGGCACGCGACGCCACTGCTCACAATCAGATCGAAAAAAAAGTGGCCAAACATCGCAGTGAAGAAAAGTATTCTAAAATCATCGTTTCCGACTGTTTAAAAATTCATTCAAACTGCCCAGCCCAGTGGCGGCTCGTGCAATGTGGCAACAACGTAATCCCTCCATGTAAACCTATGTAAAGCAATCGATCTTCAGGAGGTGCAATGCACCCTCAAGATATAGACAATTTTGCAAGGTTTAAATGGCCAAATAGCATGGTTGCCAAATTGCTCGAGCCGCCACTGACCCAGTCTTACATTTCTAGCTTTACATCGGGTTCTTGCTAACTTTTGCTGTATGCAATTGAATAGTTGATTCTTGCCAAGGTAGATGGTTGGTTTTGGTTTTAGTCAGGCGTACCAAAACTATGGTTGGCTCAACTAAAGTCTCTTGCTGGAGGTTTCGTCAGCGCTACCAGAGTGTTTTCTCTGTTTTTTTTCTCTTTTTTTTTCTTCTTTTCTGTGGCGGTTGCCAGTGGTGTCTCGTGCAAGCTGGCATCGCTGCTTTTCTTCTATTTAATCCCGTGTAAAATATCGATTTGAGAAGTGAAGTGTGCTCTCAATAGTTCGACCTTTTCCATGCGGGTTTAAACGGAATAAATGTACAACTTTGTCAATTATTGCACGCGGCGCCACTGACTGTTATTTATCGAAATCAGGCACAGTGCAGAAGTATATCTAACTTTTAAAAAAAAACAAAAAAAATAAGACCCCCCGGAGAATCTAGATAGGATCATTTGCGCACATTCCCACGAAAAAAAAAAACTGGTTGAATTTATACTATCTGCCTAGCTGATTTTAGAGTCAGCTATCAAGTATGGTAAACTTTACTAAATTATGGTAAAGTGTACCAACTAACTAACTTAATTTACCATAATATACGTTGTATTTACCATCTACTTGATAGCTGACTCTGGAGCACCATTACTTTTCAATGGGTTTGTATGGAAGAGCGATCGATACATTGCAAACCTCTAGCCGCTGCTCTGATGAGAAAGCAAAATGCAAGATTCAAGATTTTTTTTATTTTTTCCCTTGGCCAGTGGCGTCGCGTGCCATCTGGCAACAATGCAACTGCTCCATTTAAACCCATTAAATATATCGAATTTTCCTTGTGCACCGTGCACCCCCTGAATTCGATATTTTACATGAGTTTAAATGGATAGAATACATTGTTGCCAAATTGCACGCGACGCCACTGCCCTTGGCCATTCCGATGTCTAGATAAATCAATCCATGAACATCTCGTCGCTAACGTTGCTTTAAGAAGTCCAAAGTCGTAAACACATCGAATAAAGCATCGCTCAAAATGATTCAAAAGTATAACAAGAGGCTGAATTCAGTTTTATTTACGGTCCAGATGCTTCGATTCAATCCCTGACACAATTTTGGATACTCTCGCGTGCTCGTGACATTCAGAGGCAGCGCTCTCTCCGTAGTTGTCAAATCTAGCGGAGAGCGAGAATAATTGAGGCGGTGGCTGCAAAAACAGCACATGCGGAAAAAACCTGATTTCCAGAAAACGCATTTAAAGTTTTCATTTGCTAATAACGCGTTGATATGATTCGGAAATTAGTATAATTTTTCGTGGTTTTATGCTTTGAACCCTCTTTGAAGCGAATCCAAGGGCAAATTTAAAAAAAAAAAGGTTTGAGTTTATTTTTGGCCAATTTAAAAAAGTAAGTTATGTGCGGTTTTTGCACCCAACAATTAAAATAACGCAAATTTAATAGGATTTGACAGTTAAATGAAAGAATAATAATTTTTTTGCGATAATTTGTTGAAACATAGAAATTTAAAGTAAAGTAACAACGCAAACCGAAACAAAAAAAGTAAAAACTAAATTATAAATCAACTATATTTGGCTCGCAATTAAATGTAAAGGAAAATGACCTCTCAAAATGCATGGGCATAGCCAGCAATTTGGCAACCATGAATTCTTCCCATTTGAACGCATGAGAAACAATCGACGCTTGAGGAGACCATGGCTTTTTTACCAATCGATTGTTTCTCATGCATTCAAATGGAGAAATACACAGTTGCCAGATTGCTCGATATAAGTGTATGTGCTGTTTTTGCATCCATCAACCCGATATCTCCGCGTAGAATCATCGTCACGTCGCCAAATTCACAGGGGTGATACTTCTTGAGTATAATTTTCAATTGCGCTGTTGGGCGCAAAAACAGCACATACGCGCATGGGCTATTAATGCAGGGGCCGCCTCAATTAAAAAATTAAAGAGAAAAAACAATAACCATCACAGAAATTTATTTTCCTCTGTTCGGAAAACAAAAATAGATATTTTTTTCTCTCTTAAAGCAGAAGAGAAAAGTGAAATGCTTACGCCGCATTTTTCAGCATCTCAGACTTTAGAAACACCCAGTGGCGTCGCGTGCAATTTGGCAACAATGTTATCTATCAATTTAAACGTATTTAAAATATCGAATTCAGGGGGTGCACCGCACCGTGCACCGTGAAAGAGGGAACTTCCACGGTTTCTTTCTTATCGTTTCTTATTTTTCTATTTACTTTTTTTTTCCTTTTCCATTTTTTTTATTTCTTCCCTTATTTTGTTTCATTTTTACAAGTCCTCTTGCCAAGGAAATGGGGGGGGGGCTTGATCCCCTAGAGCCCCTCCCCCGCGGATCACTACTATTACAAAATTAACTCAACTGTCTATTTTGTAAACTGTTAACTGACACTCCTATCAGCGGCGGCTCGTGCAATGTGGCAACCGTGTTTTTTTCCATTTAAATCTATGTAAAAAGATCGATACAAGGTGAGGCTTGACGCCTTACCAAAGAATCGATTATTTTACACAATTTTAAATGGAGAGAATCATTGTTGCCAAATCGCTTGAGCCACCACTGGCTCCCATTCGTTGATCAAGATTGGTGCGGAGAGGAATGGGAAGGTCATGAAATCGAAAAATATCGATGTATCGACTTTGGAGCGAGCCATCAGAAGAAGTGCGCATAGTTCGGCGTCTCATCGATAAACACGTGTTATCTGCTCCGCGTTCATCGGTCTTCGGTGGCGAATCGATAGCTCGATACCCAAGTTCGACCGGTTGACTTGAAAACCGCTTCTGTTTTAGGGCAGTTATTTCAAGTTCGGAATATTTTATGACGCGTGTTGCGTCAAGAAATTGAGACGAGAAAATGTTGTCGCGTGCGCATTTAAGTTATTTTCTTCTTCTTATTTTCTTGTTAAATTCCAAGTTAGGTAGTCCAAACGTTCCCTCTTGCATCTTGATCCTTGTTGATGTTGTTGATCTGCTCATCCACACCTTTTCGCCTTGTGAAGTCAAGCGGAGATCTCATTAGAAATTTCAACCGATTTACCTTCAATCAGTGTGGCGGCTCCGTGAATTGCGATGAATCTGTGTCTCCTTTTTATATTTACGTTTAAAAAATAATCGACCTCTTGGGAGTTCAGTTGAACCAATACCATCTCTATAAACATGCCAAGCTGCTTCTTTGAGGTTAGGGTCGTCTTGGTATACGTACGCTTATGAAGAATGAAATTTTGGTGTAATGCAAAATCGAGATTTATCCTCTCAAAACATGATTTTCAACTCTTATACTGCTTTGGGGAAGTAACTAAGCCATAAACTGTCATTACTGACGTACTTTTTCAATTTTGGTTGAACTTCAAAAAACGAACCAAAACCTTGATAACGCCCAGATAACGCCATAACCTTTCTATAAAGCTTACATGTACCAAGACGAACCCTAACCCCACTTTTTCAAAAGAAACAGCATGATATGAGTAGAGGTGGTATTATTGGTTGAACCTCATAGATTGATCATCTGTTGCGTATTTTTTTGCGTCAGGATCAGGAATATGGCACATTGATTCCAACTTAAAATTTCGTGCTCTGAAAGAAAAAAGATCTTCTGAAGCACAACGGTAGAGCTTGTATCAAAAGTGTAGGCGCACCTAGATCGATAATCTTTGGAGTTTCTCAACATTATTTCTCATGTTACAAAGTGAAAATTAATGAAAATGAATTTGAACGTTGACTTTTCATTGAGGAACGCTTTGAAATCAAAAGTTTTCAGTCGGAGGCAAGTTTTGTTTCGATGTGAAAGGATGGAAATTGAAAATCAGCTAAAGGTCATGGTCTAGATGCACCTACACTTCTGAAACGAGGTCTTCTATGTGAACTGAGGTAAGGAAAGGTGCTGTTACCATAATTCTAGTATTTGTACCATAGTTATCGAAAATGTCAAATTCTGGTACTGTGGCCATCAGGGTTGGGCAAACATTATATTTTGAATAATCATGAATAATTAACATGCACAGCTCGTATATTTTCGCTCACTCAAATTTTTAACCCGGATTTTTTGGTCGATTTTTAACTGGGCACTTCTCGAGTTGATGTTGTTTTCATTCGAAAATGCGCTCTTGGGAAAATAATGTTTTGAAGCTGCTTTTGTTTTTGATCACAGCACAGCCCGCGCATATCGACCGATTTGTTAGATAATGTTTACTCGTGCGTTTATCGGAGCTATATGTGACTGAAAATTAAATCGCGGGAACAAATATATATATATATATATATATATATATATATATATATATATATATATATATATATATATATATATATATATATATATATATATATATATATATATATATATATATATATATATATATATAAGTATAAAACAATTCTTAATTAGCCCACTAATATATATAACAACTTTAATCGGGATAAAGGCTATTATTAATCAATAAGACGGGACGTTTCGGGGTATCACAACCCCATTATCAACCGCGAAGAAAAGAAAAAAAAAAATAAAATAAAATAAAAGTGAAAATAATACAAGGCACAGGTGGTCAGGCCAATGAAATCGAGACACAGAGTATACAAACCTAGACGGGAACCCTCAACGATCACCATCACCAGCGGTCTCTGGAAGGAAAAAATGGTGATAGCAAGCGCTGAGCTTACCTACATCTGCGCGGGAATTACAAACCCGGTCACCACATTTCAAAATATTGATCATCTCCAAGACAGTACGGGCATAATCATTACTCTCGGAGTCCAGAATTTTAACACCATTAAAATCAAAAGTGTGTTTTAGTGAATTTTCATGCTGATGTAATGCCGTCTTTTCATTTTTGTCGTATTTATGCCCGTTTAATCTTTTTTTCAACAGCTGCTTAGTCTGACCAACGTACCCCATCCCACAATCACCGCACTCAAGTAGTAAACCACCCCCGCACATCTGCTCTTCTCTCGCTTCTTGTGGTCAAATTTGAAAGCTAAGCGAGAGAAGGAGCAGATGTGCGGGGTGGTTTACTACGTTGAGTGCGGTGATTGTGGGATGGGGTACGTTGGTCAGACTAAGCAGCTGTTGAAAAAAGATTAAACGGGCATAATACGACAAAATGAAAGACGGCATTACATCAGCATGAAAATTCACTAAAACACACTTTGATTTTAATGGTGTTAAAATTCTGGACTCCGAGAGTAATGATTATGCCCGTACTGCTTGGAGATGATCAATATTTTGAAATGTGGTGCCCGGGGTTTGTAATTCCCGCGCAGATGTAGGTAAGCTCAGCGCTTGCTATCACCATTTTTCCTTCCAGAGACCGCTGGTGATGGTGATCGTTGAGGGTTCCCGTCTGGGTTTGTATACTCTGTGTCTCGATTTCATTGCCTGACCACCTGTGCCTTGTATTATTTTCACTTTTATTTTATTATTTTTTTTTTTCTTTTCTTCGCGGTTGATAATGGGGTTGTGATACCCCAAAATCCCGTTTATTGATTAATAATAGCCTTTATCCCGATTAAAGTTGTTATATATATATAATATATATATATATATATATATATATATATTATAAAATATATATATATATATATATATATATATATATATATATATATATATATATATATATATATATATATTATATATATATATATATAATATATATATATATATATATAACACAGAAAATTTTAAATAGCCCGATACTAGATATAAACGAGAAGAAAAATGGGACACAAGGCTACGAAAATTTAAAAATTTAAGGTGAGACGTTTCGGACTAGAACAAGTCCATTTTCAATCAATAAAACAATAAAAGAATAAAGAATCAATAAACAATAAAAGAATCTTTTATTGTTTTTATTGATTGAAAATGGACTTGTTTTAGTCCGAAACGTCTCACCTTAATTTTTAAGTTTTCGTAGCCTTTTGTCCCATTTTTCTTCTCGTTTATATAATTATATATATATATATATATATATATATATATATATATATATATATATATATATATATATTATATATATATATATATATATATATATATATATATATATATATATATATATATAAATTATAAAATATATATATATTTTATATTTTATATATAAAATATAAAAAAAAAACTTAAATGGGAACAAGGCCGCGAAACAATAAAATTAAAAAATCAAGACGTTTCGGAGGGCTAACACCTCCTTTATCAATCGGAAATTTAAAAAAAAAAAAAAAAATATAAAATAAGAGTCATGCCATCACGATAACAACGGCCATAACTGAGTTATGGCCTTAGTTTGGCACTTAGTTATGGCCGTTGTTATCGTGATGGCATGAACTTTATTTATATTTTTTTTTTTTTTTAATTTTCGATTGATAAAGGAGGTGTTAGCCCTCCGAAACGTCTTGATTTTTAATTTATTGTTTCGCGGCCTTGTTCCCATTTAAATTTTTATTATTATTTATGTGTGGGCGATTTAAGTTCTTTCTTTTTATATATATATATATATATATTATATATATATATATATATATATATATATATATATATATATATATATATATATATATATATATATATATATTTCTGGATTAGTGGACATTGTGAATCCAGTAAAATTTTACATCTATTGTGAATCCGTCTGTTGGATTGGAATATAGAGTAATATTGTGTATATTTTCCATTCAATTGTGGATCCGTTCGTTGGCGCCTGGTCTCTCTTCTGTTTAGTCATCATAGTGGATCCACTGCTGAGTATATATTCTATCTTATTGTGGATCCGACGTTTCCTACACCCACGAGCAAACATTGTTCATGTTCGTTTACTATACGCATACACAGGTACACTTCTCGATCTTGATTTCGAAATTATCATTTTAATTTAATTTTATGCGTAGCAGCGG